>OY744519.1:25154012-25201512 GCA_963556195.1 Sepiola atlantica | reverse complement strand
ATGACGATTTTGATTTTTCAGTCATAATGTTTTCGTATTACCAGTTGTTCGAGCGGGACTACATAGCTGTTTTAAATAGATTGTACGCTATTATAGTATGAATAACATGGTACAAAAATAACAAATAAAAAATTGTTTTGTAAGAAGCAAAGTTTGATACATGCTATTTGGGTCCAACTTTAAAAATTCGGCCAACATGATTTTATATATATATATATATATATATATATATATATATATATATATATATATATATATATATATATATATACAGGGTGGGCCAAAATAAGGGTCCTATCTTTAAATTTGAATAACTTGAATTTGAATAACTTCCACAAAATAAAAGTTAAACTCACCAAACTTTATGTGTGTGTAGACTGACCCTTCCGAGATTTTTTGAAATAAACAAAACAAATTTTAGCCGAAAAACACTTCTTAAAACTTACAAAAACTAAAGTATTGTTTTTTACACTGTTTTGAGTTTTTTCAGCAAAAATAATGTTTTCTAAATGAGGGTACGTTCCTTAGGGCTAATACGGCTCATGCTTGCTTCGGAAGGGGTCCTTTACTTATTCTAAAAAAAAAAATAATAATAAATAAATAAATAAAAAAGTTATGAATTTTTAAAAATAGGACCCTTATTTTTGCCCACCCTGACTAAAGAAGTTTTGAGTAATTTATAAACGAAGAAAAAAAATGCAATTTAAATTCCTAGGGATACTAACTAAGTAAACATATCGCAGACTTAGAACTTGAATAAGACGACTTACCGCTGGAAAATTCACAAATACAAAAGGGGGTCAACTATATAACAATGAAACATAAAGAAGAAAAAGAAAATCTTTGTTCTTGGCGTTTTGGCTAAGAACTAGCTAAGCAGGACCTACGACGCGAGGCTAGCGAGCGTTACGAAGGCCAATTAGTTAGGGCTAGGCTAAGGAAAGTTTCCAATGAAGCCATGAACTGTGACGCAGATGAGCGTAAAGAAGTTTCAAGGCGTGGCTCGGATAGGTACATCGGAAAAGTCAAACACCCAGATGGACGTGCCTTGGAGTCGACTCGGGAGATCTGCAAGGGATTTCGAGAGCATTTCGAGGAGCGCTACACCCAACTGCCCAACCTCCCGGTCCAGGAGTTTGGCAACTATTTGTCTGACTCTCCCCGCCTCGATGCGGCTAAATCAGCTGGTTGTGAAGGCAGGGTTACGGAGTATGAGGTCTTAGCTGCGTTGAAGCAAGTCGGCTGTAACAAATCGCCGGGACTTGATGGTCTGCCCTACGAGATGTATTTGAGGCTGTTGCACATGTTTGTGTCGATTCTGACTGATGTGTTCAACCACTGGTTTGACGAGGGTTCTATCCTAGGTCAAGCCACCAAGAAGTGATCGCATTGCTAAAGAAGCAGGACAAGCATGACGAGGAGGAACTAGACGATTACCGGCCCATTACTTGATCGAACTTGAGCAAAACTACGCTGTGAAGGGGAGATCGATTCAGAACAACTTGCACCTGATTCGTACGATCATAGAGGGGATAGAAGACGACACGGAAGCCGCGCTGATCAACTTGGATCAGTGCAAAGCTTTCGACAAGGTCGACCATCGCTTCTTGGCATCTGTTTTAGAGACCGCCGGTTTTAAACCGGACTTCCGCAAATGGATCCCCATTCTGTATCGCTTGCAGACGACAGTAGTACAGGTAAACAGAAGGTGTTCAAAGTCTTTCGCTATCTTCCGGTCGGTGCGCCAGGGTTGTCCGCTGTCGCCCCTGCTCTACATCCTTGCACTGGAGCCGCTACTTCGCAAGCTAAGGAGTGGGGAGGCAAGTTAGGTCCTACGAGGAATCGCTTTGCCTAGCGGAGCACGAGCCAGGGTTTCCGCGTTCGTCGATGACATCACCGTCTATGTGTTGTGCTTCCGAGACATCGAGAGGGTGACAGCGGCGCTCACACATTACGAAACGATCACAGGGGCCAAAATCAACTGTAGCAAGTCAATTGGCCTGCGGTGAGGTGCCTGGAGCGGTGACACAACCCTCCCAGCTCCTTTTTGCTGGACAGATGGTCCGGTTCGAATCCTTGGCGTGTGGTTCGGACCGGGCCTCCATCTCGATAGGAATTGGTTGGAGGAACAGTCAAAGGTCGGAGCGTAGGTTAACACTTGGCTTCGAAGGAAACTTTCCTTAAAAGGTAGAACAGAGGCGTGCGCCACTTAGTCTACCCTCTCATCTTTTACCGATTGGCCTGTGAACCGCCTCAAGGCCATCCAGCGCCTTCTGCCCTCATTTCTCTAGGACAGGAAGAGGCATTGGGTTTGCAGCGAGGTCTGTATTCAACGTCCGTGTGAGAGAGGCTTGTGGATGTCTGACTTGACGTGTCATCGAGATGCCGAGAGACTGGCTTTCCTGAGTCGAACATTGACAGAGGAAGTTGCGTGGAACCCCGCAGTCGATAGTGCTTTCCTTGACCTTATCCTCGACCATTCGGTTGAGGTCCGTCGTAGGCCGATAGGTGAATCGCAGTTTTTCAAAGAGTGTCGAGCCGCTCTCAAAAAGCTTCCTCAGTCCAGTGACTTTTCGCGGCTTTCTAGAAAAGAACTCCATAGAGGATTAGTGAGGGGGGGGCAGCTGACGATCCGTTAGTCAAGCGGTGCGAGTGGACAGAGGAGGAATGGAGTTGGGCACCAGGAACAAGTCATATCAACAACTCGGAGTTCTCTCTGACCTGGCGATTGCCCCGGAATGCGCTACCCCTTAATGCCATACTGCAGAGATCCGGAATTGAGGACTCACCCGAGTGTCCCCGTTGCGAGAGGCTCTTTCAGGAAACGCTTGATCACGCTTTCTTCCTGTGCCATAAGCTCCAGCAGTACTGGGAGTACGTCAACGAGGTGACGACTCATATCGACCCTGAGCAGCTGCTGCCGCTGCACCTAGCTTACGTAATAGACAACATATGGCCGCCATAGGATGGGGAGAGACGAATGGTGTTTCTTGCGATCCTGGCTGTAGCGCGAATGGTGGTGTGGACGTCGCGTCTGAGAGATAACCAGGGGGTTGAATCATTTGCTGATCACGATCTAATCGCATTCTTCAAGCACCAGCTGAAGGTCAAGATCAGATGTGATAGGAAAAGATTACACTCCTCGGTTTTTGAAAAAGGTGGATACAAGTAGCGAGCTTGTGTGTACGAAAAGGAGTCAAGTATTAGTACGTGTTCCCGACCTGAGCATTGCGTGCACGATTCCTAGTCCGGTGGGACCCTAACCCTTCGGGTAAGTTTAGCCTTTTATCTAGTCGAATGAATGAGTTACCCCACCCTCCTAGTAATAGAAACCCTCCAAGATGCCCACTTTCCACTTTCAATTCTTTGTCCTCAGCCTCCCCCAACTTGCACTTTTCTTGAAAGGACAATACCCACTCTCCAAACTCCATCCTCCACTTTCTTTTTTTCTCACACTTAGATCCCACTCCCATTTAGAGATGGACCTGCTTGTTTTCGGTTCGGAAACCTTATAGACCGGTACCGTCTTGGCCTTCGGGCCTTGATTCCGCCGGTCTGAGGGATTGTCCTGTGCAGTTCTAGGAGGTCAACCCTCCCAGGCTTTGCCTTCTCACCCTTTGAGAAGGGGTTAATTTATTGCTAATCGCCTGAGGTGCCCCTACCGGGGAATGCCAACGAGTCTGCCCAGAAATTTTTTGTAGGCCAGAGTGCTCATCTTCTCGGACGCTGGCTTTCCAATCCCACTTTCCGACCTTGTGTCACATCTTACCGCTTTGGGAGGGAGTATAAACCAAAAAACTTGAATTGTGAAATAGAAAACGGGATCATCAGCTTTTTAGTATGTGACGGAGATTTAACATCAGAATTTAACATAGAATTCATTTGATCAGTACCACTCCAGTGATACGGATCAAATTACCACTTCTCCAATAACAAAATGTAAACAATTCAGTTATTATTTCATTATTTCACTAATATATACAAAATAATTTAAAATAAATATATATATAATTGATATATATATATATATATAAGTAACTAAATAATAATAATAATAATAATAATAATAATAATAATAATAATAATAATAATAATAATAATAATAATACTATAGAACATTACCCGTAAGAACTATTCTGTGATATGGTAGTTAGCATATTAAATAATATAGAAATAAAAATGCATAATCTCTCTCCCTCTCTTCTTTCTCTCCTTCTTTCCCTCTCTCTCTCTCTCTCTCTCTCTCGCTCTCGCTCTCTCTCTCTCTCTCTCTCTCTCTCTCTCTCTCTCTCTCTCTCTCTCTCTCTCTATATATATATATATATATATATATATATATATATATATATATATAGTAAGTTATGAAAATATATTTATGGCAATTAAGCTACACAGAGGCTCTTGCATTTCATCCCTGGGGGGGAATCTTCAGGCTAAAATGCATGGTGTTAGTTCTGCCAGGTGTTTTTATATACACGGCTAGCTAGTTAACCAATCAGATTCTTTGTTGTTCTCTTAGCCAATGGTTGGGTTTCCCACGAACAAAGGTCCGGTTAGTTTTACTGCCTATTTCCTGTTCTATTCTTCAGTTTACTATATAGTGGCCTATATCCTGTTTCTTTGTTGTGTAAATATAATGGGTGAACTTATTTTAACACGTGGTTTCTTGTATTTCTATTTTAGGTTTTCGTTTTTAAGTTGTTAGTTTTTAGTTTAGTTTACTTTTTGTACTTATTTGTTTGTTTATTTATTTATTCATGTATCGTTAGCCTAAGGTAAATTCTGTGCAGGCAGTTGTTTGCTATCTTACTTCTACAGTTTAATAGATTTTAAGGGTTTTTTAAGTTTAAGATTTCAAATTTTTCATTCAAACATAATCTACACGGGTCGTTTAAATTTCTACATGTACTGCCCTGTCGTATAATTTTCCATTCAATTATTGGTGAGCGTCCATTTTCTTTGAGCTCCCAATAGTCGTTTGCTTGTGCTGTTTTAATTCGACGTTCTCTGTTTTTAAATGTGTTTTGTGGTCATAATATCTGATTTTAAAATCTAGGGAGGTCATTCCCACGTAGTACATCTTGTTATTCGGTCTTTCCATGGCAAATATTGTGGCTTTACCAAGAACAAATAACACCGACATGACTGAGAAAAATAATATAGTTATCGCCAATAATCCCATATTTATTATTATATATATGTAGATGTATGGGTATTCATTATATATATATATATATATATATATATATATATATATATATATATATATATATATATAAGTATAAATTTTTATTTATACAAACATTATTGGTTACATATGTGCATACATGTTTCGGTTGCACTTTCCCAAGAAAGTGCAACCGAAACATGTATGCACATATGTAACCTATAATGTTTGTATAAATAAAAATTTATACTTATAAACAGCTCTACTTGGTATTGAGCACTTTTTATAAACACTTGAGTTTCTACGGATTTACATTTACAGAAACCAATACATGTACGATATATATATATATATATATATATATATATATATATATATATATATATATACATATATATATATATGTGTGTGTGTGTGTGTGTCCTTATCGTATTATATAATTCTTTTTCTCCGATTTATATATGTATTACACAAGATCAGAACAACATTGGTACCGTCGGTTTCAAATCCAAACAAAGGAGACCTATAATTAGTCTTCTTTACCGGACACTTTTCAGCCTCTGTTTATGTCACGTTCTGATCTTCTGTAATACATATATGAATAAATATTTCGCTTTGATTTTTGATTTTCATTAATAACTGAGCACTCTGCTGGGGTTCTCTCCACTAACCTTACATAGAAATATATATATATATATATATATATATATATATATATATATATATATATATATATATATATATATGGGTGTGTGTGTGTGTGTGTGTGTGTGTGTGTGTGTGTGTGTGTGTGGCCTTGTCCTGTTCTATAGTTCCTTTTCTCCGATGCTTCTGGTGGCATTCAAAGACACTGCGTCAGACATTTATCTCCGATATCGATCCACCGGTCTGTTATTCAATCCTGTTCATTTCAATGGCGAAACAAAGGTTTCTCTCGCGGTGATAAGAGACCCCGATGAAAGGGACCTGCTCTACGCAGACGATGCCGATCTTGTGAGTCACACAAAAAAGGGGACTTTTTTTCTTTTTAACAAGCTGTTGTAAATCCACTTCAGTTCGATGCCGAGACGTTCGGCCTGACCGTCAACGAGAAAGAAAGAAAAGTTATGGACACAGAAAGTTTATCATTGTCCATCGTGCATCCCGTGAAGAAAGAGCTTTAACATTGTGGACGAGTTAGTTTATCTCGGAGGGAGGGAGGGGACTTTACTTTACTCTAGAATTCTTTGATTTAATAAAAGAGAAGCAGGTTTTTCTTTCGGAAAAATAAAAAAAAGTTTTCTTTGAGAGGAGAATAAACTTGCACAAGGACGCGTGGCACAGTGGATATAGTACTAAGTAAAATTCAGTTCCAAATGATAGTCATCTGAAGGTTGAAGGTTCAATCCTCGGGCGATGCGAAGAATTGCGAATTACTGAAGACTTCTCCCAGTCATGGCTGACGGAACGAGAGCATGGATTAAATAAAGGGTTCCGTTCGAAATTCCGTCTAGATTCCTGAGTTCGACAGAAATATTCCCGAGTTAGATACACATGAAGAAGGCCGGATATTACATCGACCGAAATGTTGTGAAGATAGCACTCAAGGTGAGAAGAGTAGTCCGAATAATCTAAATAATCCAAATTATCAATCCTCATCTCAAACATTCGGAAACAAACCGACTTGTTTTCTTTGTCTTAATGAAAAATTAGCTATTATTACGTTCCCGGATAGAGATAGACTATTGAATCAAAGAGATGAAATAGGTATTAGCTGTAGATAATAAATAGTTTAACAACCAAGAGTGTTTACCATAACCTTCCATAAAGAAACCTTAATAAACCTATCTGGTATGATATAACAATAATAACCTTTCCAGCTAAGTATACAACTAATATTGCTTTAAATCCTTTACTCATTGTTATTAAATTAGATATTATGCTAACTAGTTAATATGTAACTTTAAATATGTACACCATAGTAAATGGTTGCGAACAAGATTATAGTTCATAACTAAACAAATAGACAAATAAATGCAAACCCCATAGTAAATTGTCATAAATGAAGAGTATATTTAATAATATACGTTCCACTATATTTTACACTAGTAAGAATTAATTAATAATTTTTTAAATTATTGAAATTTCATTATAGACGTTTTATGTTTGTGCTGATATGTTTTTGGTTTCACGTAGTTGGCATATTTTATTTTTACAGAATTTTGGTTGCGCTGTATGATTTTATAATTATTTGCAATATGAGTTTTGACAACTTTCTTTCCGTTATTATAAGTTTAGTTTAATAATAAGTATAAAATTAATAGGTTTAGTAAATACCGGTTGAAATTTCTAATTAACTGCTTTGAATATAAATTGATTTGCTAAAATCCCAATTAACTATAATAGATGATTTTAATTGAGTGTGCATTGGCATCCGTCAATCGCAACGACTATGGATAAACGCCGTATTGGGATGTTGCTTGTGCGCATCTTTTTGTGTGACTGTAGAGACCAATTCATGATATGCATGGTCTACTACAGCGTTGACATACGAAGGCTGTTGTGTAATATGTCACTTCGGCTGGTTGGTCTGCCTGTAGGCTCGCTCTTCTCCTAGCTCTCTTCGCAGCGTTTTCGTTGTGGTGGTGGGGGTTCTCACTGATGATCATCTCCTGGCGTGTCTGTTTCCTCCAGGCAGGGCTGTCAGCTGCAGGGGCTTCCCATGTATTAATGTCCATTGAGCAAGCCTTCATATCTCGCTTCCAGACATCCTTTAAGTGAAGATAGGGACGACCCCCTTTTCTTGAGAGAAGGTCTTTAGGGCTGCGCCCATCATCCATCCTGCGCACATGGCTCAGCCAGCGAAGACGTCGCTCACGCAGTAATTGAGTTGGTAGATGATTTAATAAAGCTGTGCAATTTGAGATAAATTTCACCTGTTCTTTTTTAGGATTGCTTGTAATTATACTATCGAGGTTAGTGCATATATAATTTAATATACTAATTCATAAGTGTAAGTGTCAGTGAAGTGAGTGCGTATGTATGTGTGCTACTGTGAATTGCCTTCAATGTAATATGTGTGTGTAAGCAATATTAATATACGGTGTATGTGTATGTATGTAGTTATGTTTTTAACCATTTCTAGCCGACGGAAGTGTGTATGTTACTCTAAGCTGTGCTTGCCTGTTGTCGTGTCAAGTCTTATGTGTATGAATATGCGTTTTATTTGTGCGTGTGTGTGGGAGATTTCTAAGTGGTTAGAAATGTTTGTGTAGATTTGTGGGTGTGTTATGACCTGTATGTGTGTAAATATTAATGTTGAGACGATCAATCGGAATCGGGAATCGTAATAGTCATAACTTTTTGGGATATCGGAATCGGAAAAAATTGTGTCTATTTTCCGATGCCAAAAACGATTCTTTTTATTGTTTTTATGTTTTTATCATAATCCCACAAGTGTATTTTACGTTTGCGAAAATATTGCACATTAATATGTGCATATATTTTACAATAATTTGAAAAATTAAAATTAAAAAAAAAATTTCTACAGCTAAATATTTAGAGATTTTAAAATAATCGGAATCGGAATCCGTAATTGTATCGGAATCGGGAATTTAGAACAGAATCGGTAATTTTATCGGAATAAGGAAAAATATTGTTTTTGTAAGGAAATAGATATTCGATTATTGGGAATAACTATATTATTTTTCTCAGTCATGTCGGTGTTATTTGCGCTGGTGATGTGAGGGGTAATTTTTATGGTGTTAGTCCGTTTTTTGTTGTGGATATTTTCCTTACAAAAACAATTCAAATCTGACATAAAAAATAGTAACAACAACCTAAAAACAATTAAGGATTTACTCAACACCAAACCCCGTCCCCAACTCCTCACACCCAAGGACATTTTTTCCTTAACCGGTATTTACAAAATAAAATGTGCCGCGTGTCCGATGTTTTATATTGGTGTAACGGCCATATATATATATATATATATATATATATATATATATATATATATATATATATATATATAGTAGTGTTAGAAGGCGGTGACAATGCGTTGGTTAGGTGACACCGGCGGTACGTGAAATGGTAAACAATAAAATGACAATACTGAAAAGTCAATAATTTTCAAGTAATTTTATTATATTTACCAGTGTTAAGTTCGAACCGTGATGGTAGGGTGGTGAGTCTTCCTTTTTTATTTAAATTTTCGAGGGAATCCCCATCCTCAGAAACAAATATATCCACTGGTCGGTGTGTGTTTTTTCGCCAATAGCCTGGGCCGGAAATTATTACATATTACGCACAATGCTTCAAGCAAACTACAATATTCTTCTCATATATATTGCGAGATCCAACACGATTAGTTGTTGTGAAAGTGGAAACCTTACTTCTTTGCGTGTTCTATGCAAAATCGTTGTATGCACATGCAACCATTGAGCCTTGCTGTTTTCGGTGTGTTAGGTAAAACCCTGCATGTTAACAAATAGCTGCAACCAACGCAGGGGGGGGGGCGTCATGCAGACGACACAATCCTGATGCACGATCTTTGTCAGCTCAATGCAGAAGTCCGACTTTTTTGACAAACAAATAAACAAAGCACCAACATCGGTATTTTTGTTTCCAGTTATGTTGGAAGGGGCTCCTTTCTATTCACGATCAGTAAGGGGTCCACCTCGTCCTAACTTTGGTCGTGGAGATATTACATAAGAGTAGGATGTCAAGATGACATGATGCAATAATTTTGTTCCTTAATTATTTTAATCAAATTCGCTGCTGGCTGGCTGGCTGGCTGGCTGGCTGGCTGCCATGAATCGTGCGTGCGTAGTTCATCTGGTGTGATCGTGTCAGACTGTGTACAGTTGTCGCCGCGTACATATCTGTTGCAATGTTGTGCTGAAACAAAAGCTCTGGCATACATCTTACATTAATTATCATGTAATTAATACGAACAACACGTCCTTAGAAGACTGAAGGTTTATTCAACCAGATGATTGTCTCGTAGCTAAAAAATCAATGATAGAAAGAGAAAGAGATAGAGAGTTACTTATGTTTTCAGCGCATTGCTTACTTATATCAACGTTTCGTAAAACAATTTTTTAAAAGCATCTTGTCAGTTAGTTGTTTCATTCCAAACTGTCCAGTCGTGATTTCCACTCTCTATCTTCATGTCTGACGTTATATTCACCTAAATATCACCCTCTTCCTTTTTCACGAATCTCGCGTTTTACAGACAAGTGCAAACATTTGAACTCTGCAGACCTTTCAATCTACAAGCAGAGATACTAGCTAATATATCTACTAGTAAAATACCCACCTTAATATTAAACAGAGAGGATGTTCTAAGTGTCTTTCTTTTGGGGGTAGCAGAAACAATTTCTGATGATCGGCTGAGGAAATTACTTAGCTGCTGGATTCCTTCATTATTAAATAGGAATATTAATTTCCCAAAACAAACTCTTTATTCACTAAAGAATGTAATTTCAAACTCTGAAGTCCTTTCATTACATGAAGGTTTTGGAAATCCATTTTTTACCCATTTAACTAATGAGTCAGCACTTATCGTGAAAAAAATTGCTCGAGAAAGATTTCTCCCCCTCTGACTGCAGACAAAACAGATATTACACTTTGCCACATTTATTTGCAAAAAGTGAAAAAAAAATTTACAAATTAAGCACAAAGCCATCAAAAGTATAGGGAGTTAGGTCTGTAGTCATCCACTGTCCATCCTACTCTTTACTAGACGCATTTTTTTGACCCATTTGTATGCGCACTATTTTTTTCTTGTCCATCACTTTCACTTCAGCAATCACCAAAATACCACATTTACTCTATGGACTACACTAATTAAAATATCCTTAATGATTTTGAATAAATTCTATTCATAAAAAATATTTCGATGGAAAATAATGAGGATTGGGGCAACAAAAATAATGAGGAGTGGGGCAACAAAAATAATGAGGAGTGGGGCAACAAAAATAATGAGGAGTGGGGCAACAAAAATAATGAGGAGTGGGGCAACAAAAATAATGAGGAGTGGGGAAACAAAAATAATGAGGAGTGGGGCAACAAAAATAATGAGGAGTGGGGCAACAAAAATAATGAGGAGTGGGGCAACAAAAATAATGAGGAGTGGGGCAACAAAAATAATGAGGAGTGGGGCAACAAAAATAATGAGGAGTGGGGAAACAAAAATAATGAGGAGTGGGGCAACAAAAATAATGAGGAGTGGGGCAACAAAAATAATGAGGAGTGGGGCAACAAAAATAATGAGGAGTGGGGCAACAAAAATAATGAGGAGTGGGGAAACAAAAATAATGAGGAGTGGGGCAACAAAAATAATGAGGAGTGGGGCAACAAAAATAATGAGGAGTGGGGCAACAAAAATAATGAGGAGTGGGGCAACAAAAATACCCCAAAACAAAGAAACTAAATCAAATAAGGGGCAGGTTAGTAAGACCCTCCCAACTCTTTCTAAGAATGTTTTCTTTTTTTGTGTAATTAGATTAAGCTTGCGAGAAACATCTGTCTGGGGTTTTCAAAAGGGTGAGAACAGGATAAGATACAAACAAGGGGGTCTATGTACGAATATAACCCCTATTATAAAAAGAAATACATCGAAACGTATCGACCAGATATTGCTATATACTATAGCCCTTCGATGGTCGGCTACGGTTATGACCGTTGTTTGCCTCTCAATGCCAGGGGTAATATTCACTCTTTTCTTGCCACGGATAGTGAGCGTGACACGATGTTGGTTTAATGTGGGAGAATCTAGATCCCTCATAAAAAAAATGAAGAAGCACTCTGGATAGTTGCAAAAGTTGCCTACATTAGAATCGTCAGCATTTCCCGATAGGAGACCCCCAGGTAACCGACAATAAACCCCTATGGATTATAAAATTGTGTGGTAATTTCTTCGATCCCCACAAGCTGGCCTATAATGTTATCGTTGACAGAAAGCAGTTGAGCCTCTCGTTGACACGTTGTAAGTCTTTCCGAACTGTTTTCCGGTTTGTTTTGAACAAAAAACAAACAGGTCAATCTTTAAGTGGGGGTGATACTTAAGTGGGGTAAATGAAATAGGGGTGAAGTTTGGGAATGAATAGTGTCCTTCTAAGATAAAATTGGGGAGACCGGGGATGAATAAAAGTGGCGAGTTAGCTAGCATCTTTGAGAATGTCCACTTTAATACTAGCTCGAAGGAGATTAAACTCTGCCAAATTTACTTGGAAATTTGAACAGATTTCTAAACAAACGAGAGTTTTAAAAGTTTACTTCCTTTCACTTATTTTTATTTTTTTGAAAAGCACCCCTCCTCCCCATCCAATCTAAACTTACTAGCCGGTTTACCGACCTTCGGGCTAATATAAGAGTGGACGTATGGTTCTGTTAGGCCCCAGAAGGCCATCTTCACAAGTATTACCTCCTCCTGTACCGATATTAGTCGTGGGTGTGTGAAAAACGGGAACAGGGAATTTTGAATTAGGGGGTAAGTTAGAGGTTAGGCTAACGTGTACAAGAAGTTGCGCCAACGAAGGAAGTACGTAGCAGAGAAGCGAGATCGATTCTATCGCTTAGGTGTTCGGTATCAAGATGAACGGCCGTTTGTTTTCGAAGCGCTTCCACCTCACCCCCACGGGGAAATGCAGTTCGTTCAGATGTACTTGGCGTAAATTGTTGGACAAAAATAAACGAAACTCTAGAGCAAATAATGGGGGTATTCTTGTTTTGTTTTTATTGCTTTCATTATTTCAGCCACAAAGAAGAAAAAAGAAAAGATCAACATCAACATGTGACTGCTACTGTCGCCACTTCTGAGAGATGTTGTCACCCGACGTGGTTTGAAATGGAAAAACACAATTCATCTGGATGCTCTTTTTTGTAAATTACTGTAAGAATTAAATCAAATCCCAGACCAAGTAATGGAGTTATTTGTGGTTCTTTTTAATTGCTTCTTTTAATCCATCCACCAAGTCTGCTTAGTGTCTTTAAACATCTGTTTTGTGCCATGCCGACTGCTGATTTTTTTTTTGACATAGTTCACCCCAAACAAGGCAGGCCGCCACTGTAGACGTAAGGGGCTACTGAGACAAAAGAAAAGGGGAGAAGGTAGGGGGCGGTCAACCTAGATTGGGATCTGCGCAGCGAGGTGTCTGTTTACATTAGTTTTAAATTTCTGCATGTATGTACTGTTGGGGAAACAGGGGGCAGGGAGGGAGTTCCAGAGGCCAGCAGTACGAGGAAAGAAGCTATTTGAGTAGAAGGCTCTCCGACATCTGGGGACCTTCACAGTGAATGAATGAGATTTAGTTGATTGTCGAGTTAGTCTAGTGAATTTACGTCGAGGGGGCACCAGAGTAGCCAATTCATCGGAGCATAATCCATTGAAGTATTTGTAAAATAAGCACAAGGATGCTACATTGCGGCGATGGGACAGAGGCTGGAGCTTGGTTGACAGTGAGGGACCTAATAGATTGGCGATTCTTTTTTGAACCTTGTCAAGGAGGGAGAGACTAGTAGATGATGCACCAGCCCAGATGTGACAACAATACTCCATGCATGGGCGGATGGTGGCTTTGTAGAGATACAGGATAATGTCAAGTGTGAGGAGTTTACTAGCACGGTAGAGGGAGCCAACCTTCTTTGCGGCAGCTTTGGCAATGTCTTCAATATATTTGTTCCAATTCATGTTACCTGTGAAGGTTAGGCCGAGGAGTTTGAATGATGAACTGTCAGGTAGGGTGTTATTTGCCATGACAATCGGTGATTGAAAAGGTTCCTTGTAGTTATTGAAGGAAAGGAGTTTTGTCTTTGCGGCATTAAAAGTTACCAACCATTTATGACCCCAATCCACTACAGCCTGGAGGTCATTTTCTAAAGATTCAGCCATTGCCTCGGATATGATCGCGTCGGTTTTGCCAACATGGCGAGAGTAAAGGGTGGTGTCATCAGCAAATAAACCAATCTCAAACTCTATGCCATCAGGGAGATCGTTTATATAGATCAGGAACAACAAGGGTCCAAGGATAGATTCCTGGGGTACACCAGCATTTATGTCATGTTGCTTAGATGAACGGCCATCGAGGACAACCTGGATTTTTCTTTTGTCTAGGAAGGATCTAATTATATTAAGTAATTGCCCAGTAATACCGTATGATCGTATTTTCAGGAGGAGCCCTTTATGCCATACCTTGTCAAAGGCCTTGGATATATCAAGCGCTACTGCCCTAGCTTCACCTGCCTTGTCGAGTGTATGATACATGCGTTCAGAGATGACCGTTAGGGTGTCTGCAGTAGATCGTGCTTGTCTAAATCCATACTGGCGGTCAGAAAGAAGTTTAGCATTAACTAAGTGTCGTACTATCGCTAGATTGATTAAGGATTCAAAGATTTTAGCAAAGATCGGCAGCAGACTGATTGGGCGATAGTTCTGGGGATCGGTTTAATTTCCATTTTCAGCCACTCATCTAACGTCATTACCTCATAGCTTACAATTCCCACACAGTCCATTTCCCGAAAGGTCACCTGCTCGATTTTTGTTTACCCATTGTCTACAATACATCCTGTTTATGACTTACTACGGAGGTAAAAAGAGGAAGATGCAGCTTATCTTGATGTACTTGCTGAAAACTACGGTAAAAATAAAACCAAACTCAGAGCAATTAATGGAGTTATTTGTTGTTCTTTTTAATTGTTTCTTTTACCACTACTACAGGGAGACGTCACTATCTATTGCCACCGAGAGACTCAAGTGTTTTCTGTCAATATTAAGATTACGGGCCATCTTGTCAGGATTGAAGAACTCACCACGCGATGTTACATTCCGTCAGGAAGAGGAATTTGTTTACTGTCAGCCGCCTCCACCGAGAAATGCCAACGGGTCTGAATTATAAAATTTTCACAACCATCCCAACATACGAAAATCAGACCGGCATAGTCTAGACCATTGTTTAGGTGGCTGGGGTATGGTCCTGTGCATTTCTCGGAGGTTCACTTTTGACAAAAGGGTTAGTTTATTTATAATCGCCTGAGGTGCCCCTTACCGGGGAAGGCCGACGGAGCATTTTTGTTCGGCCAGACTGCTCTTGTTCTAGGTTGCTGGCTTTTTAAATCCCACTTTCCAGACCATTGTGTCAAATCTTCCCGCCGTGTGGGGGGGGGGGGAGATAAATAAGAAAAACCTTTACCTTTTGCGGAGAGAGGGGTGGGGCTGGATCCCCCCTCCCCCACTAAAACGACATCGTGCCATATCCACTATCTGTGGGGAGAAGAAGAGTGGTACAAGTACAGAATATTTAACACTCGAGAACTCTTTAAAGAAAAACGCATAATTTATATAAAACACATTGGAATGAAATTCTCTAACGAACCCGCCTAGTTTAACGTGTGGAAAAGATTTGTAAGATGTTTTAAACGTTAAAAAATCTTATAAATCGTTTTCACGATTTAAAACTAGACGAGTTCGATAGAGAATTTCATTCTAATACGTTATACATAAATTATGTTTTCATTTTATTTTTTTTTTTTACTTTCTGTACTTTTATCAAAAGGGTAAATATTACCCCTGGCATCGAGGGGCATAAAACAATCATAGCCGTAGCCGACCATCGAAAAGCTATAGTGTACACAACAATATCTGGCCGATATGCTTTAAGATATATCTATTGTATCATAGGGGTTATATTCGGGTGTTGGGGAGCGTAGATGGGCCCTCTTTCTTTGCATCTTATCCTGTTCTCACCCTTTTGAAATCTCAGACAGGCGTTTCTCGTAGACTTACCCTAATTACACGAAAAACAAATAAAAACAAACAAATAAAAAACAATATTATTCTGAACCCTGTTTTTTTTTCACACACACAAGAGTTCTTATACCCTTAACAGACCTATTTCACATCCGCCATTAAGAAACCCCCTAGTGAATTACGCGCATGCGCGCTGATATACGCGGGGTGGGTGGAGAAAGTGCGTGTGAGAGAGAGGAAGAGGGGGGGGGGGTAAAGAGAGCGCGAAAGAGACAGCGATGGGGGAAGATGCACGCGAATACGAGGGCATTTGTGCATGTGTGTTCGTATGCACACGTGTGTGTATGTGTGTGTGTGTGCTTGTGTGTCTATGTCATCGGTCCTTTCGTAGCTTCTCTCTTGCATCGATGCCAATTCCCATACATCCCCAGCATCCCATCACCGACGTTCGTCTCTGAAACGTCGCGTCTTTTGTCTCTGTTACGTCATCACAATCTTGGGTCTCTGTTCGCAGAGAAAACCATTGTGAAGAAATCGGGGTTAGTTATTGTTTCTTTTTAGTTTGCCGGTACGAAATATATGCGACTAGCATGGCAACTCGGCGTTGCCCGGTAGCACGGACAACAAAATAGAATAGTTTGTGTAACATTTTCCTGTTGTCTGTGTATGTATTTATATAGCCATATTGTTTCGCTATATCACAGCCCTTCAATGCCGTTAGACCAGTACCCGCCCCAAGCCAGGACCGAACCTACGACCATCTAGTTGATAGTCAGCAACACTAATCACTCGGCTACGGGGCAGACACTGTTAGCAACTAACATCTCAATGCTTTATAGAAACACTTACAACCACTAGAGAGTGCTCCATTCGCTTACAAAGAGCTTTGCATTATCGCTAATAGTAGTTGGCGATATCACTTACCACAGTGCTCAATCCTAGAAAGAAGGCACTTATATAGTTATAAACAGACAGACTGTTTCGCTGTATCACAGCTCATTCAGTTAGACTAGACTAGCACCTGTCCAACCTACAACCATCTAGTTCATAGTCGGCGACTCTAACCACTCGACTGTGGAGAGGGCGCTTATATCCACCTCCCTCTCCCCACTCTCTCTCTCTCTCTCTCTCTCTCTCACACACACACACACACACACACACACACACACTTTTCGTCTCCCTCCGACTGCCCCCTCTCTCTCTCTCTACTTCTCTCTCGCTTTACCTTTCACTCCGACTGCTTTCTCTCCCTCTCTATCTCTTCCTTCAACTTCCCTTATTTCTCTACCACTCTCTCCAACTGCCTCTCCATCTTTTTTACGTCTCTCGCCGATTGCCCCTGTCTCTCTCTCTCTTTCTCTCTCTCTGTATGTCTTTCTTTCTCTCTCTCTCTCTCTCTCAGTTTCTGAAATAGCTCATAGAATGTAATGATTTGTTGGTTTCTGGTTCGGCTGTTGTTCTAAGTAGATAGTATGTGGAGATTTTTAATAATCTCATAATATTCATAATCATTAAACTAGTAAAAAAAACAAGAAAATAAGTTACTTGTTAAATCAGTTGATGCGTTTACCAGTCGACTTGAGAAACTGGTGACTTCTATTAAGTTGTTTTTCTTTTTATATCATTAAACTTCAACATTTCTAGTTTCTCACTCAAACAAAGCCTACATGGATGGTTTAAATATCTACATGTCCTGACCGATGTTTTCCATTCAATTACAGGCGATCGTCCGCTCTCTTTAAGTTTCCAATAACGGTTCGATACTGATGTACTATATCTGTGTTTTGTTGTTTTTTTTTCTTTTGTTATTATAGTGTCTATTTAAAAGTATAGTATTTTATTATTCGGGGTTTCATTGGTATATATTGTGGCTAGGTAGATAATAATTTTTGCTTAGCAGTTATTTTGTTTGGGGCAATGTACTCTTATTTTACGGTTCCATTTCTTCTCCATTTTTACCTTTCTTATTTCTATTTGAGTTATGACTTCTATCAAACTGATTACTTGCTATAAAATTGCATGATTTTCTTATAATTATTGTTATTTTTGTTATATACACTTATTTTCTCATTTTTAATTTAGTTTTCCCTTTTCTACTCTCATTTAATATTTTATTATTGTGACATTCGATGATCACTTCTAAATTCTCACGGTAACTGTAAAACAGTTTAAAGTAATTTTTATTGAATATATTTCGCTATATTAAGTTAGGCATGTGTATATATTTACATATATATTTACGGGAATATATATATATATATATATATATATGATAATCTCCTAAACTAATGAACGGATCATTATGAATTTTGGAATATATATTCTAGGCAACACGGTGAGTAACATGGGTAAATTATTTTTTGTTGTTGTAAATTTTAATATTTAGAAGGTGTATATATATATATATATATATATATATATATATATATATATATATATATATATATATATATAAAGTCAGGTATGTGTATATGTTTATATATATTTCGTTCGAACCGATCATCATGAATTTTTGAATATATATTCTTGGCAACACGGTGAGTAACATGGGCACATTATTTATTTGTAAATTTTACCATTTTGAGGATGCGTCTATCCATTTGCTCTCCATCAAATATTTAGTTATATTAAGTAATACATTTTTAGAAGGATCGGTATTCTAGGAAACATTATTTATTTATTTGTAAACTTTACCATTTACGGGGCGATTTTACTAGTTATATATATATATATATATATATATATATATATATATATATATATATATATATATATATATATATATATATATATATATATATATATATATATATATGTTCTGATACTACACTTCAACTTTGTGAAGGAGAAGGAGGCAATTTAAATTTGTGTTCGAATTCGGAGTGCCCCTTTTTCATATATATATATATATATATATATATATATATATATATATATATATATATATATATATATATATATATATATATATTTATAAGTAATCCATGGACACGTGTTTCTGCCGTCATCAGCATGGCTAACTTACACAGAGATCGACTCCTCTATAGTCCAGCGTTCTACTACTGGACCAAGATGCTCTGTGTAGAAATATGTACGATTTTTATCACCGAAGTACTGATTTCTATGAGGACGACTAATAATGCAGTTTTTCTGCATCTTAATCACTTAGGAAGTGAAACAATTAAAAATAATAGTAAGCTCCATAACAACAAGCTGAAAATTACCTTTAAAAATAATTACATAGAAATCATTATATATATATATATATATATATATATATATATATATATATATATATATATATATATATATATATATATATATATATATATATATATATATATATATAAAGGACTAGTTACAAGAAAATGTTTATAGATAAGATATAGGATTTTCTTACCTAGCTTAGTTTTCAGCATCTGGATATCCAGAGTGTTGATCCAAATCATATTTCTCCTTCTATTTTTATTATTCTTGTTGTATCTTGTTTATTATATTTAATTTCAATTTTTCATGTATACTGTTATTTAGCTATGTCATAGACGTTACTTAAATTCTTAAATACGTTTTCGTTACTAAAGTTATTACTAATCTAATGTTCGATAGAACTAGGGATGTGCTCTATAATTAGTGCGTTTACGTATATTGCGTTAGCATTATCTTTAAAATACGGCTCATATTTATTTTTATCTAAGTTGAAGGTGACATCTATTACGTTCGCTATTTTTATGTTTGTGAATACTGCGACTTTTAGGCCTAATTTTGTCATTTCAATATATATGATCTATTTTCAGTTTTCACCGTCAGAGTCCATCATATAGGCCAATATAACTCTTTTAAAATATATTTGTCAGAATATTTAGGCTTACAAAGTATGATGCTACGGTAGAGTCTAGGGACCCCATCGCTAAATCAACGGAGTTCGCCATTCTGGTCGTTATCAATTGATCATCATTACATAACCTATCTTTTACACTTTTTAATAATATGAATTTACTCGTTGGATATGTCAGTTTACATCTTTACGAAATCTAAGGCAAAGGTTTTGGATTCTTCAGTTATTGGTGGATAAAAAAACTTCGATGTTGAATTGTAAGAATGTAGATATATTCTGATTTTCTTAAGAACACGTGAGTGTCAGACGTAAACGGGAAAATTACAATGATGAAGAAACGGTAATAAAGAGACGGTTGTATTTACCTATATAAACATTCATCTCTCACATAGAACGTTTGTCAAAGACAACCGTAAGAGGGGCATAATAAAGCATGATATATAAAAGAATTGAAAATTGCAGACGTAATTACAAACGTAAGTGTCCATGTTAAAAGTCCTCAGATACAAGCGAAATAAACATGTATTGCCAGGGTAAACAGATTGTAGAGAATGTATTGGCGATATGTAAAATAAATACGACGTTCTTTGTATTGTCTGGGGACCATTCTCGATACGAATACTGCGACTAGTATCAAAGCGGGGCAATGATGAGAGGTGGGGAGCCTTAAGCCAGCGCCCCTAAAGTAGGGGCACTCTGGCCTATTAAACAAATTCCTGTACAGCCCCGTCGGCATTCCCAAGGTATAGGAGGATGGACCGCTTAAAACAACTATATAGAGAGTATTGCAAAATTATTTGTTATATTATTGATTTAAATAACAGTAACCCGTTTTGATGGTAATATAGAAGTGATAAATGAAAAAGCTTTCGCAATTGTTCATTTAGATTGAAAAGATATTAAAAAATAATAATTGTAAAAAACAAACAAGAATTAATTTTTAAAAGTAATGTGTTGTTTCTCTGTTAAAATAAATGAAATCACGTTGTTTCATGGATTTTAAAGACTATAATTCGTTTTTTTTTAATTTTGACTGTGAACAATTTGAAAACAATCTTTTTACATATTTATCAAAATAAAACATGCAAAGTGAAGCAATGTCGTCTAGGATTCTTTAAAGTTACAATATCAGCATATTTGTTGTGTAGAGAATATTGTTGGTTACGATGTATGTAATTACGTGTGTTCCTACTTACTTGCTTACTCACGACGGAAGAGTTAGGCACAAGGTCGGCTGTTAATGTGCGGAAAATCCAGCTCCTGAAAAAGGGGCACTCCGAATTCGAACAAAAATTTAAATTGCCTCAGTTTAGAAGGATTTCTCCTTCACTTACCGAAGTGTAGTATCAGAACAGATACTACACTTTGAATTATTTATCTGTAAAAAATATAAAAATACAATTTAAATTTTAAACAAATTAGGCACAAGGCTATCAAAAGTGTGGGAACGACTGTGTCATCAGATTAGTCACCACAATACCACATTTACTCTCGGGGCCATCCTACCGAGATATCCCCAATGTGTTGTAATTTTAAATTTTATTTATAAATATGTACAAATTCATTGGAAGTAAGGAGTGATAAAAAAATCTCTTAGTAAGACCCTCCCAAACTTTTCTAAAGGATAGACCGACCACTGTTTTTCGGTTTGTTTAGGACCGAATAGAAGCAAGTTGATATCTAAGTGGGAGTGGGACTTCAGTCTGAGGAAAAGATGTAGGGGTGTAGTTTGGGGGTCGATGGTGTCCTTACTTTGATCCAAGCCAAAAGGCCAAGGAACTACAATTATGAATGCAGGGGACAAACAAACAGTCATTTTATAAACAAATGAAAACAAAATACCCCAAAGTCCATTACCATCGGACGATGAAGGAAAAGAAGAAGAAAAAGAAAAACACTCTTTGACAAGGAGAATTGTAATTCTCGAAAGCTAAGATTAAAATAAATGTTATTTATTTTAACACCACTCATTGTTATGGTTTAAAAAAATAATAATAATAATACTATTACGAAACAATGGTTTAAAAAAAATATGTCTAAATACCCTTTCTAAGTCAAATTGGCGCAACCTCGCCTGCAGACAAAACGATAAATATTTTTTAAATGGAAACGATAAATAATTAAAAACTAATTAAATAATTAATTTTGGTGAAACTATTTGGAAATAAATATATAAACTTTATCATTTCACTTCCTAGAGATTTTATCCGTTTGTTCGTCCGTCCGTCCGTTTATCCGTCCGTCCCTCTGTCAGTCACAATTTTTTAAAAACGTAATAAATACATTGCAGAATTTGTCTCATTTCGAAATATCAAAGATCTGAACTACTTTTAGAAATGGAGAATATTGCATTAATAATTAATAATATATTCCCAATAAATAAAGCGGAAATCAAAACAGAAACCTTGATATCTTCTGTCTGAGGTTCTACCAACTGACCTATTTGGACATTTTAATAAATAGAGCTTAAAACATTACCGTAACAAAATAATTATAGCTTCAGCGTGACGTCATAGATTTATGATTTACGTCATATTTCAAAACATGAATTCAAACATAAGCGATAATGAAATAAAATGAATGCGTAAACATTTATCGATGACGTTGGAAATATAGTAAATTTAAATAAAGGCACAATTCGATTACAATTGCTAGAAAAATATGCGAGCAAAGGGAGCATTTTTTTTCTAGTGTTTTGAATTGGATTTCTTGTCTTGAAATAAAATTATTTTTAAAGTGTTCAGAATGTACCTTTAATTCAATGTTTAAATCGTTGTCTTTTTCTAACACCAAACATATTTGAACTGTTTTAGGATTTTATTACACACATAAAAAAAAACTGTGGGGCATAAATATAAACTTTTTTATACAAAAAGAAACAAGTTTTAACGGAATTTCTAGTGGATATTATGTTATGAGAGTCGATTGGTAAGCATAAAAGTTCAATTTTACATACGTTCAAAAATAAATTAGAATTTTGTATTAGGACAAACACAACGTTTTATGCTATGCGGACTTGTTATTGTGTAAAAAAGTATTTCAAATTGTTTTTTTTACTTAAGTTTGTTTTTCTATCAAGACAGGTTTATCAACCATCTTGAATTTTAGTTTATGAGTTTTTATTTTATATTTTTACTTTCAGATCACTATCAAACTTGAAAATGACATAAAGAACAGCATCATTATCTATTTTAAATACTACACGATTATTAAATCAGAGTTGAAATAATTTAAGACAGAAATGACCAGTCATATATCCACGTTTTAATGTCTAAAAAAACTTTTCTCTTCGAAGTGTCTTGTTTATCTGCTTAGAATCAACCAACCATTGTGACGTCAGCAGACAAACCCGATTCAATCATTCATTCATATCGTATGAATCAGATGATTCTATTGTTGGCATTGATTTCCCCGATATCTTTTTAGTCAGAATTCTTTCCAGAAAGGAACCACGTGAAGGTTGCCAACATCCTAAGTGAAAGTGTTTCTGTGCAACGAACTGGATTCGAACTTGGCACACCCAGTTCGTTCAGTCCGTGTCGTTAACCACTTAACTAAGGTTACCTCCTACCCGACTCAGTGATCAGGCCTTTTTAACGTAGGTCGTGGTCCAGCTCGGTCCTAGGAAATGAACCCTCACAAGCAGTACCTCCCCACTTTAAGGGGGGGGGTAGTTTATTGCCGATCGCCCGAGACATCCCTACCGGAGACCGCTAATAGGTTAAATCTTGGTTATTTTTTTTACCCAGCTAGAGTGCCCTCTGCGGGGAGCTAGCTATCTCCGCGTTCCGATCTTGCGCCTCATCATTCTTTGGCTGAAAGCAAGTAAATAAGAAGTTATTTGATTTACCAGGGGAGGTTAGACACAAGGTCAGATTTTAAGCGGAAAACCAATGCACTAGGAGTAGCGCACTTTGGCCTACAAAAAATGCCCGATCAGCCCCATCGGCATTTCCTGGTAGGGGCGCCTCGGGTGATTAGCGATACACTGCGCCCTTCCCAAAGAGAAGGTAAAGCCTGCGAGAGTGAACTTCCTGCGACTGTACAGGACCATGACCACAGACTAACAACAACAAAGTCACTGTCAGACTGATTGTCGAGTACGTGTCCTCGACGTGTCTAAAATAAACTTATGACGCAACTCCACATTCCCCTTCTCCCAATATTCTATGTTGTCTCTTTCCTTTTTTGTATCCCCGTCTTTTTATCTCTCCCATGTCATTAATTCTTTTTTTTAAATATCACCTCGTATATTAACCCGGCACAGGAGCCCTCGCGCCCTTTAATCGGGGTGAAATATGGTGTTGTTCGGTCATACGAGGCCATCCTCCCAAGCATTACCTCTTTCTTTGAGTAAGGAGTGTATTGGTTTATCGGCAATTGCCTGCAAGGGAATGCGGACGGGACCCTATTTACTTACCCCCCCCCCCACGAGGGCAAAGTTAGACACAAGGTCGGTTTTTAATCTGGGGGAGATCTAGCTCGCCAAAAAGGGGCACTCTGGATTGGGGAAAAAAATTTAAATTGCTACAGTCTAGAAGGATTTCTTCTTCATTGACCGAGATCAACGGATGAAGTGTAGTATCAGAACAGATACTATACTTTGTTTCTAGCCAAAAGACCAGGTTTTTATGGGTCAGATCACGGCAAATGTTGCATCCGTCCAGAGTGCCTCCTTTTTGAGGAGAGTGGAGGAGGAGGGTGAATTCCCTACTATAAACTAATGTCATGTCTAACTTAGTTGCCGTGGTGGGGGGGTGGGGGGTGGGGGGTAAGTATACTCATTTCTGTGGAAGTCTTTTGATAATGAAGACGAAAGATTAAAAGTTAAAAATAGCGACACCTGTCGGTGAATAAGCGACACCTAACGGCCAACCGGTGCAGTTATGTGTGAAAGGAGGAGGTAACTGCTACACGTTCATTTGATTGCATTGCTTAGTTAATCCGCTTTTTCTGTTCATATCTACATCATTTACCTTCTTGCCAGGAGGTTAGACACAAGGTCAGGTTTGGTTTTGAGAAGCCAGCTCACTAGGATAAGCGCACTCTGGCCTAAAAAAAAAAATGCCCGAGCAGCCCTGTCGGCATTCCCCGGTAGAGGCGCCTCGTGCGATTAGCAATAAACTAAACCCCTTTTCAGAGAGAATGCAAAGGATGGGAGGGTGGACAGAACCGTAATAAAGCCACAATGGATTCATTTGTATCACGCGTCTGTGTTGTTGGCAGTTTGAAACGTTCGCCGCTGACTTGGATGCGTGTCTGATAGAAAATTGGCTGCCTGCTAATAGACTTTATAATTAACCATGATTCTTGATTGCTTTCACGAATCAGTCGACCGATTAATAGACTCTTTAAAAAATGGTTACCTTCCTATTCCCCCCCCCTCTTTCTCCCCCCCCCCTCTCTTTCCCCCCCCCCCCCCGCTGACTTCTTTTTCCTGTTTCAGTCCGAACACTGAAAATAACGAAGCAACCTATTTATATATCAAGTGATAATTGTTGCAAGACTGTATGAAAACTTTAACAACGAAGACAATTGACTCTGATTGTTAGTACAGTGCGTACGACTGCACACACGCGCGCACCCTTACCACAAACACACACACACACACACACACACACACACATCTATTACTAATGGCGATTTGGTATCTGTCTGTCTGAAGCCAAACTATACTATTACCTATATTGATTTCACTATTAAGCCATCCAATACTCAATTATGGGTGGGTAGTATAGTATCTGTTTTGTTGTCATGAAACCATCCTTCCAGTCATTACCTCCTTCTTTTTTAGGGGTGGAGTGTAGGGTAGTATCTGTTATGTGGTCATGATAATATCCTCTCGGGTATTACCGCCTCCTTCGGAAGAGGGTAGTTTCATATCTGTTGAAAATATGCAGCGCGTGCGAAAAACGGATAGAAAGTAAATTTTATTGCGTTTTGTACATTTCTACCTAATTTAAAGGAGAAAATGAGAAATCAAAATGAATTTCAGCCCTCGAAAAAGTTCGAAAACATTGTCCGACATTTTTTATTTACAATCTAACATAATATATTTCACTGAACTTTTTAATTGAATTAAAACAGTGTTTCTGAATTTTTTAGATGACGATTAATAATTTGTATAATTGTGATTATTTGGACTACTGTTCTCATCTTGAGTGTTATTCTCACAACGTTTCGGCCGATGTAACCTTCAGTAATTCGCAATTGCACGGATAAAGTACTAAGTAAAATTCGGTTCTAGGTGCAGTCCTCTGAAGGTTGAAGGTTCAATCCTCAGTGCGGGCGATACTAGGAATTGCGAATTACTGAAGACTTCTAGCCGGCCATGGCTGACGAAACAAGAGCCAGCTACCCCCGTGGATTCCGTGCAGATTCCCGAGTTCGACAGAAAGATTTCCGAGTTCGACAAGATACACCTGAAGATAGTCGGAAGTTACATCGACCGAAACGTTGTGAGAATAACACTCAAGATGAGAACAGTAGTTCAAATAATCTAAATGTTACGGATTAAAACAGGCTTTAAAATACTTTAAAACACAAAAAACAATGATCGAGATAGGTAGAAAAGTGCCTTTTATTTGTTAACACTTATTTGTTGACTATTTGTTTTTGTTTTTCACCCCTTTTTGGTCTGTTGAACCCCTTAGCAATCGCCCACGCTTAATGAACCTAACCCTAACCCTAACCCTAACCCCCAAATAGTTAGACATTTCAACCAAACAGAAAATAGATAACATAAAATACATTTTAATAGAAGCAAATTCTCGTCCACATAAGCACGCAAACAAAAAGAAACAAAATAGATATTAAAACTAAACACACACAAATCAGGTCTTAACCGCGATGTTAGTGTTTTTAATATGTATTAGTTTTTAGAGCGAGAAAGATTTTGTTTTGACCTTAGTGTTTGCGGGTTGAAAGAATTATTTGGGCTTAACGAAAATAACAAAATTGACGCGCGTACGTTGACATTAATTTTTAAAAAATAGAGGTTCTCTTTGCCATTCAGGAGAATGAGTTTATGTGGACCAGATTTTACGTTCAAACAATGAATGAACGTTTTACAATGTTGAAAAAAGTCCAGTTTTTAATTAACATTTCATAGTCATTGAATTTTTATAATAAAAAAAAATTGTTTGATAAAGAGGGAGGACCGTTCGAAATATCAAAATTAAAAATTATAACTACTATGATTTAGATTATTTTTTTAAAATTATATTTTTTGCTTTTTATTTTTCAAATGTGACGAAATTCACCATTCCTAACCGAAAAAGAAACTTTAATTTCAAATGTAGATATAATCAACACATGGTGACGTTAAGAAGTGAAAAATGCAGAAATATTACAACACTTTCTGTCAATAAAAATATCAGCCTTAATATCAAGTGCGAAATTTTAAAATTAGCCCCTCCTTGCAATCTAAATAGTAGTAACTGTAAATTATGCGTAGAGGAAAAAATATCAAAACCAAATTAATTTATTAAACAAACAAAAAAAGAATTTATACCTAAATGCAGACACATACATTCTTCAGGCGCATCTTGTCAAACTCAGGATTATTTATGTCGAACTCGGGAATCCTTGCGGACCTGTGACATAACGGATAAAATGCTAAAGTAATACTCATTTCTAAGTGACAGTCTTCTGGAGGTTGAAGGTTCGATCCTCAGTGCGGGCGATACTAAGTATACAATTACGAATTACTTCAGACTTCTAGCTGGTCATGGCTGACGAAACGAGAGAAAGCTACTCCTGTTGATTAAATAAAGGGTTCTGTTCGAAATTCTACACAGAATCCCGAGTTTGACGAGACGAATCCGAAGAGAGTCGGAGGTAACATCGGCCGAAACGTTGTGAGAATGACATCCAAGATGAGAACAGTAATCCGAAAAATCCAAATAATAGTTTGTTTTGTTGGCAATCGTCTCCTTCGCATGCTGTCACCTTAAATCGAGAGCGGTCACATTTCATTTTTAAGCATATTTATAATCGAATTATGTTTTAGCAAATCCAGCTGGAAGTCTGAATCTGTTTGATGGTTGCACTTAGCGACCAGCAGGTCATGCCTATTTTCGAACGTCCTATGAAACCACGACACTCGACCTCGATGTGTAGCACGTGAGATATCCATTTCTTCTTCTTCTTCTTCTTCTTCTTCTTCTTCTTCTTCTTCTTCTCCATACAGTCGTCTCGAAGCAATCCATATTGGTTCGTCTTCTGCTCGTGTGCCATGACTTGTATTACTGTTATGGTGTAAGTTGATTTACTTATCACGGGAATAAATAGACTTACCCAAACACAATAAATACAGTTACGACTAAGCGTCGTGGCAGTTATTGATGGCAGTTATGGCCACAGAATCGGACGTATACTTTCTGTAACAATCTTGTATTAATACAGTTTTGTTAATTATACCACTGTGTTTGTCTTGATTATTACCAGCCCCTTAAGGCCACAATAATTACGTCATGATTTAGTACATGGCAAGTGTGTGCATTAATGTCTGCATTTAAGGTGCATCTGCAACGCTGTTGCTTTTAATTCTCATGTATTTCATATGATGTGAGATATAGTCGATGTGTAACTGTAATAATAGTGGGGATGCCATGTTAGCGCCCGTTTCGGCAAGGTCTCCATCTGAAACAGTGATGGGTCTGATCGTTTTGTAGGGGTTATTTTTCGTGTTGCTCACAGATATATAAACCTAATTGTTTCGTCACTCACGTTGTGGGAAGGGAGGCATACATTTATAATGAGATCCGGAGTATCGATAGGGTAAACGAATATATCGTCTACTGTACCATAACCCACTTTAGCAAGTAAAAAAAAGAAGTGAATGTGACAGCAAAACGGGAGACAATGCGTATTTAAGATACAAGTGTGTTTTTATTTTCTGTGATAAATACTAGTGATATTGTGGTTCAAGTGTAAACATGTACTGGGCGGCATGTTTAGTGGGTTGAATGTTTGCAATGCATGCGAATAACAGGCTTAACAAGTGAGAGATATTGGATTAAGAGAAGAGAACCCACCCTACAAACTAGAAATATGTCTGGTTTGGTGTTTCGACCACCCTGAATTTGATTTGTCCACTTAAAATAAAAAACAATGGTTCTACAAATAAGATGCCCCCTGTTTTGGTTATGATCCGCTTGAGGTTTGCCAAAAATAATAGCCGTCCAGATACGGGGTCACTGGTCAGCCAGTTTTTACGTCCATAGATTGGCAGTTGATTATCTTAGGTCGTCTTTCTGGCATGGTCTCAGTAATATCTAGATATATTCCAGCAGATAGGCAGGGGGCTGTCAGTTTGTTTTCTGGGTATCTCACAGTCAGTTGAGGTTCGTGTGCTTCTCAGAGAAAGAGAGACGGGCCCTGTGGGTTTTAGGTAATGGATTATGTTCGATTGGACTTGTGTTTTGATTTGGTCGGACTAAGAATTCTCAATGGCAAGTCTGTTGTTCAGTAGAGTAAAATGAGTATCATTGTAAACTAAAAAAAAAATCAAACTTTGTTACTTGTCTTAAACTGGAGTTGTAATTTTATTCGGAGGGAGAGTTCTTCTGTTGTAGCACCCACTGAGATCACACAAGTGACACCGCGACCGGTGTCTGAATCGAGCAATGACTTTGGACCGGCACAACGAACGAACGATCACGGCCTGTGAAGTGAACGCACACAGACGCCCGTTCACATAGGGCCCAGCAGGCACGACACAGGGGATAGTAGTGATAAGGGTTGGGGTTAGTGTCAGAATAGTAGTTATTAAAGATACGTAAGTCATGAAAATAATTGGTTTAATAGCTTTGTTTTAATCAGTTGTTAGACCATTAAAGCAGTTATAATCACATAGTAGTAGTAGCAGCAGTAGCAGTAGCAGCAGTAGCAGCAGCAGCAGCAGTAGTAGTAGTAGTAGTAGTAGTAGTAGTAGTAGTAGTAGTAGTAGTAGTAGTAGTAGTAGTGGTGGTAGCTAGAATTACGGTAGCTGTGATGTGGCTTTTACTACTAATGTTGCCTGTGGATACTATCTGAGGCATAACTTTGTCGATTATACATTTTACAAGGCCCCCGGCTAAGCTAAAAGTAAAGTATCTGTTCGGTCTGTGAAGGTCATCATTCCAGGTAATACCTCCTTTCTGAGGGTAGTTGGATTTACTGCCTATTGCATGTGGTGCGTTCACTCGTTAGGGGGTGCTGACAGCTGGATATATCTCACATTAAAAACCGACCTTGTGTATGACTTTGCCCCCGTGGGGAGGTAAGTGAATAGGAACATGTATACGGCGAACTGAACTCAGCAAGTCTGAAGAAACAGGTTTTTATTTATCTCTATTTATATAAAGTTAAGTATCTGTATATGTTTATATATTTGTATATATTGGATTCACTCCTAAACGAATTAACCGATCATTATGAATTTTGGAAAACAACTGCTAGGCGTAAGGGCAGATAATGATGGCTATATTTAGTTTAATTTTATTTCATGTAAAAGGATCAAAAACCGGATTGAAACCCTTTATGAAAATTCAGATACATCCAATATTTGTGCAATTTTAACAATAGTTATAAGACACCAATTAATAAATATTCCAAAATTTGAGTTTCTTTGGAGTATTTTAAAGGGATTTAAGGCGCCTAATATGTGAACATTCAAATACATCCAATAGTTGTGCAATGTTATCAATAGTTATAAGACACACATTAATAAATATTCCCAAAATTTCAAGAGGATTTAAGGGATTTTGGAGTATTTTAAAGGGATTTAAGGGGCCTAATATGTGAGCAACCAAATTCAAATATTTCAAATTTGCGCTGAATTTGATCCAGAGTCATTAGACACCAATCAAGCAAGATTCCCTGAATTATTATTATTTCTTAAGCATAAGCTTTCAATTCTAGACATTTTTAAAATCAAAATCATGTAATAGATTTTGATAAAAAATATAATAAGGATTCTAGACATAATGGTTTAATATCATTATGTCTTGATTCTGATATTTGTAAGGAAATAAAATGGTGCACGGCAGTTCTGTTCGGAGAATTAATTTTACCAGTTCTGGGATGGGTATTTTACTAGTATATATATATATATATATATATATATATATATATATATATATATATATATATATATATATATATATATATATATATATATATATAGTAAGGTACGGTATGGGACGGGTATTCTTCTATCACACACACACACACACATATATGTATATATATATATATATATATATATATATATATATATATATATATAAAATATGTATATATATATGTATATATATATATATATATATAAAGATAAAGATAATATATATAAATTCATATATATATATAAATATATATATGTATAATCTCTCTCTCTCTCTCTCTCTGTATATATATATATATAATATATATATATATATATATATATATATATATATATATATATATATATATATATATATATATATATATATAAATTTCCGTGTGTTTCATTTTACTTCAGTCGAAGTTCTCAGGGCTAACTCTTGATCTCTATATGAGATACATAAATATTCGAATATTCCATTAAAGTTCTCCTTTACCTGTCAAACGTCGAGTCAGTAAAGAAGTTAAGTACATTAATTTTCCTCTCCCCAATTGACCAGTTGACTATGTTATAGTATATCTTTCTTACCGGATTCCAGGACAAGAATTCATCTAGTCTGGTGGAGTATCCAGCTGAGTGCTGTTACTTGAGGTAACATTACTGAGAGAAGGTGGACCTTTCCTTATATGAACTAGTATATCGCTGTGTCAAGGGGATCTTATTTGTGCTCCGAATGTTATTTTTAATATTTGGTCAGGGTTTACTTGTAGCGTGAAGTATCCTCATTTAAGATTGTCTAGACAAACCCTTTTACAGAGAGACCGAGGTAATTCGTGAATGGTGTCTAGTAAGTAATTCAAACGATGAGTCTATAGTGAAGTAGTCAGAGTCGGAGGTTTGGGAAGGAGTCAGAATCGGAGGTTTTTGAATGAGTCAGAGTCGGATGATTGAGAATGAGTCAGGGTTGGAGGTTTGGGACAGAGTCTTTTTTTTTTCATTCAAATTTTTTTTCATATAGTTTTTCCTTCTTTTTATTTGATTCATGTTTTCATTCACTTTTCATTCATTTTTTAATTCATTTTTTATTCATTTTTTTTCAGTCATTATTTTTCATTCATTTTTTCTATTCAATTTTTATTCATTTTTTTCATTCAATTTTTATTCATTTTTTATTCATGTTTTTCATTTAATCTGTTTTCGTTCATTATTTCATTCATTTTTCATTCTTTTTTCATTCACTTTATTTTTTCATTTTTTACATTCATTTTTTGTCATTCATTTTTTCATTACTTTTTCCTTCATTTTTTGATTCGCTTATTTTCATTTGTTTTTCAATGACTTTTTTCCATTCATTATTTTTTATTCATATATCTTGGATAGAGCCGGCAGTAACCCAAAAGTGTGTTTGTGTGTGCCCTATAAAATAGGAGTTAGAGAATCTAGATAAAATCTAAAAGTGTATTCTTATGTGAAATTAACCGGGGAAGATAATGGAAGTATTCCCGAATCTCGAAACCCACTTCTTAGGGGCTATGGGGCAGATTTCGTCAGGAGGGGTCGAGTTTTTCAGTCATTTTACATCAAATTTCAGTGTAATTATGTAATAATTTGAAGATACTGAGTTAGTACTTACGAAAATAACTTTTTAATTTATTTAACGTTCCTTATCAAATGGAGGGGGGGTAAAAAACTCGGTGAGGCAAGGGTGGCTCAATTTCGCCCGCACCTCTTCTCAACATGAGTCTGTAATGATACAAGGGTGGCCCAATCCTAACCGCACCTCTTCTCAACATGAGTCTGTGGTGAGGCAAGGGTTGATCGATCCACGGACGCACCTAGTTTAAACATGATTCTGTGATGAGGCAGGGGGTGCTCAATTACTAGCCGCACTCCTGAACATGAGTCTGTAGTGAGTCATGGGTGGCTCAATCCACGGCCTCACCTCTTCTGATCATGAGTTGGTAGTGAAGCAAGGGTTGCTCAAGCGCATCTGTACCTCTTCTGAACATGAATCTGTAGCAAGGATTGCTCAATCAACAACAGCACCTCTTCTCAACACGAGTCAGTAGTGAAGCCGCACTTCTTCTAAACATGAGTCTATAGTGAAGTAGTCGGAGTCGGAGGTTTGGGAAGGAGTCAGAGTCGGAGATTTTTGAATGAGTCAGAGTCGGATGATTGAGAATGAGTCAGGGTTGGAGGTTTGGGAAAGAGTCTTTTTTTTTCATTCAAATTTTTTTCATATAGTTTTTCCTTCTTTTTATTTTATTCATGTTTTCATTCACTTTTCATTCATTTTTTCATTCATTTTTTATTCATTTTTTTTCAGTCATTATTTTTCATTCATTTTTTCCATTCAATTTTTATTCATTTTTTTCATTCAATTTTTATTCATGTTTTTCATTTAATCTTTTTTCGTTCATTATTTCATTCATTTTTCATTCTTTTTTCATTCACTTTATTTTTTCATTTTTTACATTCATTTTTTGTCATTCATTTTTCATTACTTTTTCCTTCATTTTTTGATTCGCTTATTTTCATTTGTTTTTCAATGACTTTTTTCCATTCATTATTTTTTATTCATATATCTTGGATAGGGCAGGCAGTAACCCAAAAGTGCTCATAACAGTGCTCAATATCCTAAATAGAGCATGGGTATTTAAACGCAGTGTTGCCCGGGATAAATAATTTTTCTCTCTTTTTTAGAATGTTGTATACACCCGGGAGCCATAATCTAAAGTACTTAATATCCTTTATCTTCATATTATTGTTAAATCGTGGGGGAGGGGGGGCAAGAAATTAGTAATGTACCGGGACCATTTGTTCTACTCGGCATCGTCCGGGATCCAAACTTGTAAGATTACAGTATTACTTTCGGTAAGAAATACATAGTAAATCTCTTCGAACTATTGAATTCATCAACATCAAATATCTTCTTAATATGTTGAACTGGAGAGGGGGGAGGAGAAATTAGGAATCGACCGTCACCATTTATTCTTCTCGGCGTTGATTTACTTCTATTTTGTTTTTTTTTATGGCCCCGGGCAACGCCGGATAGCCCTGCTAGTTATATATAATATTCGATAGATAATCGTGTAATTTAGCGCTAAATCTATGACAGTGAAGGTACTTTGTTTCCAATCTCAAAACTATATATTTTCGAGGCAGGAATGGGAATAGTACACATTGGCTTCTGACTTAAAAAAAAAATACATTTTAAATTAAAATAGCGTTGTGAAAACAGTAGCAAACAGCGCTTTCTTCAACAAAGCCTTCATGATGGCCCCGAGGGTCAGGTATCGCTTCCGGGAGTATGAGCGTTCGTTGTATGGAGACGGGGGGGGGGGGGGGGGCAGCGTTGAAATATCATTACTGTAGGTCCTGGCGCCAAGCTGTACTTCCTGATACCACCTTCGGGAAGAGTCGACGTGCTGTCATCACAATTGGGAAATGTTAAATGCGGTACACAATCTTCTTTTCTTCTTCTTCTTCTTCTTCTTCTTCTTCTTCTTCTTCTTAATTTTCCTTCTTCTTTTTCTTCTCTATAAAAGTATGATTTAAAAATTAGAAATAAATGGGCCAAATACGACACACATTATTGTTCATCATTGTCTTTCCTCATTCTCCTCCCCTTTCTTCTTATTTTTCTTCTTCTCTTTCTTCTATAAAATGATGATTTTCAAAAATAAATGGTTGTAGGTATCATTATAAAATTGGGCTATTGCCCGGGCGAGCTAAAGAAAGATGATAGCCTATTTAGTCCGTCTTTTACTATAAAAGACGGATTTTCATAAATCAATGTTTGTATGGGTATTTATTTGACTAGAATATTGTCAAGAGAGTTGGAGAAAAAATAAAACCTATCAATGCCTTCTTTCACAATAGAAGCACTGGCGTGATGGCGAAAAACGAGAGCCTATGTTGGCTGCCCGTAAGTATGAAAGTTTGATTTTCAAAAATTAAAAACGGATGAACTATTATTTAAATAGATTATTTCACAGTCGTGATGGCGAAAAAAAAAACGAGAACCTATTTAGACTGTCCATAAGTACAAAAGTCTGATTTTCAAAACAAAATAATCGTATGGACTATTATTTAAATATGCTATTTCACACTCGGGATGGCGAAAAAACGAGAGCGTATTTGAACCGGCCATTAATATTAAAGCCTGATTATAATATATATATATATATATATATATATATATATATATATATATAATTATTACAACAGTCTATTTTACAAAAGAGCTGCTGAAAAACGAGAGCGTGTTTCAGCTTGGTCCGTAAGTATAAAAGTCTGATTTTAAAAAATAAATGATTGCATAAACAATTATTCCAATATGCTACTTAATAGGTGAGCTCGTGAAAACGAAGTTACTGTCCGTCAGGAAGTATAAAATCTAGATTTCAAAAAAAAAAAATGATTGTATAAACAATTATTACAATATGCTACTTCATAGGTGAGCTAGCGAAAACGATGTTACAGTTCGTGAGGAAGTATAAAATCTGCATTAAAAAAATGATTGTATAAACAATTATTACAATATGTTACTTCATAGGTGAGCTGGCGAAAACGAGGTTACGGTCTGTCAGGAAGTATGAAAGTCCGAATTTCAAAAATAAATGATTGTATAAACTATTATTACAATATGCTACTTCATATGTGAGCTGGTGAAAACGATGTTACTATCCGTCAGGAAGTATACAATCTAGATTTCAAAAATAAATGATTGTATAACCAATTATTACAATATGCTACTTCGTAGGTGAGCTGGCGAAAACGAGGTTACGGTCTGTCAGAAAGTATGAATGTCCGAATTTCAAAAATAAATGATTGTATAAACAATTATTACAATATGCTACTTGATAGGTTAGCTGGCGAAAACGGGGTTACGGTTAGTCAGGAAGTATAAAAATCTGAATATCAAAAATAAATGATTGTATAACCAATTATTACAATATGCAACTTCATAGGTGAGCTGGTGAAAACGAGGTTACGGTCCGTCGGGAAGTATAAAAATCTGAATATCAAAAATATATGATTGTATAAACTATTATTACAATATGCTACTTCATATGTGAGCTGGTGAAAACGATGTTACGGTCCGTCAGGAAGTATAAAATCTAGATTTCAAAAATAAATGATTGTATAACCAATTATTACAATATGCAACTTCATAGGTGAGCTGGTGAAAACGAGGTTACGGTCCGTAGGGAAGTATAAAAATCTGAATTTCAAAAATATATGATTGTATAAACTATTATTACAATATGCTACTTCATAGGTGAGCATGTGAAAACGAGGTTACGGTCCGTCAGGAAGTATAAAATCTAGATTTCAAAAATAAATGATTGTATAACCAATTATTACAATATGCAACTTCATAGGTGAGCTGGTGAAAACGAGGTTACGGTCCGTCGGGAAGTATAAAAATCTGAATTTCAAAATATATGATTGTATAAACAATTATTACAATATGCTACTTCATAGGTGAGCATGTGAAAACGAGGTTACGTTTCGTCAGGAAGTATAAAATCTAGATTTAAAAAAAAATGATTGTATAAACAATTATTACAATATGCTACTTCATAGGTGAGCTAGCGAAAACGATGTTACAGTTCGTCAGGAAGTATAAAATCTGCATTTAAAAAAATGATTGTATAAACAATTATTACAATATGCTACTTCATAGGTGAGCTGGCGAAAACGAGGTTACGGTCTGTCAGGAAGTATGAAAGTCCGAATTTCAAAAACAAATGATTGTATAAACTATTATTACAATATGCTACTTCATAGGTCAGCTGGTGAAAACAAGGTTACGGTTCGTCGGGAAGTATAAAATCTGAATTTTTAAAATAAATGATTGTATAAACTATTATCATAATATGCTACTTCATATGTGAGCATGCGAAAACGAGGTTACGGTCCGTCAGGAAGTATACAATCTAGATTTTAAAAAATAAATGATTGTATAAACTATTATTAAAATATGCTACTTCATAGGTGAGCTGATGAAAACGAGGTTACGGTTAGTCAGGAAGTATAAAATCTGAATTTCAATAATAAATGATTGTATAAACTATTATTACAATATGCTACTTCATAGGTGAGCTAATGAAAACGATGTTACTATCCGTCAGGAAGTATACAATCTAGATTTCAAAAATAAATGATTGTATAACCAATTATTACAATATGCTACTTCATAGGTGAGCTGGTTAAAACGAGGTTACGGTCTGTCAGAAAGTATGAAAGTCCGAATTTCAAAAATAAATGATTGTATTAACTATTATTACAATATCCTACTTCATAGGTGAGCTGGTGAAAACGAGGTAACTTTTCGTCGAGAAGTATAAAATCTGAATTTCAAAAATAAATGATTGTATAAACTATTATCATAATATGGTACTTCATATGTGAGCTGGTGAAAACGATGTTACGGTCCGTCAGGAAGTATAAAATCTAGATTTCAAAAATAAATGATTGTATAAACAATTATTACAATATGCTACTTCATAGGTGAGCTAGCGAACACGAAGTAACAGTCCGTAAGGATGTATAAAAGTCCGAATTTCAAAAATAAATGATTGTATAAACTATTATTACAATATGTTTCTTCATAGGTGAGCTGGCGAAAACGAGGTTACCGTTAGTCGGGAAGTATAAAGTCCGAATTTCAAAAATAAATGATTGTATAAACTATTATTACAATATGCTACTTCATAGGTGAGCTAGCGAAAACGAGGTTACAGTTCGTCAGAACGTATAAAATCTTAGGTGCTTATTCAGATGAGCGGACTATTAAAAAATTTTAACAAATTATTTTTTTATAAAAACAATATTATATACTTATTCAGTGTTATCTTCTTACTCACTGTACAAAAAAGTAGAAAAAATTATCCACTAGAACTATAATTAAAAATAGTTTTCCATTCTGCGTATCGTAACAGCGATTCGTTCACAGAGACTGCAGTTTGTTTCTAAAGAAAGAAGATTTCGCAAGGGAGATAATCAACTTGCGAAATCATAATAAAAACAACATGGCGTCTATATGAACGAATCGCTATTACGATACACAGAATGGAAAAATACTTGTAATTAAAGTTCTAGTAGATAGTTTTTTCTACTTTTTTGCACAGTGAGTAAGAAGATCACACTGAATAAGAATATAATATTGTTTTTATAAAAAATTTAATGGTCCGCTAATCAGCATAAGCACCAAATCTGAATTTCAAAAATAAATGATTGTATAACCAATTATTACAATATGCTACTTGATAGGTTAGCTGGTGAAAACGAGGTTGCGTTTCGTCGGGAAGTATAAAATCTGAATATCAAAAATAAATGATTGTTTAAACTATTATTACAATATGCTACTTCATAGGTGAGCTGGTGAAAACGAAGTTACGGTTCGTCAGCAAGTATAAAATCTGAATATCGAAAATAAATGATTGTATAAAGTATTATTACAATATGCTACTTCATAGGTGAGCTGGTGAAAACGAGGTTACGGTCCGTCAGGAAGTATAAAATCTAGATTTCAAAAATAAATGATTGTATAAACTATTATTACAATATCCTACTTCATACGTGAGCTGGTGAAAACGAGGTTACGGTTAGTAAGGAAGTATAAAATCTGAATTTCAATAATAAATGATTGTATAAACTATTATTACAATATGCTACTTCATAGATGTGCTGGTGAAAACGAGGTTACGGTTAGTCAGGAAGTATTAACGTCTGAATTTCAAAAATAAATGATTGTATAAACAATTATTACAATATGTTACTTAATAGGTGAGCTGGCGAAAACGAGGTTACGGTCTGTCAAAAAGTATGAATATCCGAATTTCAAACATAAATAATTGTATAAACTATTATTACAATATGCTACTTCATAGGTGAGCTGGTCAAAACGATGTTCCGATTAGTCAGGAAGTATAAAATCTGCATTTCAAAAATAAATGATTGTATAAACTATTATTACAATATACTACTTCATAGGTGAGCTGGCGAACACGAGGTTACGTTCCGTCAGGTAGTATAAAATCTAGATTTCAAAAATAAATGATTGCATAAACTATCATTACAATATGCTTTTTCATAAGTGAGCTGGTGAAAACGAGGTTACGGTCCGTCAGGAAGTATAAAATCTAGATTTCAAAAATAAATGATTGTATAAACTATTATTACAATATGCTACTTCATAGGTGAGCTGGTGAAAACGAGGTTACGGTCCGTCAGGAAGTATAAAATCTAGATTTCAAAAATAAATGATCGTATAAACTATTATTACAATATGCTACTTCATAGGTGAGCTGGTGAAAACGAGGTTACGTTCGGTCAGGAAGTATAAAATCTAGATTTCAAAAATAAATGATTGTATAAACTATTATTACAATATGCTACTTCATAGGTGATCTGGTGAAAACGAGGTTACGGTCCGTCAGGATATATAAAATCTAGATTTCAAAAATAAATGATTGTATAAACTATTATTACAATATGCTACTTCATAGGTGAGCTGGTGAAAACGAGGTTACGGTCCGTCAGGATATATAAAATCTAGATTTCAAAAATAAATGATCGTATAAACTATTATTACAATATGCTACTTCATAGGTGAGCTGGTGAAAACGAGGTTACGGTCCGTCAGGAAGTATAAAATCTTAATTTCAAAAATAAATGATTGTATAAACAATTATTACAATATGCTACTTCATAGGTGAGCATGTGAAAACGAGGTTACAGTTCGTAACTAAGTATAAAATCTGAATTTCAAAAATAAAATATTGTATAAACTATCATTACAATATGCTACTTCATAGGTGAGCTAGCAAAAACGATGTTACGGTTCGTCAGGAAGTATGAAAGTCTGAATTTTTAAAAATAAATGATTGTATAAACTATTATTACAAGATGGTACTACATAGGTGAGCTGGCGAAAATGAGGTTACAGTCCGTCAGGATGTATAAAATCTGATTTTTAAAAATAAATGATTGTATAAACTATTATTACAAGATGGTACTTCATAGGTGAGCTGGCGAAAATGAGGTTACGGTCCGTCAGGATGTATAAAATCTGATTTTCAAAAATAAATGATTGTATAAACTATTATTACAATATGCTACTTCATAGGTGAGCTAGCGAAAACGAAGTTACGGTTCGTCAGGAATTATAAAAGTCTGAATTTCAAAAAATAAATGATCGCATCTTCATAAATAGAATATTGCATAAATTGCTATAAGACTTGGTTAGTATAACAAACAAAAAAGGATCGAGAAAAATGTTAAACTTTTTGGTGCGTTCGTCTTCGACTACAAAAGTCTTATTTTAATAAATAAATGCTAGCTGGGGTAACTATTAGATTGAGCTATTGCTACGAGTTGACGGGGGAAAAAGTCTTGTGTTTCATAAGTAAACGCTTGTAGTCAGTAAACTTTTTTTTTATGTCGAATAGCAAATTTACAAAACTTGGCGAAAACGAACGGCACCATCAAACAATTTATTTTAATTCTATCAGGCATGATAACCGATCATCATGAGTTACGCTTTGTTGCACGTGGGTTGTTATCGTTATTTAATATTTAGTCTTGAAACTAAGATCCTAATTCGGACTATTGAAAGGGTCTACCAAAAGATATCTAGACACGAGTTGCCTCTTATATTTAACAATATATGTGTATATATATATATATATATATATATATATATATATATATATATATATGTGTGTGTGTGTGTGTGTGTGTGTGTGTGTGTGTGTATGCTTTTAGTTTGACGATTCCCTACGGGGATAAAAGTCGGACGCCTTTATGTAGCTTAATTACCATGAATATATTTTCATAACTTACGATATAAATATATATGCAGACACACACACACACACACACACACACACACACATACATATATATTTAGGGTAGGTCGATTTTACACTTTTTTTTAATATTAAAAAAAGGCACGTACCGAAAGTTGTATATAGACCTATTAAATACTCATGCAAAAAATTAGATCAAAAACTTCAGCGGTTTTTTGAGCGTTTGGTATCAAAGATCGTAGACAAGAATATACTGAAAATTCCTCGTTTTTGCAAGATTTGCTTGAATATTGGTGTGGAAACCAAATAATGTTAGCATTTAAAATCAGGGAATGTCCTTTTATTTTATAAAAATGATATTAATTAAAGAAATCTTCAAATTGAAAATTTGCCCCCCCCCTCATTTTCAGTATCTGCTTTTGTAAACTACCTTTTAACGTTATGAATTAAACAGTAATATTTGAATACCTAAAAAAATGATTTTTTTCTGTTATAAGTGAAAATATAACAAGCAAAGAAATAAGGAAAAACCTAACACTATCTTAATGGAGCTTAATATAGAGAGTCAAATTGCTCCATATAAGACCCCTTAGACAAAAATGCTGGTCTCAATTTCTGACTCAAAACTTTGGCTGTAATGTGTTGATGCCTTGCTTCAAAACCATATACAGTTTGTGAAGCTTCTGTTATTAACTTAACTGCCCGTTCCACGCCCTGAGAATGTGAGGGCAAATCTGGCAAGTCAAGCTTGGTTCCATTCATCAACGATTCTCGAAGTTCAGATTCAGTAAAATCTTCTGTCATTGGTGGTTCAAAAATGCCGCATAATTTTAAATCTATTAATTGTGTCCAATGTGTGGCATTAAAATTAATAGGTGGTATTCTTTTTAATCTTTTTCTGGTTGACTCCTCACTCCTGAAAGAACAAATACATTAATTAAATTATTAAAAAATTCCAATCTGTACTGCTTTAATAATTATGGTGAAATTAGATAAAATCTGTAAAAATCATTCTATAAATTGGAATCAATAATTGAGTCAGAGATATATGAATAAATATTACTTACCTAATGGCCAAAATTCTTTTTAAAGCTTCTTCTCTTACTTCAATCTCCTCAGATTTAACCATGGAATATAGAAAGTTTTCAGGCAGTAAACAAAATGTATTACCTTGTATATTTCTAAATGTGATATCTTGGATTTCCTGAAGCTGCTCCTTAATCCTCTGGATCATATTAAAAATGTGCACTTGCTGATTGTGGAATTTACTATTTCTTTTAATTTCAAACCAAGAAGTGGCATACACATTTACAATAAAATGTACTACATAGTGTAGTTTTGTTATGTGCCTTTGTGGGTATGCACCACGAGTCCATAAACACATGAGCCTGATGGCCAAAGTTAACTATCTTGCTTGGTTTAAAGGACCAATTTTCCAGGAGGCATATCTAGAGTCAACCTTACCTCTAGAAATACCTACTGTGTATTCATAAAAGAGTCTTTGGTCAGAACTAAGATCATGTATTTCATCAATTTTAAAAATTGACTCTAGAGGATTGCTAATAGTGGAAAATGATATTTGGGGTAAATCATGGCAATCATTTGAGCATAATTTCCCCAGAGGGCCACTGAATGTTGTAGGGCCCTTTGCGCAACCATCTATGTTTTTAAAAAGGGCTCTGAAAGGTAGTTCATTATGATGCAAAGAGCAACCAATTGTGTGAAGATTTTTAAAAAGTTTTTTTTCTAAAATGGCAACCATTCCACCTTCGCAACCTGTGTTGGTATTAGTGTTGTCAATAAGTATAGCCTTGATACTGTTCTCACTGTGGAATTCATGCAAAACATCCACCACTTGATCTGCATGAACAGCACCTGTTGCACCACTATTAGGAAGAACTCTATGTGTCAGATATTTACTTTCACATGGTGTTTCTTTTGTAAAAGTTAAATGGTGTTCTGGTCCCTTAGTTTTTTTCATAATTCTCTGTCTATTTTCATCCACAATTTCCTTATACATCAATGTGTCCTTATCCATTCTCCCATCAACTCCAATACATATAATATTTTAGGTGGGGTAAAAACCCCTGGCTGAAATAGTTTTATTTATCTACCTCCAACAAGGTAAGATGTGACACAAGGTCAGGAAAGTGGGATTAGATAAGCCTGCGCTATAGAGGTGAGCACTCTGGCCATTAAAAAATTGACTGGGCAGCCCCGTCGGCATTCCCCTGTAGGAGCGCCTCAGACAGTTAGCAATAAACTTACTCCTCCCCAAAGAGGGAAGGCAAAGCCTGGGAGGGTGCACCTCCTAGGATTGCACAGGACGGACAAGCCCCAATAACGGGCGTAAATCCAGACCCAAAGGCCCGGACGATACCGGTTTATTTGGTGGGGTAAAAACCCCTGGCTGAACTATATTTTATTTATCTACCTCCAACAAGTAAGATTGACACAAGGTCAGGAAAGTGGGATGAGAAAGCCAGTGCTCGAGAGGTGAGCACTCTGGCCATTTAAAAATTGCCTGGGCAGCTCCGTCGGCATTCCCCGGTAGGGCCGCCTCAGACAGTAAGCAATAAACTTACTCCTCCCCAAAGAGGGAAGGCAAAACCTGGGAGGTGCACCTCCTAGAACTGCACAGGACGGACTAGCCCCAATAGACGGGCGTAAATCCAGACCCAAAGGCCCGGACGATACCGGTTTATTTGGTGGGGTAAAACCCCCTGGCTGAACTAGTTTTTATTTATCTAACTCCCACAAGGTAAGGTGTGACAAAAGGTCGGGAAAGTGGGATTAGATAAGCCAGCGCTCGACAATTCAATATATATTTGTGATAATTAAATGTGTAAACACAGAATCAACACGTGAATTCAAATTCGCTCATTGAATTTTCAACCGGTGAATACCATAAAAAAAATCCAATAAATAAAACGCCTATGTAAATAAATAATTATTTATATATAAAATTAAATATTATAGTGCTTTATTCCTTTTTAATTTGAATATGTACATTTAATTTCTTAAGAAAAGAAATAATAAACTTTAAAATATTTATTATTAAGTAATGTATTACTTTTTTTTGTTAAAACCCGGGTTTAATTTAAGGCGACACTTCTGCCGGTGAAATCTAGGCCGTGATAAAAAATCTCGATTTATTTGATCTTAAAGTTGCAATGCTCAAATAAATACAAAGTTTTGAAGAAAAATATTTCTTGTGGTAACTTTTGACATTATTTGGCAACTTTCTTCGAGTGCGATTATTTACAGTTTCAAAATCGACCTCCCCTAATATATATATATATATATATATATATATATATATATATATATATATATATATATATATATATATATATACACATATATATATATATATATATATAAATACATATATGAAGCAATCCAACAAAAGATATAAGCGTCAACTAATATCTTATAATTAGTGAACTGCGGTAATGGTCCTCTGAAGAGAAGAATTATCTTTGAAAACTCATGAGCTAAGGACTTAAGGATGCTTTGCATGAACTTTGAATTCTAATAAAATTTGATTGACACCTTATTTTATTACTTCATTTTATATTATAATATATAAATACATATATATATAAATATATATATATATATATATATATATATATATATAATGTTAGGTATGTGTATGTGTTTATATATTTATATGTACATGATTCATTTCTATACAAATTAACCGATCATTATTAATTTTCTAGTATATATATATATATATATATATATATATATATATATATATATATATATATATATATATATATATATATATAGTAAGCTATGAAAATATATTTATGGCAATTAAGCTACACAGAGGCTCCCGCGTTTCATCCCCGGGGAGAATCTTCAGGCTAAAATGCATGGAGTTATTTTTACCGGGTCTTTTTGTATACACGGCTAGCTAGTTAACCAATCAGATTCTTTGTTGTTCTCTCAGCCAATCGTTGAGCTTCCCACGAACAAAGGTGTAGTTAGTGTTACTTCCTTTTTATATCCTGTTCTATTGTTCTGTTTTCTATAGATTTGCCTATATCCTGTTTCCTTTGCTGTGTCAATATAATGGGTGAATTTATTTTAACACGTGGTTCCTTGTATTTCTATTTTAGGTTTTTTATTTTTAAATTGTTAAGTTTTTTGTTTAGTTTATTTGTGTTTATTTATTTATCGTTAGTCGAAGGTAAATTCATTTCTGTGTAAGCAGCTGTTTGCTATCTCACTTCTACAGTTTAATAGATTTCGAGGGTCTTTAAAATTTAGGATTTCAAATTTTTCATTCAGACATGATTTATACGGGTCGTCTAAATTTCTACATGTACTGGCCTGTCGTATTATTTTCCATTCAATTATTGGCGAGCGTCCATTTTCTTTGAGCTCCCAATAGTGGTTTGCTAGTGCTGTTTTAATTCGACGTTCTCTGTTTTTAAATGTGCTTTTGTGGTCATAATATCTAGTTTTAAAATCTAGACAGGTCATACCCACGTAGTATTTCTTGTTATTAGGTCTTTCTTTGGTAAATGTTGTGGCTTGGTATACAATACTTTTGATTAGGCATTTATTTTGTAGTGGACAAAGTGTACGATTTATGCAGTTACATATTTTCTCTTCATTGCTAACTTTTTCATTTCTATTCGGGTGGTTAATATAACAAAAATATAAACAATACAAATAGAAATAAATTCTATTTGTATTGTTTATATTTTTCTTTCTCTTAGTGTTGTTTTTGCTATATTTTTCACTTTTTTATGTAATTTGTTATTTTTTCTTCCTCTCTGCTGTTCTCTTTTAGTCTTTTGTTATTGTGTGTCTTAATTATAATTTCTAGGTTTTCGCAGCAGCTTTAAGTTATTTTTATTGAATATTTAATGCAGGGGATTGATTACGGGGAAGTGTTTTTCAATCAGATTTAGGAATTTCTAGCCCAGTTCAGTTTTTAGCATCTGGTTATAGGGCGGCGTATAGTAGATTATATTTCTTTTTCTTTTTCTTTTAACTTTGTTTTAATTATTAGTGTCCTGTTTTTTATATTTAATTTCGGTTTAGAGCTATATTGTAAATGTTGATTGATTTTTAAAAACACTTTCGTTGCTAGAATTATATGTTAAATTTAAGAAGGAATAGGTAAAATAAATACCTTTTTAAGCATTAAGATGCGATATCAATTTTTTTTTTTTATAAAAAAGAAAAATATTAAATCGAAACCGATTTTTTTTCTTTTTCCTATTCCTTCTTAAATTTAACAATAGATGCTTTTTTAAAAAAAATGAACCTTAAAACACTTATACAAATCACGTGTTGCATGCACGTTCTTCATATTTGAGGATGGGAAACTACATCTTGCCCATTCGGCCCGGCTGTACAACAACAAGCCGGTAAAGAGATAAAAAAAATACAAATCCGATGACATCAGGATATATTAACACACCGAGGATGCCAGGTTTTGGCGAAATATCTGTATCACTTTAAACTAACAAAAAAAAATGCTAGTTTTAATAAAAAAAAAAGAAAAAGAAAAAAAATCGGTTTCGATTTAATATTTTTCTTTTTTATAAAAAAAAAATTGATATCGCATCTTAATGCTTAAAAAGGTATTTATTTTACCTATTCCTTCTTATATATATATATATATATATATATATATATATATATATATATATATATATATATATATATATATATATATATATTTATATATATATATATATATATTAGTATTTCATGTATCCACATAAAATTTTATAAGGAAATATAATTTACTTCAACAGTGCTCGATAAGTAAGTAGAGCTAAGTAGTAAGCTATGAAAATATATTTATGCCAATTAAGCTACACATATATAATTGAATACGAAATCACATTATTTTAATTTGTTTACAACTGTCTCGCTCATGTAAAGGATTATAACAGAGAGTTTTCCATTGACGAAGGTTCTTCAGGACAAATGATTTCTTTCAATGTTCAAAACAGATGGTTCATAGAGGCTATACACGCTTTGGACTTCCTCATCAAACATATGTAAACGAGACGTTGTTGTTTCTATATACTTGTCTCCCCACGGTCGGTTTTACTTGTGGAGAAAATCCAGCCTCCCCCTAAAAGGGACACTATTGATTGGAACAAAAATAAACATTACCTCAGTCTAGACGAACAGAAAAGATTGTGCGGCGTCAGAACAGTTACTACACTTTATTTCCAGGAGACTTTGCTGTTACTTTGGCATTCTACTCTGTCTGTCTGTCTGTCTGTCTGTCTGTCTGTCTGTCTGTCTGTCTGTCTGTCTGTCTCTCTCTCTCTCTCTCTCTCTCTCTCTCTCTCTCTCTCTCTCTCTCTCTAGTAACTATATGTATGTATGTCCGCTTTATCTTTGTGTCTTATGTTCACCCAACCCGCTGGACAGAATTGCTTGAAAATTGGCATGTGGACTACTGACCTCTCATTGAAGGTCATAGGCTATATAAGAAATATATCACTTCAACGCTGGGGGTCCCCGGGAGGCACCCTCTACACTGAAAACGGGTTTCCCTTTGATTCAAATGAAATTTAAACCATAGGTAAATGATAAAAAATAATGTCTATTCCAATATTTCAGCAAATTTTGATAATATTAAGATGGTCCCCGGGAGCACAACCCCATCCACTGAAAACTGTTTACCCTTTGATTCAAATGAAATATATATATATATATATATATATATATATATATATATATATATATATATAAATTTTTCGTGGTACAAAATTTAATTACGGCAAGGAATATGGACGTTTGGGACATTTGGGGGGGGGGTAGAATGAAATTGAAAAAGTATAAAAACGAGAGGAAATAATTTTTTAAA
>OY744519.1:25024012-25149012 GCA_963556195.1 Sepiola atlantica | reverse complement strand
CTCTTCGACGTTCACATTTTAGGAATTACTTGTGGAACTGGCGACTCAATCATATCAAACACGACGTCCATTAATTCCTCTGTAGTGTTGTTTTTTACAGTATCAAAACATCTGTTCATGCTTTGGTTTAAATGTCTCATATGGATAAATTTTGGTCCTTTCACCACATAAAGCATATTCACAATTCTTCTATTTACAATCCCGATTTCCCAAAATAACTTATTCTTTTTAAACTTTGGTAGGAAAAAACAACTTTTCTCCGATTTGCAAACGTCCTTTTTTACATATATTTTTCGCTCCGGTTTCTGATGATTTGGTAAGTTTGTTGAAACTCATCTTGATATTTCTTGCGAATCTACCTACGACTGGTCACCTGCAAGATAGAACGTTATCCTTGGTGGTCATTTCATACATTTGTAGACAATCCTGTATAGCTTTTTCTGTAGGAGAACCTCTCGCCTTTTTTAACGCTCTTTTTAAGAAATCGCTGCTTTTTTTTCACGTATACCGTCGTTGAAGCCAATTCATTATATTCAACACTTGATAACACTCCCCTTTTCTTGAGCCTATCCAATTCTAAGTTGATTTTTTTCTTTTTGAACGGAACATTTCGCTTCTTTTTTAAAGTTGGCTCAACTCAAACTTAGCAATCATTTTATTGCATCCACTAAGCCGATCAGAAAAAGCTTGTGTCAAATTCTCTTTCAATTCTTTTTAAAATTTATTTGCAGAATCTTTAATTTTTACATTCTGGCAAAAAGAATTTATCGGGAAATCCCAGAGTTCAAATGTATCCATGAAATCTGTGGCCAGTAAATTTCTCTATATATTCATCACAAATAGTTCTAGTTTTAGTTTTAGGGGTTTTCCTTGAAGTGTGACTGTCGCTATCAGTTCGCCTGTATTTATTGTGTCCGTGTAAGTTCATTTATTCCTGAAATATGTAGATCAACTTACTCCATAACAATATATATATATATATATATATATATATATATATATATATATATATATATATATATATATATATATATATATATATAGAGAGAGAGAGAGAGAGAGAGAGAGAGAGAGAGAGATAGTGTCAGGTTGTATATGAAAAGAAATCAAATAAAGTGCTCGATCATATAAGAGAGCTAATATAATTTATTAAGATACTGTATATTACATATTTCAGCAATGTACCGCGGTTTCATCCAAAAGGGCAGTCTAAATCTGCCCTTTTAGATGAAACCGCGGTACATTGCTGAAATATATAATATACAGTATCTAAATTATATATATATATATATATATATATATATATATATATATATATATATATATATATATATATATATATATATAAAGATTTTGTTACATTCAAAAGGCCAATTAATTATCTTACGAAACAATTTTTAAAACAATCACTTTTGGTACAATTTTACGGTTCTTTTTCGTTCAGTCGGAAACCAACCAACATGTGTATGTCAATAACGAATCTTTGCTCGCTGAACTCATCAGAACGACAAAAAAAGTTTACAATTCGAAAAAAATTATACATTGATATGTGACAAAAATAAAAGTCAAAGATCAAAACAAACTTATATCGAATCTCTTGCATCTACAGCGTCTTTGCAATCATCACGCCAGGCAGTCAGACAAATTGTAAGTAGAAGAACACCACTAGACCGAAAATCTTTTATGAGGCACTTCTAAACTAAAAGATAATTACAGTTTATTTATAAAAATACTTTAATTAACCTGTAAATAAATCTCATTATATACTTTACGTAATTTAAAGTCATTCAAAATATCGGAGTACGAAACTAAAGGATAGCATCTAAAATATCGGAGTACGAAACTAAAGGATAGCATCTAAAATATCGGAGTACGAAACTAAAGGATAGCATCTAAAATATCGGAGTACGAAACTAAAGGATAGCATCTAAAATATCGGAGTACGAAACTAAAGGATAGCATCTAAAATATCGGAGTACGAAACTAAAGGATAGCATCTAAAATATCGGAGTACGAAACTAAAGGATAGCATCTAAAATATCGGAGTACGAAACTAAAGGATAGCATCTAAAATATCGGAGTACGAAACTAAAGGATAGCATCTAAAATTGACTCAATATATTTTTAAACATTTATATTAATTCTTTTTCGATGCCGCGTGCAGGAATCCCCAACATTTTGCCTACTATATATATATAGCGTTTGTGTTTGTAGGGTTATTTGTTCATAGGGGTTAATCCTATGAAATTACAGTGTTTATAAGATAGCGCTCAATAACAAGTAAAGCTATATTTTTGCATAAATATTTTGTATAAATTTTTAGCATAAATGTTCGCATATGCATGTAATGTAAACAGTTTCACTTCTCTTATTGTGGTCCTTTGTATGGTTGATATAATTGCTTTGTAACCGGTTTTACGTGTATTGTAATTATTATATCCTAACCCTCTCAACCTCTAGAATATAACTGATTAATGTCTACACATTAATTATGCTATGTTGTAAATTCGCTGTGCTGATGATGTGACTTAATATTAATAAAAATCAATATCGTCTCAGAAACGATCGTACATAAAATGAGTAAAACATTATTGGATGAAAGTGTCTTGAAAAAACATACACTATACAGTGGTTCATTTTTGGGTGAAACCAAATGAAATACAAAGAAAAGAGCAAACTCACACGTGGGGGGAATAGTGCGTCAGGTTATGTTGAAAAATATCAATGAAGCACTGGATCGTAAGAATAAGAGATCTTAAATGAAAAAAAATTTTAATTATAAATTACATATTAATGATGATATGTTGTAAATTCCCTGTGCTGATGATAGCAATTAATATTAATAAAAATCAATATCGTCTCAGAAACGATCGTACACAAAATCGTTGTGTATCTTGAATTCTTGGAACGTACGTAAATGAAGATGTCATGAATTTATTTACCGCGTATCTATAATGTATATATATATATATATATATATATATATATATATATATATATATATATATATATATATATATATATATATATATATATATATATATATATATTAGTGCGTCAGGGTATGTTGAAAAGAAATCAATAAAGCACTCGATCGTAAGAATAAGAGACTTAAAATGCAAATTATTTATTTAAATATTATACATTACATATTCCAGAGAGTACCATGGTTTCATTGACACGGGTAGACCATTACTGTTTAGAAAAGTCTCTTAAAATTAGTATCAAATCCTCGGCGACTCACATAATGAAGACAGTTCGAAAAATTGTTCAAATATCGGCTTTCAATATTTTCGAACTGTCTTCATTCTGTGAGTCGCCGAGGATTTTATTTCTTTACCAACTAATAACAATATTGCTCAAACTTCTCTACCCCATTTAGTTTCCATATCAAACAATTAACCTCTCTAATCAGAACTTAAGCATACAGTTACGTGGCGTATCTACTACTATAAATAAGAAACCTAATGCAATAACCACTCCATATAAAATACATACTTACATAGGAGTCAGTGCTTTCCCAATAAAAAACGCATATCTAAATACATCTCTTCTTTTAAAAGTAATAACGACCAAATTGCAGTGAATAAAAAATTGTAAACGTAAAAACATTCCTTACTCTCTGCATTGGTCGATTTTGAAAAAATCTAGGTCCTATACCCCAGGATTTAGGTTTTGTCAACTATGTACTTTAGAAGCTGTTACAGTAATCACTGCTGCCAAGAGTAAAAAAACATTATAAATTCTAAAAACTAATTCCTTTCGGCATGCAGGCATAAAATAAAATGTAAATATATCAACTTCATAGCCCAACTGATACCCCTCCTCCATCCAATTCCCAATCTCTTCCCAGCTAACAGGGGATCAGTGCTACACCAACTCGCTTCCATTTCCTTACATTAAAAATTAACTCAAACAATTTCCTAACCTGAAGACAACAGGTATTTCTTGTATCCCTACTTTTAGAACTCTTTTTAAATATGTATGGAGGTTTTTTTACCCATTAAACTTGATACCAGTCTTTAACTATAGGTACATCCCCTCTTTTTATCTTCCAATTCAATCTTGATATTTTTAACTTCAATCTTTGATCTTTTACCTTTAAACTATGACCTTTATGTACCTTCCCTTTTATTGCCCTACACCTTAGCCCCCCCCCCCTCATTTTTGAAATTTAACAATTATGTCACCCTTAATAATCTAAACATTTTACTACTTTCTTATAGCTTATCTATCTCTAATTCTTTATTCTTTTTTTTCTTTTTGAAATATATGTATTTTATTCTTACTATTAACTGTTACTCAAAACATACTCTACAGATTTTGCAGTTTTACTATTTTTTACAAACCGTCAACTTTTTATATTCTCCGTTATATTTTTTCTCATCTCATTTAATCATCTAATTAAGTTCAGTTTATTTAATTGTAAGCTAATCCTTTCCTTTTAGGTACTTACTTCTGATTATCCACACCCCGACCTCTGTATATCGATCTCCTTAGCACCGTGAGGCTAATACCTCCTAAATATTATAAATATTTTTAAATAGTTTTATGTCTTGTTCTTTCAAACGGTTCCTTCCCAATAGAGATATTTATTTTCCTCTTCATTTATTTAAAAACGTTCGACAATATTTTTATTTTTATTTTCTTTTTCTAACATGATTTTTTATCTTCAATGATATCCTCATTTTTATTTGGCCTTTTAGTTTTCAGTTTCTTTTCCCTAAACTCTGAACCCAGTCTTAACCATTGGCCATCCTAACATTATTTCATTAATACTTATACCTTCACTCCCCCTCCCTTTAGATACAACTTCTGTTGTCTTCCAATCACATATTACAACTCCGTCACCTGTCTATCTCCCTCTACCACTCGCATTTGTCTTACTTACTCACTTTTTGCTTTAAAATCTATTTTTGACATCTGACTCTGGCGTGTATCTGTGCAGCCCCCTACCCTACCCGTTTTACTTTACCCGACTACTCCCTTCTACCACTCCCACCTTGCTACATCCTATTTTATTCACTGTAGCCTGTAGAATTTTAAATTCTTCTTTTTTAACGGTTCACTCATTTTTGTTTTCGATTGTTATCTAAATGCTAGCTTTTCTTTTGGATTGCTCTTTGGATTGAAACTACCTTTCATTATTTCACATTGAATTTAACTCCATAAAAACTATCTCTTTTAATACACCACTTACATCATAAACTTTAACATTGTAACTTTTTCCAACTGGATCCTTTGGTCCATTTAATGGTTTTGCTTTTACCAAAATTAAACGGATTTTACAATTTATGATGCCAATTTTTTCCTGGATTTACTGTTCTTCGAACCTGCTGCTACAAATTTTCATGCCGCATAAAACGGAAAACTTTTTCCTTTATTTTCAACCTTTTCTTTTTGGATAGGACATTTTTTATTTACATTTTCAATATTATCTGTTCAAATTATGATTATTGGTAATTTCCCTTTACCAACTTATGTTTGTAATCCTCTGACGATAAGATTTCATTCTTTGAATAGCCATGGCTTAAGGAAGGAATAACAAAATTTATTTTATTTAAAACCTCTTGTTCTTAATAACGGATGACTTAATAGATATTGTATCATATACAATATTTATTCTTATCTTTTACTTATTTATATAACTGCTTTATCTCGTATATCGAGCATCAATTTGTCATAATAGGTTCTACTTTAAAACTATGCATCATATCTTTATTTTCCTGTTATATATATATATATATATATATATATATATATATATATATATATAATCCAGGTAAAACATCCACAGGGTAGTAATCCAAAGAATTTCAACCGGGTTTATTTTTATTTACACCGACATGTCTGTACATGTCTGTGTAAATAAAAATAATCATATATATATATATATATATATATATATATATATATATATATTATTAAAATAAATATAATTTGAGTATCCGACAATTGTTTCAGAACCTCTTTGGTTCCTCTTCAATGATGTTCTGAAACAATTGTCAGATACTCACAATATGTTTATTTTAATATAAAAAGTTCTAATATATATTGAGCACTTTTGAAAAGTACTGGTTTTGTTCATTTTGTTAATATTTGAACTTAATTAATTAATATATATATATATATATATATATATATATATATATATATATATATATATATATATATAGCTTAATGTATTTTAATTTCAGTAATGTATGTGGTGATTTCCGTTAGCCTAATAGATTAGGTTGTAAGCTCGTGATTCTCGTCTAAATCTACGAACTGCGTTCGAACGCGTCTGACCGCCTAAAATTACCACTTTCTGCACTGATGAGGACCTAAGTCCGAAACGACGTCGTCTTTGATATTTAATAAAAAATATTCATAGTATATATATATATATATATATATATATATATATATATATATATATATATATATATATATATACTATGAATATTTGAATACACTTTAAAATTTAATAAAAATATTCATAGTATATATATATATATATATATATATATATATATATATATATATATACTATGAATATTTTAATACACTTTAAAATTTAATAAAAATATTCATAGTATATATATATATATATATATATATATATATATATATATATATATACTATGAATATTTTTATTAAATATTTAATTGTATTTTACCGAAACGACGTCGTCTGTAGGTAAAATACTCTTTAGCATTTAATAAAACTATTCATAGTATATATATATATATATATATATATATATATATATATATATATATATACTATGAATATTTTTATTAAATATTAAAGTGTATTAAATATTCATAGTATATATATATATATATATATATATATATATATATATATATATATATATATATGGGGTGACCAGTATTGAGTCATTTTTTTTTTTTAATCAAAAAACAAGAATAAAGAAACTTATTTCTTTGTTAATTTGATAAACGTCTCTGATGGTACGACGTCATCGCCTTGCTGTTATGAAATGGCGGGTAGGATTCAAAACCGGTGTCGAACGAGAGATGCGTTGGCACGCTGTCAAGTAATGTGTGTGTTTATCGTTCAAGTTTTAAAGTATTGCATGGAAAGTTAATAAACTTTCTATGTAATACGCTGTCGAGTAATGTGTGTGTTTATCGTTCAAGTTTTAAAGTATTGCATGGAAAGTTAATAAACTTTCCATGCAATACTTTAAAACTTGAACGATAAACACACACATTACTCGACAGCGTGCCAACGCATCTCTCGTTCGACACCGGTTTTGAATCCTACCCGCCATTTCATAACAGCAAGGCGATGACGTCGTACCATCAAAGACGTTTATCAAATTAACAAAGAAATAAGTTTCTTTATTATTGTTTTTTGATAAAAAAAAAAAAATATGACTCAATACTGGTCACCCCTGAAGAAGGAATTTTATTCCGTAATCGATAGGATTAATGTAAGAAAAAAAGAAAAAAAAATTAATCTTGTATTGCTAATTTGGCTTATATTTAAATTTCATTAACTTTCCATGCAATACTTTAAAACTTGAACGATAAACACACACATTACTCGACAGCGTGCCAACGCATCTCTCGTTCGACACCGGTTTTGAATCCTACCCGCCATTTCATAACAGCAAGGCGATGACGTCGTACCATCAAAGACGTTTATCAAATTAACAAAGAAATAAGTTTCTTTATTCTTGTTTTTTGATAAAAAAAAATTAAAAAATATGACTCAATACTGGTCATCCCTGAAGAAGGAATTTTATTCCGTAATCGATAGGATTAATGTAAGAAAAAAAAAAAATTAATCTTGTATTGCTAATTTGGCTTATATTTAAATGTTATTAACTTTCCATGCAATACTTTAAAACTTGAACGATAAACACACACATTATATATATATATATATATATATATATATATATATATATATATATATATATATATATATATATATACTATGAATATTCAATACACTTTAATATTTCATAAAAATATTCATATTATATATATATATATATATATATATATATATATATATATATATATATATATATATATATATATATATATATATATATATATATATTTCAGAGGAAACCTTTTTTAATCAATGAAACAGGCGGGTGGAAAAAAAAAGAAAATTGCTAAAATTTTCCCTAAGACTTTATCGTCTGACCATCTAAGACGAAAACGTCAGAATAATAAATTAAAAACTAAGAAAATCGAATGAGATATGAGGGGAAAATTGTTTAAGTTGGAGAAAACGATTGAGAGAAAAAAATGTTTCCTCTGCAATTTATCTTACGATTTTGTTGTACGCGAAATTTTCTTACATATATATATATATATATATATATATATATATATATATATATATATATATATATATGAATATTTTTATTAAATATTAAACTGTATTTACCTACAGACGAAGCCGTTTCCAACTTACGTCCTATTTAGTGCAGGAAGTGGTGCTTTTAGGCGGTGGGACGGGTTCGAACTTAGTTCTTAGATTCAGACGAGAATCACGAGCTTACAATCTAATCCATTAGGCCAACGGAAATCACCACATACATTACTGAAATTAATATATATTTAAAGCCTATATATATATATATATATATATATATATATATATATATATATATATATATATGAGAGGGATAGAGGGAGAGGGAGATAACACTTCCTTGGTAACGGTATGATCGAACATTGCATGAAATTGACAGTCGACATAAAATACCAATTTCGTGTATGCCCATATTTTTATGCATCTGTCTGATTACACACACCAGCGTATGTGTGTTTATACCAAAATTGCAAGAATAGAACGTGAATGTTGACTTGCTAGAAATCAACACTTCCGTTACTGTGCTATTACGCTAAGCTCGTAAATAACGTGAAACTGACAGTCGCTATGAAGTTGTACACAACTTTTTTTGTTTATATGTGTGAGCGCGTGTGTCTTTTTGTTTATGGTGGCGTTCATTTTATGAGAGAGAGAGAGAGAGAGAGAGAGAGAGAGAGAGAGAGAGAGAATATTAGCAGTAGAATGAGGAGGGGCTATTTTCTTGACAGTCGGACAGGAATCGAAGTGTAGTCTCTGTTCTGTCCTCGGTCGGATGAGAGTATATCTTTCTTGATTGGGGCAATTAAAATTTCTGTTCCTATCCAGAGTGCCCCTCTTTGGGGAGCTAGATATCTGCCACATAAAAAACTTGACCTTGTGTCTAACTTTGCCCTCGTGGGGTTAGGAGAGGGTCCAGGTAAAGAAGAACACATAAATCAACAAATAGTGACAGTATGATCGTAAATAGTGTGAAACTGACAGTCATTATAAAGTACTGATTTTGTGCTTACAGTTTTTTATATGTCAGTGTTAGTCTCTCTCTCTCTCTCTCTCTCTCTCTCTCTCTCTCTCTCTCTCTCTCTCTCTGGGTGGGTGGGGGTGGGCGATATCAGGACTAGAACGTATATAAAGCTATAGGAGGACTGGACAGAGCTCAACGCTTCCGTGATTGTAGATAGTGTGAAACTAATAGTAACTGTTACTTTTTGATTATGTGTCTTCGCGTGTGTTTTTGTTTTGGTGTGTGAGGGGAAGAGAGAGAGAGAGAGAGAGAGAGAGAGAGAGAGAGAGAGAGAGACAGACAGACAGACAGACAGACAGGCAGACAGACAGATAGACAGAGAGAGAGAGAGAGACAGAGAGAGGGGGGCGGTCGTTCAAAAATCAGGGATACAACGGTGTTTACACTTAGTAAGTGTAGACACCGAAATCACTCCTCCCACTGTAATGAATGGTATGATCGCCATAGCGTGAAACTTACAGTAGCACTTTGTTTATATGTGTACGTGTGTTGGTGCGTACGTGCTTAACTTAGTCTAGTGTGAGTGTTCTCTCTCTCTCTCTCTCTCTCTCTCTCTCTCTCTCTCTCTCTCTCTCTCTCTCTCTCTCAATTTGTCGATCCCAGCTACATTTCAACTTTATTAAAATTAGAATATTTATTTCTGACTAATTGTACCCACCCGACGTTCCCCGGGAGTTTTTTTTTGTTTTGTTTTGTTTTGTTTTATTTATTTATCCCCCCCCCATTTTTTTTAATTAAAAAATTAAAAAATTAAAATGCATTCTGGTGGATTTTATTTCGTAATTATTTTTTTAAAAGTTCGCATTGGTACTTTACGCTATTGCGTTTTTTTTTTATTTTAATAAATATTCCATTAACAGTAAATAAATGAAAACAATAATAATAATAGTAAGTTAAGTAGAGGCGAGAAACACACCTACACACATGTACATGGACGCACGAGAAGTGGTCACACAATTTTATTAATATCGATATATTTACGCTTGGGAATCTTCTTTTTTTTTTTTTTGACATAAATATTACAACCTTAAGCATTTCTCCATTTAAAGTCTATTAAAGAAAATTATTTATAGGAACGTAAAAAGGGAAAAGAGATATAGAGGAATTATGCTACAATACGGGTCATGCACACACGCAGTAGTATTTTTGTTAGAGGGTGTGTGCGTATGAGTAGTACGTGTGTTCGACAAACACTGTTTTCGGAGAGAAAGTTATAGCTAATAGCACGCACTTAATATAATAATAAAAAAGCTAACACAAGTTTTAATTTTTCCCCCTTTTTCTTCCTACTCCGCCCTTCTCTGTAATATTTATTATCGGGATTTCTTATTTCTTCTGACAGTAAACATCTTTGTTTAATACTTATTTAAGTTTGGACTTAGTTTAAATTAGTTAGCGTCCCCTCCCCTATCCCTCTCTCGCTCTCTCTCTCTCTCTTTCTGTCTCTCCTCTCCCCTCTTACTTCTTGATAGCAGCCCAAAGCTGCTGCTGACCTCTGACCTGTGTCGGTATATCGCTACGCGGCATCTGTGTAAGATTATCCTACGTAGAAGAGGGGGCAAAAACCGACGACTCCCTTATATGGAACTTGAACTCCCGTCAACGTCCGAATCTCTCGCGTTGTCAACAGAGGCGGACCCCGATCGAGTCCACCCTCGATATAGACCCGCAATACGTAAAACGTGCGTCTCGCGTCGCTAATCGGCCGTTCAGTCGCCTCTCGCTGCGAAGGTATTAGGCACTATTTTCTTTCGCGCGGCGTCGGTGAGCAGGCGTCTACGTAGGTGTTGTTCGACTCTAGTGCCACAACTTTTTTTCGTGAAAACTTTGTGTCCTCCCATCGCACCGACTAAAGGAAAATCAGGAAAACTTCGGGATTTTACGCGTACGTTTCGACTCTTGGCGGATATAGAGAGCAGTCAGAAAAACTGTAAGGGTCGTTCGGTTCGTGATTTTTTTTTTTTGGTCACCCAGCTGAGCCCCCGAAAAAAAAATGTCCCAGCAAAGAACCGAACAGAAAGGAAATCAAGTCGTTCATGTCCGAGGGGACAGCGACTCCGACTTGGAGGCACTGTTTAAGATCTCCATGAACCCGACGGAGGCCCCACCCCAGATTCCGCTCCGCATGAGGAATCTACCGGCCTCCTTTTTTAAACCTCCGGACCCGACGCAGCAGAAGGCCCACGGCGGTAGTCGCGAGGGCAGCACCGAGTCCGCGACGACGGGGCCCACGGGGGTCACCACCGGCGGCGGGTTGACCATTGCGCACCCGCGAGCCCATTCCTCCCCAGCGAGTTTGACCCAAACACTCAGTGCGGCCCCACCTCCGTCGTCCCAGCACGTTAGACAACATAGTTACGATCTCACGGACGAACAACCCCTACCCCCGGGATGGGAAATGGCCAAAACTACCCAAGGACATCGATATTACCTCAAGTAAGTTTTTATTAGTAGTAGTATTTTTATTTATTTATATCCCAACAGAGTATAAGAGGGTCACAATCGGATCTTGATTTTACTACTACTTTTTAATAGTAGTAGTCAGAAATAAGAAAAATTAGAAATTTTTATAGATACAATTTAACGTAAGAATAAATTTAAATATATATATATATATAATTTATTAATTTCTAAACGTAACGTTTGTTTTAACAATCTCTAATTATTTTTTAACTAGAGTGTCAAAGTTTTTCCCAGCGACTTATCGTGTCCCTCCCCCTCTTTCTGAAATGTTTTTCCTATAAATAAATAGATCCTAAAAGTATTGTCTTGGTCTAATTTTCTGTCGGTTTTTCTAATGTTTACTTTTTCTTAAAGTGAAAAAGAAAACAAATCTCTATTTAAATGAAATAATAAAAATAAAAAGTAGGGGACATTATTTGCACCCCCCCCCCCCCATTAACTCGCGCACTGGTTGTTCGAAATGACGCCATGTTGAAAATTATCGGAGCTTCCATAGACGAAAAAACGCGACCTTGTCTCTCTCTCTGTCTCTCTCGTTATTTTTATTTTTTTTTAATTCGTTTTCCTGCGAAACCAGTCGGAAAAAAAAACACAACAAAACCAAACAAATTGCTCGTCATCAAAGTATCCCTATTTTCACACGAAAGCATTTCTTGCCTGTTCTTTTGCTTTGAAATTTCAACTCTGTTTATAAAAACACGTGCACTTTGCGTCATATTAAAAAAAAAAAGCAAAACAAAAAAAAATAGAAAAAAGTACCTGCCCCTCGTCGGGGTCCTTCGAAAATAAAATGCCCCCTCCCCCAAAGTGTCTGTTTTTATTATTATTAGTTTTTGTTAATACTTAATAAAGATGGTTTTTTAATCTAATTTTGTATAATGGATTCCACGTTGCATTATTTACTATAGAAATGGCTGTGCGTTTTTCTTCTCCCAGTAACCAATATCATCTTTCTCGTATATTTCTGTCTCTCTCATATATATATATATATATATATATATATTAGAAGTGTGTGTGTATCTATAGCAGCCGCGTTATTTTTAGTATCTCTTTAGATTCTGAGACAAAACTCTAGACTTTTCTTTAAAACTTTTTTAATTTTAAAACTTGTGCCTTTATTAATAGATCGTCTTTAAATACACAAAATATTGATCATTTTTTTTTTAAATAAAAACTTATCAATATTTCGTTTCTTTTTAAAACTTTCTAGTTTTGTGTTTTTCTTTCCTTAAATAATTGCAATACACTTTGCGGCCACTCCTCGCGTTCTGTCATCAATAAGTCCGCCTCTTCTTCCTTCTCTCACGTCAAAAGTAGCGAATAATAATAATAATAATAATAATAATTAATAATTAACTATTACATAAATAAGTATCGTAAAGTTACTAAACAGGGCATTTTTATATATTTCAGATCTTAAAAAGGAATAATAATATTATTTTTGCGACTTTTTTTTGAAAGGTCGAAAAATAAAATTGCTCCTTTTTCCAGGTTTTCATATTAAAAGATGTACACCTTAATTATTACGGTATGGTTTGATCATTAATTTATTAATTAAACTAAATTGCCATTCAACTGTTACTAATAATTGTTTTAATCTATAAATCATTGGGTGTAAATCTCTTCCCAAACTCTTAATCAAATAATAATTTGCTGAGAATTTTAAAACCAAAAATGACTTTCTATTCGACAGTTTAAAGGCTCTTTATTTTCTTTCAAATTTCGGAAGGTCACTAAGTAATTCATTTTTTTTCCAACTATCAACAATAGATTAAAAATGGCTGACTTGTTTACAAATAAACAAATGCATTCTGGTAGATTTAATTTTCTAATTAGATTAGTGTATAAATAGGATTTTTTAAACTTTGGTTTTTATTTTTAATATTCAAGAAATAATAATTTAAACTAATAATTTGTAAGTCACGTATATGCGAGAAACATATATACAAGTACATGAATAATCAATAATCCATGCTTGCTTGATATTTTTTTAAAATGTTTAGCTATTTTTATGTGTTTTTTATTTTTTAAACTTTTTTATTTCGATACAATTAAATGTTAGTGCTAAAAGTTTAATAAATTGAAATCATATTTCTTTAATAATTCTGAAATATTGTATGATTTCAATTTTTTTTTCTATCTAGAAGATTTTTTTTTTTTTAAATTTAACTTTTTCTAATTATTGACTGCTTTATTAAAAAACAAAAAAAACAATTGTAAAATATTTTAATATTTATTTTATTTTTCCTTAAGAAAAACTAGCACAAAATTGTTGTGTACGTTTTCACTTTTCAGCGTCCCAAATCCGCTTTACAAAAAAAATAACTCATTTTTATACGATTATTCGATTTATAGTTTTAAAATTACATTTAAATTTAAGATCTAATAAGTATTTATAAAGATTTGATTCAATATAAAAAATAAATATTTTGTTTTTTGCTGAATTTAAGAAAACATCTTGGGGGGGGGGGGGTAAAAAGGACTCTAAAATACAGGAAAGGACGATAGATCCCACTTTCAAACTTGGTAAAAAGAATATATATGCTAGAAAAAAAAATGGGGAATCTATATAAAATTAACTCTTTATGAATATTTTACTTGATTACTATATCATATATTTTATATAATTTTAAAACTAGAATCGTATAAGAATGACTCCCTTTTTGGGAAGGGGATTTGGGACGCTGAAAACGTACACAGTCGATAAATATTGGTTTAAATGTCAATTTCTTCGTGGTTGACGTTTCGTTTTTCCTTGTTTTCATTCGATTGTCAAAAAAATGCAATTTTTTTTCTTTTTTTTAGCTTTTGATTTTGTTTTCTCTTTAAAGTTACTGGGACACCACTTTGACATGTCGATGCATTAAAATCTCTCTTTCTCCCTCGTCCCGTCATCCAATATTTTCCCACGGTTTCTTAATTTCAATAGGGTCTACTTTGGGGCACTTCATTCATAAAAATAAAAAAAGATAACGCTGATTTTATTATGTTAATTACCCTAATTAATATTTTTTTTAAATTGTTAATTAATATTTCATAATAAAAATTAAAAATCAAATTACTATATTATTTGTTATCACAAAAATCAGAAAACAAATTATTTGACAAAAAGAAACCATAATACAGTGTATTTTTTCTTCCTTTAAACGGCACATTTGTCCGCCATAACACAGTGCAAAACTTAAAGATAACCAAAGATTAGATTTTTAAGGCTCCCAAAAATCATACTAGATTTGTCCACATGACGTGACGGTAGTAACATTGGCTGATAATCGGTTTTAGTTCGAAATTCCGTACAGATTGCCGAGTTCAAAAATGCTTTTTTGTTTTGACATCTGGTCTGTCCTTTTAAAAATCATTACATCTTTGGATCTGCGAAACGTTCTTTTTATATGCCTATGTTGGTCATATTAAAACGCTCCAAAAGATGCATCGGCGAAACGTTGTGAATATAACAACCAAGATGAAAATAGTAGTTCGTTCGAATAAATATAGTTTCTTTTGACATCTGGTCGTCCCCAAAAGCTCATTTTCTACGGTTTTGATGAGATGGCGAAGTTTGAACAGTCATGCCTGTAATAACCACCACTGGGAGCAAAGTCTAGTATCTGTTCTCACCCTATACTCAATCTTTTCTCCTCGTTCAGTGAAGGAGAAATCTTTCTAGACGGATTCAATTTTATTTTTTATCCAAATCCAGAGTGCCCCATTTTTGGAGAACTGGATTTTCCCCACATTTAAAAACCGACCTTGGTTCTAACTCTTCACTCGTGGGGTGGGGCAAATAGGGACAATCAAGATGAGAATAGTAGTTCGAATAATAAAAATAATCCGTTTTAGTTTGGACATCTGGTCGGCCCATTTCGAAAACCACTTGCATCTTTAGAGCAACAAAAACTTTTCTACGATTATTTTGACCAGATTCAACTACACCCCCCTACTCCTTCACACACACACACACACTCGAGCGCAACCCATGGGATTTTTTCTTCTATAAATTGGATATACTTATTGTGGATGTATATCTATTTGTCGTCTTTTCAATGCTCGGATTTTAGGTCGAGGAACCCGTGGGTGTTGCTGGTTGGGTTGGGGGTTTACTCATGAAAAGGAGTGCCCAACAACAAATTTGAAACCTACCATCCTCTTCGTTGGGTCGTCTAAGCTTTTTAAGTAAAAAGAAAAATATATTAAAATTTTACATTAATATTTTTAAGGTTAATTTTAACTGCATTTAGTATTGTTATCTTTTAATCTTGAAAAGATGTTTCTTTTCCCTGTTTAGGCAATTGTTTCGATGTGTCCGTCGTGGTTAGATACTCTATTGGGGCTTAGTAAACTTAACATTACGATCTTCATTATAATTTTTACTTATTTTTTAAAATTAATTTATTTCTAACGATTGTTTTCTTTCTAAAGGCAGACTTCCTTTGCCTTTTGGTTAGGAGCCGAGTGTAGTATCTGTTCTGATCCTACACTCCATCTTCTTAGTCCTCTGTCAGTGAAGGATGAATCCTAAATGGTAGCAATTTTTATTTTTGTCCCAGTTCAGAGTGCCCCTTTTTGGGGAACTGGATTTCCACCACGTAAAAAACCGACATTGTGTCTAACTCTCCCTTCGTGGGGAGCCAAGTAACTAGGGACAACAAATTCTGACACTTAATTGAATTCTGGATTCTATCCCTATTTTTCTTGAATACTAATTTAATTAAATTCACTAAATAACTTTTTTAGTTTAAATAATTAAATTCGGATGTTATCGATTTCAGTAACAAAATGTCTTAAAAATTTTTTAAAAGGAATTTTTTATTTTTGCGAAAATCCTTAATGTTTGAATATAATTATTAATTTACTCGCTGTGTTTGTCCGGGTCGAGGGATTAGAGGAAAAAATAATTCAAAATAGTCATGTTTACAATAATATTTTGAATAGGATTTTTAAACATTCATTTTAGTTTTCCCTTATTTTATTTTTTATTTGTATAGGCGAGAAACACACACGCGTGTGCGAGATCTTGTCTGCTAGTTTTAGTAATGTAGGTATTATCTTTAAATTCATTTTATTTCATAAAAATATCATTTTTAGGATTAAAATAAACTAAAAATAAAAATCTCCTAATCGTTTCTCCAAATTATTAATCTAAAAAATAGGGATAAAAAGGGGGTCGAATTGAATGCCAAAAGCGAAAATTTCGTGTGAATCTATTTTTCTAAGGTTCATACATCCGGGTCTCTAGCACCTCGTACATTTTTAACTTGACTATCTCGGTTTCTTCCGCGGCTGCCGTCGTTGTTGGCACCACCAAAAAAAAGCGACTCCTATTAATTTCCTTATTACTCATTCTCCATTTTTCTCTGGAAGGGCAAGGATTTTTGGACAACATTTAGTTGTTTTACTATTTAATAATTATTTTTATTTGTACTTTTTTTCTTTTGAAATAAAAATGTTTGTTTTTAAAGAGTGGACAGTCGGGGGGGGGGGGTCTAGAATTCCCGCACTGTGTTGTTTGGGATTGAGTGCCAGTGGTTGCCAGTGGAGGAGACGGACAGTAGGAAGGAGAAGGAGCCACCTGGTTGTTGTTAACTATATTCACTTGCCGTCTCTTCCTTCTCCAGTTCTTCCACAGACTTGCCAGAATTATTGTAGTGTAGCAGTAATAAAGAATGGTGATCCACTTCTTCCTACTCAACAATACCGCTCTGTACTCCCCTTTGCGCTCCCTCTCGCTGAACTCCCCTTTGCGCTCGCTGTACTCCCCTTTGCGCTCCCTCTCGCTGTACTCCCCTTTGCGCTCCCTCTCGCTGTACTCCCCTTTGCGCTCCCTCTCGCTGTACTCCCCTTTGCGCTCCCTCTCGCTGTACTCCCCTTTGCGCTCCCTCTCGCTGTACTCCCCTTTGCGCTCCCTCTCGCTGTACTCCCCTTTGCGCTCCCTCTCGCTGTACTCCCCTTTGCGCTCCCTCTCGCTGTACTCCCCTTTGCGCTCCCTCTCGCTGTACTCCCCTTTGCGCTCCCTCTCGCTGTACTCCCCTTTGCGCTCCCTCTCGCTGTACTCCCCTTTGCGCTCCCTCTCGCTGTACTCCCCTTTGCGCTCCCTCTCGCTGTACTCCCCTTTGCGCTCCCTCTCGCTGTACTCCCCTTTGCGCTCCCTCTCGCTGTACTCCCCTTTGCGCTCCCTCTCGCTGTACTCCCCTTTGCGCTCCCTCTCGCTGTACTCCCCTTTGCGCTCCCTCTCGCTGTACTCCCCTTTGCGCTCCCTCTCGCTGTACTCCCCTTTGCGCTCCCTCTCGCTTTCACTTCTCCCCTTTGCGCTCCCTCTCGCTTTCACTTCTCCCCTTTGCCCTCTCTCTTCTCCCCTTTGCCCTCTCTCTTCTCCCCTTTGCCCTCTCTCTTCTCCCCTTTGCCCTCTCCCATTCTCCCCTTTGCCCTCTCCCATTCTCCCCTTTGCCCTCTCTCTTCTCCCCTTTGCCCTCTCTCTTCTCCCCTTTGCCCTCTCTCTTCTCCCCTTTGCCCTCTCTCTTCTCCCCTTTGCCCTCTCTCTTCTCCCCTTTGCCCTCTCTCTTCTCCTCCTTGCCATCTCTCTTCTCCCTCTTTGCCCACTCTTTCCCTCGTCGTTCTCCCCTTTGCCCTCTCTCTCTCTCTCGTCGTTCTCCCCTTTGCCCTCTCTCTCTCTCTCTCGTCGTTCTCCCCTTTGCCCTCTCTCTCTCTCTCGTCGTTCTCCCCTTTGCCCTCTCTCTCTCTCTCGTCGTTCTCCCCTTTTGCCCTCTCTCTCTCTCTCGTCGTTCTCCCCTTTGCCCTCTCTCTCTCTCTCGTCGTTCTCCCCTTTGCCCCCTCTCTCTCTCTCTCGTCGTTCTCCCCTTTGCCCTCTCTCTCGTCGTTCTCCCCTTTGCCCTCTCTCTCTCTCTCGTCGTTCTCCCCTTTGCCCTCTCTCTCTCTCTCGTCGTTCTCCCCTTTGCCCTCTCTCTCGTCGTTCTCCCCTTTGCCCTCTCTCTCTCTCTCGTCGTTCTCCCCTTTGCCCTCTCTCTCTCTCTCGTCGTTCTCCCCTTTGCCCTCTCTCTCTCTCTCGTCGTTCTCCCCTTTGCCCTCTCTCTCTCTCTCGTCGTTCTCCCCTTTGCCCTCTCTCTCTCTCTCGTCGTTCTCCCCTTTGCCCTCTCTCTCTCTCTCGTCGTTCTCCCCTTTGCCCTCTCTCTCTCTCTCGTCGTTCTCCCCTTTGCCCTCTCTCTCTCGTCGTTCTCCCCTTTGCCCTCTCTCTCTCGTCGTTCTCCCCTTTGCCCTCTCTCTCTCGTCGTTCTCCCCTTTGCCCTCTCTCTCTCTCGTTGTCCCTCTCTCTCTCTCTCTCCGTTGTCCCTCTCTCTCTCTCTCTCCGTTGTCCCTCTCTCTCTCTCTCTCTCCGTTGTCCCTCTCTCTCTCTCTCTCTCTCCGTTGTCCCTCTCTCTCTCTCTCTCTCTCCGTTGTCCCTCTCTCTCTCTCTCTCTCTCTCCGTTGTCCCTCTCTCTCTCTCTCTCTCTCTCTCTCTCTCTCTCCGTTGTCCCTCTCTCTCTCTCTCTCTCTCCGTTGTCCCTCTCTCTCTCTCTCTCTCTCTCTCCGTTGTCCCTCTCTCTCTCTCTCTCTCTCCGTTGTCCCTCTCTCTCTCTCTCTCCGTTGTCCCTCTCTCTCTCTCCGTTGTCCTTCTCTCTCTCTCTCCGTTGTCCCTCTCTCTCTCTCTCCGTTGTCCCTCTCTTTCTCTCTCCGTTGTCCCTCTCTTTCTCTCTCCGTTGTCCCTCTCTCTCTCTCTCCGTTGTCCCTCTCTCTCTCTCTCCGTTGTCCCTCTCTCTCTCTCTCCGTTGTCCCTCTCTCTCTCTCTCCGTTGTCCCTCTCTCTCTCTCTCCGTTGTCCCTCTCTCTCTCTCTCTCTCTCTCTCCGTTGTCCCTCTCTCTCTCTCTCTCCGTTGTCCCTCTCTCTCTCTCTCTCTCCGTTGTCCCTCTCTCTCTCTCCGTTGTCCTTCTCTCTCTCTCTCCGTTGTCCCTCTCTCTCTCTCTCCGTTGTCCCTCTCTCTCTCTCTCCGTTGTCCCTCTCTCTCTCTCGCCGTTGTCCCTCTCTCTCTCTCTCCGTTGTCCCTCTCTCTCTCTCCGTTGTCCCTCTCTCTCTCTCCGTTGTCCCTCTCTCTCTCTCTCCGTTGTCCCTCTCTCTCTCTCGCCGTTGTCCCTCTCTCTTTCTTTCTTCTTCTCCCCTCTCTCTCTCTTTCTTCTTCTCCCCTCTCTCTCTCTCTCTTTCTTCTTCTCCCCTCTCTCTCTCTTTCTTTCTTCTTCTCCCCTCTCTCTCTCTTTCTTTCTTCTTCTCCCCTCTCTCTCTCTTTCTTTCTTCTTCTCCCCTCTCTCTCTCTTTCTTTCTTCTTCTCCCCTCTCTCTTTCTTTCTTCTTCTCCCCTCTCTCTTTCTTTCTTCTTCTCCCCTCTCTCTTTCTTTCTTCTTCTCCCGTCTCTCTTTCTTTCTTCTTCTCCCGTCTCTCTTTCTTTCTTCTTCTCCCGTCTCTCTTTCTTTCTTCTTCTCCCGTCTCTCTTTCTTTCTTCTTCTCCCGTCTCTCTTTCTTTCTTCTTCTCCCCTCTCTCTTTCTTTCTTCTTCTCCCCTCTCTCTTTCTTCTTCTCCCCTCTCTCTTTCTTTCTTTCTTCTCCCCTCTCTCTTTCTTCTTCTCCCCTCTCTCTTTCTTCTTCTCCCCTCTCTCTCTCTTTCTTCTTCTCCCCTCTCTCTCTCTTTCTTCTTCTCCCCTCTCTCTTTCTTTCTTCTTCTCCCCTCTCCTCTTCTTCTTCTCCCCTCTCCTCTTCTTCTTCTTCTCCCCCCTCTCCTCTTCTTCTTCTCCCCCTCTCCTCTTCTTCTTCTCCCCCTCTCCTCTTCTTCCCTCTCCTCTTCTTCTTCTCCCCTCTCCTCTTCTTCTTCTCCCCTCTCCTCTTCTTCTTCTCCCCTCTCCTCTTCTTCTTCTCCTCTCTCTCTTCTTCTTCTTCTCCTCTCTCTCTTCTTCTTCTTCTCCTCTCTCTCTTCTTCTTCTTCTCCTCTCTCTCTTCTTCTTCTTCTCCTCTCTCTCTTCTTCTCCTTCTCCTCTCTTCTTCTTCTTCTTCTTATCCTCTCTTCTTCTTCTTCTTCTTCTTATCCTCTCTTCTTCTTCTTCTTCTTCTTATCCTCTCTTCTTCTTCTTCTTCTTCTTCTTCTTATCCTCTCTTCTTCTTCTTCTTATCCTCTCTTCTTCTTCTTCTTCTTCTTCTTCTTATCCTCTCTTCTTCTTCTTCTTCTTCTTCTTCTTATCCTCTCTTCTTCTTCTTCTTCTTCTTCTTATCCTCTCTTCTTCTTCTTCTTCTTCTTCTTATCCTCTCTTCTTCTTCTTCTTATCCTCTCTTCTTCTTCTTCTTCTTCTTCTTCTTCTTATCCTCTCTCTTTTTCTTCTTTTTCATCTTCTCTCTCTTCTTTTTCTTCTTTTTCATCTTCTCTCTCTTCTTTTTCTTCTTTTTCATCTTCTCTCTCTTCTTTTTCTTCTTTTTCATCTTCTCTCTCTTCTTTTTCTTCTTTTTCATCTTCTTTTTCTTCTATTTCATCTTCTCTCTCTTCTTTTTCTTCTTCTCTCACTTTTTCCCGACTTCCCTCGCCATTTCTCTCTCTTCCCTCTTTTTTGTAAAAGGTCGTGTCTGTCCTCAAAATAGCATGAAAGATATATCCTGCACATAAGTTGAGTTGCTTTTATTTTGAAATATCCCATGACATCGTCTTCTTTTTAGTTTTTTTTAATAAAGTAGACATAGATTGCGATATTTCCAAAATTGCCATCACAAATAGAATGAATATTCAGTTTATCTTATGAGGTTTAAATCCTTAATAAAATTAAAACTCTTTGCAAATTTATCAAGTTTGTTTAATCGTCTACAGCTGATGTTTTTTATTAGTTAAATTTATTTGTTTTTATTTACTTATTGGATTGCAAAAAGAAAATTCAATTGTAAGAGACAGTTTATTATTGGTTATAAAATTGATTTTTTTTTTAATGGCATCATCAAAAAACTAGCGCAATTTTTAAAAAGTTTTGAATCGATGTTAATTTCTGCATTAATAAAGCAGACATGATCCCGTGTGTGTTTCTCGTCTATTTGTAACTTTAGCAAATCCACATGGAATTATTTATTTACTATTAGTCAAATTTAAAAAAAATAAAATATGACTAGTTTTTAATATTTTGTTCGATTCTTTCGCTTTTTTTATTATTAATTTATATTAAAAACTAGTTTAATTTTTATTAAATATACGTGTTTATTTAAAATAAAAATGAAACGGATATTTTTGTTCGTTTTATTAACTAAAGGCCGGTAAATATGATTTTAAATTTTTAAAAATAAATGTAAAATAATAAAAATTGATCGCAATTTTATTTTTATCTTAGCGTTTCAAAATTCTTAAGTCGAATCTTATCCAATAATTCGTTTTGTCACCATATTCTTGAAAACGAAATTTAAACTTAAATGAATATTTTTATTTGTTTCTCTTTTCGAATTGTTTTTACTCAGATTTAAAAAATATTTTTGCTAATTTCCATTTTTTTCCTAGAAAAGAAAATATTTCTGTTTGAATGAATCACAGAATCAGAATCGATCAGAATGGCTTTTAGTTTGAGAAAAGTCAAAACTCGCACAGTTTTGGGTTGAACTTTTGTTTTCTTCGTAATTCTTATTTTTTGTTTCTTTTTTTTTTAATACTCCCAGTGCATATATAGATATATTTAAATCTAATTTCAAGCGTTCATATAATTTTGCGGATTACTCCGACTAAGTTCTTCATCAGTCTCCTATAATTGCTAAAAACAAAAACAAAAAACACGTTCCAAAAATATTGTTCTAATGTGCTTCCTTCGCGTTCAAATTCACAAATCAAATGTTAATAATTTCGACGGAATAATTTTAAATGTTTAAAAAGAAACTCGTTTTCTTACAAATATTTTTTAAAATCATTTATCTTGAAAATGCCAATTCTAGGTTAACTGCGAATACTAACCTTCCTCCATTTCCCTTTTTTTTCATCTTCTAAATAAAATGTTGTCTCCCTTTTCTGTCGTCGGAATTATTTTACCAATTTCCTGCAGAAAGACTCGCCCATTTTTTTTTCTATTCTACGCAAAAATAAAAAATCTTTTTTTTTTGTCAAAAAATATTCGCATCGTGGGTTTTTGGCTGCTAAATAATTTTCTTTTAAGTTTTTATTCCCCAAATAATTGCCCCCTTTTTTTCCTGATAATAATATCCGATACTTGACACACTTTTCTCTCTCCGACATCGAATAACGGACCTTTTTTCCCCCTAAAATCATTTTAAATGTCAATGTTTTTTTTTTCTTCATCTCTGATTCAACTAGAATGTTGTTGTTCTTATCAGAATGAAAGTTATTTTCTCCATTTTAAACTGATCAACCTTAATTTTAAACGAATTGGGTTTTGTTTTAATAATCGATTTTCATGGTTCGTAATCGCAAATTCAGTCGTTCATTCATTTCTAATCTTAAAATAAATAACTTAAAAATGTTAATTCGGAAAACGATTTCGATCTGTAATTCAATTTTGATGTGAAAACTGAATTTTAAAAATTAAATACTATCCCCCCCCCCCTAAAAATTATAAAATTAGTCTTATTATTTATTTATTGTATTTAAATGACACTGCTTTAAAAAAGATTTTCTCTACAAAAATCATATTTTACACAAAACAAAAGTTGCTGATTTTTATTTAGATATTTTCTTGTCAAAATAAATGTCCGTCGGAAATAAACACATGCGCGTTCATTTTTATTTTTATTTTATTTTTACATAAGTTCACTATAGATTATTTATTAACTTTTATTTCAACAATTTAAAAATTATCTGCAAATTGTATTCATAAAAATATGCCTTGAAATATTGATCACTATTCCCTAAATAATGAATTCGTCACTAATGAATCACGCTGAATCAATATTCAACATTTTTCGACGAACGTGTACAAACCCCAAAATGATGTTAGTGAATCTTTACTATAACCCCGCCATGAAACACGCCTTGTTTTCGAAAAATAAAAATATCTTATTTTTGATGCATTTCAGTAACAATCATTTTTGTGCTTTTTAAAACTGGATAATCCTTAAGTTTGAAAATTTGTGCAAATTTGAAAGTAATCATGAAAACAAATTAAGTTTTCTCCAAAGATTTATGAAAAATATCTGTCATTTTTGTTTCTTTTTGTGAAAAATAGGATTTTTAAAGTTAAATTTAATTATCACGGTATCGTTAGGTAAAATTAATTCAATAAATATGGAGTTTAAATGACTTTGACTTTCTATTCGATAGAAAGGCTTAAAAATTATTTCGTGACTCTTCGAAAATCAAATTGCGAAGAGTCATCTCTTTTTAAACTATTAACGAAAGTATTAAAATGGCTGACTTATGAAGAAATCGAAATGAATTCTGGTAGATTAAATTTTTAATTGGATTTTTTTTTAATTTCCAAAATTATTTTCCAAAGAGAAACGACGAACACTGAAAAATAATTTCACGAAAAAACTAAACATTTAAAAGGTTCATATCGACACAACCGTAAAAAATAAAACAAATATTTATCGGAATGGGGCGTCTTTTAAGATTTTATTTTGAGTATTGACACACAAAATTGGATCATTTATGAAGAAAACGTTTTTTGTTTTTAATTTAATTTTTTTAATTTCATATCGTGAAGAAGTACCAATTTTATTTAGTTTCTCGGAATACTTATCGATTATAAGAAACATTTTCATTGTAAAGAAAAAAACATACCTGTTTACATGGGAGTGGAGGTACGTAATTACTATTTAACGTTCATAGGGCGCCCCCCCCCCCCCATTTTATTACAATGTTTTTATTTCAGAAACTATATTTCTATTAAATAAATAAGTTTATTAAAATGTTTTAATCTATTAGTCATTACTTCCTGCGGATTATCTGCCGCTGTTTACTAAACTGCACAAGTGACTAATTATGTATTTTTGCAGTTAAATTCCGTTTGGACACACCAAAAAAATGAAAAAGAAAAAACAGAATTTAAAGTGTTTTTTTTTTTTTTGTTTAGTGTAAAAGGAAATCGTCAAAACAGTTAGAAAAAACAAAACAAATGGCCGACAGCGATTAAAACATTGAATTAGTTACATTTTCAACACTTAAAAAAGTAAATTGCAATTTTATTTCAGAAAAAAAATTGCAATTTAAGATAATCAATTTTATCTCCACACCAACGTGACAAAAACAAACAATTGTCATTTATGTTCTCTTCTTTAATAATACCCGATTATGGTTCTTTGATATGATAGGGGCGCGGTCGAAAGGTCATATTTTCTTTAGGTTTAGGGGCATACCTGATTCATGATGCAGTAGATTGTTTCATTCACGGCAGAAATTACGGTGCTTCTGCAGAGACGGGGGCCACCGTTTCGATCGATGGCGGCGGAAACTGTCGACTCCTCTTCGGGAGAAATCGTGCGAAAACATGAGTGACGGAAAGAAATTTGATTTTGGAAGATAACTGTTGAATTGACAATTGAGGATAAGTTAAAATTATGAACATTTATTTATTGAAACAAATTAAACATTATGTACAGCAAATAAATAAATAAAACAGGGACGCACCGCAGAGCCAACATTTGAAATTTAACAAAAAAAAGAATTTAAAAAAAACTTTGATAAACCTTATGTACATCAAATAAATAGCAAACTCTTTATTGAAATGAAAAAAAAACTTAAGTAAAACTAAGTAAAACTTTGATTTGAAAAAAAAAAAAGTAAACAATTGACTGAACTATAAATATGGAAGAAAAACAAGTTTTTTACAGGGTATTGATTGAATGATAAATGTGGGGGGAAAAAGTTTTAAAAATACTTCTGCGTATGTGTGCCACATTCGGCCTTAAGTAATTAACCCAATATTAGTTATCTCCCCCAAAATCAAATTTATTTCCGTCGATCACGATTTCTCCCGAAGAGGAGTCGGCAGTTTCCGCCGCCATCGATCGAAACAGTGCCCCCCCCCCCGTCTCTGCAGAAGCACCAAAATTACTTTATAATCGACTGTTTAAAGGCTTAAAACTCTCATTCCAATTTCCATGGTCACAATGTAAACAGATGTCAATTCTCTTTTCTTTTACATCTATTTAATCTTGGGTTAAGTATTTTTGGCCCTTGAAAATGACTTTCAAGCCTTTAAACTGTTAAATAGAAAGACATGGCTGTCTTGAAATAAAGTTTAAAGACAACAGTTAAGTCTTGTGATTCTTTTTTTTCTTCTCCTGAGCCAAAGGAAAACATGGACATTTTACTGTGCACCCCTGTTTTATCAAAGACGCGATTCTTTGAGAAAAGATTTTGAATAACAAGTTTCCTTCCCACCCTTTACCATCCCCTTTCTCTCCGTCTCTACTTTAATGAAATGTTCTAGTTCTTCGACATCCCCCTCCCCTGTATATATCATATCTCAGTGTCTGTGGCAGCAGCAGCTGCTGGTGTTTTCTGGTTGTTCCAGGAATCAAGGAGGACCTGTTTAGTAGCCGTCTTCTTTACTGAAACAGGGCTATGTTTTCTTCTCGTTCTAATTAAACATCTCGGTCTTCTTATTGCTTTTCAAAATCCTACATCAGTGTTTTCGAATTCTACTGCTGCATGCTGTAATTAATCCCCAGCCGATATCAATTGTATTTTTTAATATTTACTTATCGCTGTGGTACGTCTCTGCCACTAGATGTTGGCTCTGTTGTGCGTCCCTGCCACTAGATGTTGGCTCTGTTGTGCGTCCCTGCCACTAGATGTTGGCTCTTTTGTGCGTCCCTGCCACTAGATGTTGGCTCTGTGGTGCGTCCCTGCCACTAGATGTTGGCTCTGTGGTGCGTCCCTGCCACTAGATGTTGGCTCTTTTGTGCGTCCCTGCCACTAGATGTTGGCTCTTTTGTGCGTCCCTGCCACTAGATGTTGGCTCTGTTGTGCGTCCCTGCCACTAGATGTTGGCTCTGTTGTGCGTCCCTGCCACTAGATGTTGGCTCTGTTGTGCGTCCCTGCCACTAGATGTTGGCTCTTTTGTGCGTCCCTGCCACTAGATGTTGGCTCTGTTGTGCGTCCCTGCCACTAGATGTTGGCTCTTTTGTGCGTCCCTGCCACTAGATGTTGGCTCTTTTGTGCGTCCCTGCCACTAGATGTTGGCTCTTTTGTGCGTCCCTGCCACTAGATGTTGGCTCTTTTGTGCGTCCCTGCCACTAGATGTTGGCTCTTTTGTGCGTCCCTGCCACTAGATGTTGGCTCTTTTGTGCGTCCCTGCCACTAGATGTTGGCTCTTTTGTGCGTCCCTGCCACCAGACGTTGGCTCTGCGGTGCGTCCCTGCCACCAGACGTTGGCTCTGCGGTGCGTCCCTGCCACCAGACGTTGGCTCTGCGGTGCGTCCCTGCCACCAGACGTTGGCTCTGCGGTGCGTCCCTGTCACCAGACGTTGGCTCTGTTAGTTTTATATTTTCTGCATCATCATTTTCCATAATTCTTGTAAGTTTTCTATGTCTACTACTGAAATTCTTCGATTCTTGCTCTGCAAAAAGACATTTGATGAAATATGATCAGATTAACGAGAAAATTGTTTGGTAAAAAAACTAGATTTACGTGATGTTGGAAATTCATTGGTTGTGTATCCGCTTCTCACTGCATAAAGTTGGCTTTCTGCTGTTAGCAATAATAAAATTCTTTTTCCTCAGAAAAAAAGTAATGAACAGCTTTTTTGATAAAATTTATATTTTACTTAAAAATAATAGAAAAATCCTATTGATGAATTTCTGAAAATTAGAATCAGAAATAATCGTCATTAGACAAAGTTATGCTAATCATACAAAATAATTTTAGCCGACAATTTGATATTGTCCGTAATTTAGTTGACGCTATTGCATTTTTTGTTTCAATTATAAATAAAAAAAAAATGTATAATTCAATGTGTAATTATCAAAATTACGTTGAAGCGTGAAAATCATGCACACATGAAGTTCTCTCCTAATTTTATTAAATCATTAGTACTCAATTTATTTTTCTTGAATGTACTACCAACATTTCTTTGTAAATATAGGAGTATTTTTTTAGCAAAATTACTTTCAAAGAATTGCTTGACTTTATAGAATAGTTTAAGCATTCGTTTATACTATACTATATATATATATATATATATATATATATATATATATATCTAGGTAGCATCTTCTCTTGCAGGCAAGTATTGTTGAATATAAAAGACAACTCATGTCTGGATATCCTTTGGTAGATCCTTTCAATAGTCCGAATCAGGATCTTAGTTTCGGAGGGGAATTGGCTGATGAATTTGCCATAGTTTAGATTTGTCTCCCAAGTACTTTCAGACCCATCCGGGTCCATCTTCAGGGGAATGAGGTTAATCAGGTACAGACCATGTGTTAGTATTATAGAAGGTTTTGGCGGGAATTATGTAATAAGTTCTAACCATAAGTTCTAACCGAAACCATCTATAATACTAACACATGGTCTGTACCTGATTAACCTCATTCCCCTGAAGATGGATCCGGGTGGGTCTGAAAGTACTTGGGAGACAAATCTAAACTATGGCAAATTCATCAGCCAATTTCCCTCCGAAACTAAGATCCTGATTCGGACTATTGAAAGGATCTACCAAAGGATATCTAGACATGAGTTGTCTCGTATATTCAACAATACTTGCCTGCATGTGTATATATATGTATATGTGTGGGTTGGTTAAAAGGGCGATTACCAAAAATATTTTGATTGAATAACAGATGAAACTGATTGTCTGCTTCCACTCGCGTTTAACAATATATACATTGAATAGTAAGTGTAATATTTGAAAAACACTCCAATCTTTATGACTAACTATAGATATCTCTGAAAAATACAGATGTTGTTCAAATAGGGTTAATTATCTTTCTGGTCCTAAAGAAAAGGATTTTCTTGGTTATCATATAGATATAAAAGTATTTAAAAATACGAGAATTGAAAAAGAAAAAATAATATGGAAAATTTGTTTGTAGAAAAGTTTTTGCTTCCATTAATTCACTAGTTGTATTTCCCCGGCGTTGCCCAGGATGCAGTGAAGTCATTTCAGTTTTATTGGTTTCAATTGTGTTGCACATTTTTAAACTTAAGGTACACAACTCCTGTGATATTCTTGAATTTAAAATGAGTTATTCCGCTTGCTGACTTATTTTTAGGTGATTGTTTAAAATGTTTCATATTAGCCAGCCAGACTAAGTAATTCTAAAAATAAATTGTAGCTAAGTATGTTATATTGCCAAGAACATGGTCCAACAATAACAAATGAAAATTGGTTCGTTTAGAAGCAAAGTTTAATTTGTGAGCTTAAATGCTGTTTGGGTCTGATTTTGAAAATCTGACAAGATAACATTATCTGTTAAATGTTAAACATTTTGTCTCTTCCAAAATTGTTTAATCGTTTCAGATGATATTTGTTTTCCTTCTTCCAAATGAAGTTTATGGCAATTTAATTCTTGTTCTTACAGATCTTTATTTCTTTAAACATAAATTTACATGATTAATATCTGCCGAGGTCAAAAATGTTTTTGGCCCCTTCTGTTTTTTACAATATACAAGGAAGTTAGTTCCGCTTTTTTGTCGAAATCTGTTTACTTAATAATTTTTTTTTTTATTAAAAAAAAAAAGATTTCTGCCAAATAGTTAGAACTTTACCTCCTTATTTTTATGTCGCTATTTGGATGAATTTTCTTTTTCTTTCTCTTCTCTTTTTCTGTTTTTTCTCTCTTCTTCTCTCTCTCGTCTTTCCGTCCTTTTTCCTCTTATGACAGTTCTCTCTGAAAATGTTAATTTTGCCGTGTAGGCTTAGACTTCAAGCAATGGTAGATGACTTTTATTTCATCAAAGAATTACTTCCTGTCTCCTTTCCCCTACATGTGCACTTGGTGTCTTTCTCTCAATTTTGATTGTTTACCAAAATTGATATTTCATTAATTAAAAAATTTTCAAATTATTTTAAATGTGTTTTTATTACTTATCCTTAGCACATCATCCGAGTTGTTCTGTAGTCTCCATAGTCTCAAAGTCCCAAAGTAGAGTTTAAAAGAAGTCCAACCCAATTCTCATATCCTGAAAGGACACACCGTGAAAACCTCAGCGTTTTTTTCTTATTCCTCACAAAACTGGAAGAGAAAAAAATTAGCTCAACTTTTTTAAAGCATCAAAACTAGCTCATAAGTACATTAAAATGTGTAGTAGACGCCATTTTTATATTAAGCACAAATTACTTCTACAAATTACTATTGAATATTTTTATGGTGAATAATTAACAAATTAGATCACCAGGCATATTAGAAACGAAAGTGTAAAACACCTCGCAGAAATAATGGAAAATATCTCAATGTGGTTATGGAAAATCAGAAATTTTTCGAGGAACAATTCAAATAAAGAACATTAGAATTACAGACATGACGAGTAAATAGACGGAATTACGTTTCAGTAGAGCCATATTATGGGTCAATCTGAATGCGGATTTGCATCAATCACCACAAATCTTGGGATTCCACTTTTCGCATTAATCAAATGATTCGGCAATTCACCAGAGAATTAAAAGAATGAATGTCAACTCTTCCAGGTCGATTTAAGAACATCTAACAGGAATCTTCGTCGTTATTTATGATAATAAAAATGTCTATTTATTTTGTTCATGTCTGTATCAGTGATAGACGATTCCAATATTTTTCCCGATTCCGATACAATTACTGATTCCAATTCAGATTCTTTTAAAATCTTTAAATATTTAATTATAGAATTGTTGTTTTTTTTGTTGTTTTTTTTTAGTCTTTGGATTACTATAAAAACCCATGTAATATGTGCATATATTTTTGCAAACGTAAAAATATAGATTTTAATTTTACTGGTAGTTTAAAATCAATAAATATTTATCATTAGTACCAGCAATAGATAATTAAGTTTTAAACAAAAATAAGCAAAAAGAAAACAATTAAAAGTATTGTTTTTGGCATCAGAAAATAGACACAAATTTTATCGATTTCCGATACCCCAAATTTTTACGATTCTCATTCCGATTAATCGTCCCAACACTAGTCTGTATACCATCGCCTGCTAGCGAATGCATCATCATTATCATATTTGATTTAACGTCCGTTTTACATTTGGACATGTGTTGGACAGCTTTTAGGAATTGATTTCCAATCTCTAACTAGGTCATTATTTAAACTACATAACCGGAAATGCAACCTATTTTCTTTGGCAGTCATTTCCTAAGTTGAGGTAAGATTTTTATAGGTCAGATACCCTTAAAGGCAACTGAGGTGATGGGAACCAGTGCTTTAATCAAGACACCATCTCAAGGTGATTTTCTACCAAGGCTAAAGTGCTGTTCACCTCCTTAATGTGATTCACAAAATATTCTCATAAGTTTTTTTTTTCTTTTAAAAAAAATTCACATTTCACCATTATTCAATTCAAGTGATAATACAATAATATAATGGGGGCCCCACATCACTGGGATGCACATAAAACTTGGCATATTCTCTCTTGATGGTCTGTAAAACTAATCTACAATTTATTTAATAGAACTGCTTGATGGAAATGATGGCATGAGGAGCATTTTTCTGTCCCCCCACACTTTCTTTTGAGTTTCAATTGTCGCGTTATTTCTTTCTGCAGATTGTCAGCATTTTAAGGATTTCACAGTCAATGGTATCAATTTTTGGAAATACAACCTTTCCAGTTGTGATATCTTTGTAATCACATCTAATATGCTTACAAACTGTCGGGAAATCTCAAATAACAAATTTGACGGCCATCTTAGACACCATGTTAAAAAGGGTACAATTTGGAAACTTGGAGAATTTTAATGTTATTCTGTACGAAGTAGACTGTGAATTAACATAGTCTTGCATTCTCCAGATAATTCATGGGGGAGTGATTTGCACACTAAGTATTTCCATATAACTCAGATTCCAACAAACAAACAAAAACAAACAAAAAAAACGGAGATACAGCTCTTCTAAGTAGATCAAATTCATAGATTTCATGTTTCATTTTTTATGATTTTTCACAAATTATCAAAAATTTAAAGTTACCTGATAGATCATACAAATTAAAACCAAAAAGATTTCTAACTTGTTAATTTTATTTTTTAAATTTGTAGCATTTTTTATTGTTGAGAAGGATTTTCTAAGTCACAAGTTATTTATGGAGTTAAAATATATGATTTTGAACATGGGTTGATGAGGAATTTCATTTGAGAAAATTTTGCATCATGGCCAACCAATGATAAGAATACGAGAAGAATTGGATTTCTATCTTTTCACCTGTGACCTTGGTCTATAAAGGGGATATAAATGGTAACTTTGAATTCCTCTCCTAGAGACCTCTTTGGAATAAAGGATTTCAATACATCAATTACAAGTGTAGGTGATTTGGCAGTAATTTTTATCTTTTTTTTGTGAACTGGATTTTTTGAGTGGTAAAACACAAATATGAAGAAATAATTGGATGAAAAAGATTCTATGTAGATCAACAATAGTAAATTATTTATTATACAATTTACAACTGAAAATCACTTTGAAAATAATGAGGCAGTTTGATAGCTAGTGTCGGCAAACCTCCATTGAATTATTCCCTTGTTATTGGTTGGTCCTAATGCAGGGGCAGATAACTCTGCTTCAAAATCTCGTTGAAGCAAGGGCTATAACTTTTTAGTACACAGTTACTTTCCGTAAAAAAGTATTTCATTTCTCTTTTACATATAAAATATTTAAAAGTATTATTTTTGAGATGAAATTTGATATCCATCTAACACTTTTCTAAGAGAAAGCGAAAATAAATGCACAGATTTTGAATGTGGGAAGGTTGTTCTATGACGAAGCCCAGCCTTTCAAAAGTTTCTGAGTTGATGAGGACGAAACCTTCTAAATATAAACTAGACGAATAAAGACTCGCTTGGGTGTTCTTAAGGGGCATCCATTCAATCTATACCACTAGCAACAGAGATTCTGTTTCAAACTTAAGTATGATGATACTCCGGACAGACACAGACGGACAGGGCCTCTTTATAGAGATGCGGCTATGTATCTAATAAACTACTTGCCCCATCCTCTTCCTTCTCACTGATTCCATTCAATCATCTGCATGTTTAGCGATGAAAATTCTATTTCAAACTCGACTGATCGACACAGCTTGTCATAGAGACATACACAGACGCATTCAAAAAGAAATAAATTAATATTTGCTGATTTCTTTTTTTTTTCTTTATAAATTATCAATTCTATATGGTGATTCCCCCTACACCCTCCCCTCCCCATATATAACCTGACACATCCCTCTGTTGGCACTTCCCCAATTTGGGCTGTGATGGGCATCTTCAGTTTAAGAATAAGGGATTGTTTTGATAGACATTATCTTTGAGATAAAAGTCTGGGGAGGGGGTATAATGTTTCGGTGAATGTGAAGCCCATTCAGGATTACATCACATATTGATGAGATGATCTCTAAAAGTGTCACTGCATATAATTGAACAGCAAGAAAATAAAAAAACTTGTTGGACATCGTTGTTTTAATGGAACGTGCTCGACTGAGCTTCAATCTATGGTCACCCCTTTCAAAACATTCACAACAAAAATTCGTCTAGTTACAACCGCTGTAAATAATTTCCTTCTTTCTCTCTCTTTCTTTCTCCCTCTCTCTTTCTCCCTCTCTCTTTCTCCCTCTCTCTTTCCCCCCTCTCTCTTTCCCCCCTCTCTCTTTCCCCCTCTCTCTTTTCCCCCTCTCTCTTTCTCCCCCTCTCTCTTTCTCCCCCTCTCTCTTTCTCCCCCTCTCTCTTTCTCCCCCTCTCTCTTTCTCCCCCTCTCTCTTTCTCCCCCTCTCTCTTTCTCCCCCTCTCTCTTTCTCCCCCTCTCTCTTTCTCCCCCTCTCTCTTTCTCCCCCTCTCTCTTTCCCCCCTCTCTCTGAAAAATTCTTATTTTATCTTATGTATTTTTAAAGTGAACATTTCAGATTCTCTTTATCCTTCCTTTCTCTTACTCTCCTCATGTTTCTCATCCATATCCTCCTCTTAATCATCATTCTCCTTACTGTCCATCATCCTTCTCTTTAACGGCTCCCTTCTGGTCCCCTCATTCTCTTAAACTCTCCCCTTGACCCCCGCCCCATCTCCTCATTTTTTCTCTCTCTTTTTTTTAAAATTTTGACTATACCCCCTCCCCCCTCCGTTCTTGTTCAATTCTTCAACTGTCACCCCATCACCTCACTTACTCCCTTTCTATCGCTAATTACATGAACACCTGGATTGCACCTTGTTTGTTTGTTTTTTATTTAAAAAGTGAAATTGGACAGTTTGTGTATTTTAAGGAATTCAAGTCTACAATGACTTCAGAATTTTTGTACAGCCAGGAATTTGAGTGAACGGATTTACAATCTCTCTTTCTCACACACTGCACCAGGGTGGACCACCTGTTTAGAGACTTCTCTTTCCTTTTCCCCCCCTCTTCCCCAACCCTTTTTCCAAATCAGAGGTTTCAACAGTTTTGTGTCCACCATTGTCTGCATGTCAACCTATGATGAAGCCTTTTCGTGCTGACTCCTGTCACATTGACATGTCTGCACAATTCAATCTGGGACAGCAGACACAGCTCATCTCCTGAACAGGGGGGGTGGGGGCTGTTAAAACTCTGCTTGTATATATTGCCTGGTCATGATTGGACAAAAAAACTTTGCTTGTATATATTGCTTGGTCGAGATTGGGCCAAATAAACTGCTTGTATATAGTGCCTGATCATGATTGGACAAGACATACTGCTAATTTTTTATTCTATAATTGCATCCAAGTTTGTGAGAACCTCTTCTGTTTGGCCAGCGTTTTGCAAATTATAAATTAGGCAATTAGGATCTGTTTAACTTCAACAACATCTTCTATATTAGTCTTATTCTTGCTACTTGTATGTGCTCATCTCTATAAGTGTTTCTTTTGTTCCCACATAGCAACGAATGACTATATAAATACATTGACACTGGTTCCCGTAAGATCAATTAGTATCCAGTGATTTGGGTGGCAGTATTAAGACTTCTGACTGTGTGGGTAAGCACTCCTCTGCCTTCCCTTTTATTTATGACTAATAAAAAATAAAATATTAATCAAGATTAATTATAAAAATCAATGAAATCGATTGAAAAATACATTTTGCCTTTAGCAATGTTAAAATCACTGACAAAACAAGATTTTTTTATGTAGTTTATAGTAAATTTTATTTATTTATATATATATATATATATATATATACTTTATATATACGATTTTTTAGGGAAAGGGTTTATTTGATTAATAACTGTTAATGTAAAAGAAATGTTATCTGAAAGAGAAAATGGAAAACCACTTTAAGAGGCCACCATGTTTCATTCTTTTGTCTCTTAATGCTTGAGAAAATGGAAGTTTACCACAAATATTACACAACTATCTGCAGCCTCACAGAATATACAAATAAAATTCTATTAAATATTTCAAACACCCCCCCCCCCCCCATGTCCTTGTAAATTCATCCTTTTAGCATTTCTAAATTCATCCAATTTATTAAAATAATTTATATCTATCTTAATCTGGTTAGGCAATTTATTCCAAAAAATATATTACTCTATCAGAAAAAAAAATCTAATTGTTTGATAGATTTAGTTTTTGAAATCTTTCTTGCCATTAAATTTCCATTTAGTAAAAAAATTGTTCGTTTTTAGTTCTTTTCTTCTAATATACAAAGTAAAGTCGGTCTCTTTATCGTTTCTTTGTCATCGGTAGATTTCTTCCTACAAAATCAATATTTGATTCTGGTTTGCAAGTTTTTCTTGTAAATCGTTGCAGCATGCTGTTAAGAATGATAAAATGCAATTTGATTTAATTCCTCCAAGGTCGGAATTATTTTCATACAGAAGTCAAAACAAAAAAAGAACACTCTGTATTCATCTATACAGTAGTTACTTCCCTATGTTTGGAACAAAAAAAAATTAGTGGGGAAATGTCGTAGTTTAAAAACGAAACAAATTGCAATTAAAAACATTACTGGGCAACACCGGCTAACCATGCTAGTTGGTACAGAAGACATTGGTGTAGGAATCTCCAGCTTTGTTTGCAATCTGTTATGTGACTTTTTATACAACCCCAAGAGTCTTCAATGTCGGAAAAAATGTATATAGTCTCTATTTACTTAGCCCCCCCCCCCCTTTCATGAGCACAGAGTTAGACACAGGGTCGGTTTTTAATGTGATGGCAAATCCAGTTCTGGATTGGGATAAAAATTGCCTTAGTCAGTCTAGAAAGATTTCTTTACTGACCGACAAAGAACAGAAGAGATGAAGATTATATTTTTCTTAAACAAAATAAAAACTTCCATTTTTTTTCTTTTTCTTAGATATTGCTATAATAAATAAAAAACTAAAAAAAACTTGTATCCTTAAAATATAATGTTGTGCATAAATGTTGAAAATTACATTAAAGTTTGATAATTCTGATTTTTCGTAATTAAAACGAATTAACACATTAGTTTGTTTACAAACAGTCGTGTCCTATATTGTCGGGTGGGGATGAGTCCCCAGTGACACAACCTCCACACAACAAACCGGATCATATTTTCGCAAACACCAAGACTTTCTGTTTAAAGTTTTCTTCAAGGACAAGTTCTTCTCATTTTGCTGTTTGTTTTAATTAATTTTTTTCGTGGGAATTTTTATATAAACTTAGGCTTATATAACTTATGGCTATATCGTGTTGAAATGCGGATTATCGTCAAAGTTAAGCAATCCTGAATCTAGTCAGTATTTAGATGGGTGACAGTTTAGTAGTATTAGATGCCATAAGTTTGCAATTGGCTGTAAAGTTGCTTTCTCCGATACCCTTGTGAAAGCTATGTGTTTCTCATCTCCTAGCTATGTGTGAAATAGTAGGGTAGACTGGGCTGTCAAGATGTTGTAAAACAACTAGTCTACAAGAAGGAAAACCCTGAACTAACAGTAGTCCTTCTCAGCATTGCTTTCAGTCGTTTTCAATTTCTTCTTGCCACTGGACTAGCAATGTCAGATTAAGAGAAGTGCAGTTGGACATTGTGCAACACTTGCTTTAAATAGTGGGTTTTTATTTTTTTTTTCTGTTAGACAATTTTTTTTTACATCCAAAAAAATGTTTTTACTTGGAAAAGAATAAACAATTATTTTAATTTTATTTTTTTATTTTGCAAATTAGAAACTGGTTTGTCATTTTAAACATGTTAATTTGATCCTTGACTTCTAAATTTCTCAGCAATGCCGATAAAAACCGGTTTGTCACTCCCTCACACACACATACATACTGAGGACTTACCTTTCAAAATTCCGTTTATGTTATGTGATCTGTCTTGCACATAAGTTGGCGCACACCTGTCTAAAGAGAGCGACATCCCTCTTCTTCGGATGACACAAAAAATGACCCGGATGTGTGCACTCGTAATGCGTTAACATAAAAACCTAAACAGGAACCAAATAAGGCCAACCTTTTTTTTGTTGGTTTTATTTTTATTTCCTTGCAGTTAGTTAACTATTTTAATCCAAGTCTGGCATAAGGTCAAGCAAAATAAGTTTTTTATGTTCTATCTTCCTATTGAATTTTAGTGTATAACTGATATGGTCCTTAAATGCCGATTAAAAGTTCCTATTATGCAAATGTTGGATAAGCAATATTATTTTAAACTTAAGTTTAAAACAAAATTATTTGAATCCTAGTTACATCATATTATAATAAAGATTGTGTGTTTGTCTGAAACCGAAACTTTCACTAGTTACATTTACAATATTAGGTTTTTAAGTTAAGCACTAGATATACATACTCAGCATTGCTCGGTATTTACCAATGTCATTTTAGTATAATTTTTGGGAGGGGGGGGGGCACATCAAATTTAGATTAAAAGTAAGTGAGAGAAACCCGACAATCTGCCAAATCCCATCCTTTCACTGTGGAGGTCCCCAGATGCCGAAGAGCTTTCTACTCCAAAAGCTTCTTTCCTCGTGCTGCTGGGCTCTGGAACTCTGTCCCTGCTCCGTTTTCCTGACGGTACTGACATGCAGAAATTTAAAACTAATGTAAACAGACATCTCGCTGCACAGCTCCTAATTTAGGTTACCCCCCCCCCCCTCCTCCTCTCCCAAACTCTCACCCTTTTTCTCAGTAGCCCCTTACGTCTACAGTGGTGGTCTGTCTTGTTTGGAGTGAACTGTTAAAAAAAAAAAATTAATGTAAGGAAGATAAGTCATATATCAAACTGCAAAGATGTATCCCTTACATTATTTGAGTTATTGAATTAAATTGTCACCATTGTAACAAAATCTTCATAATCGGAATATATATATATCATTTTTTATTTTATTTATTTATTTTTTTCAAACAAATTGAACTGAAAGATATTTTGGTATTCTAAATAACATGCTGAAAGAAAAGACAAAGTGGTTAGGTAGAATCAAATATCGATGTGATGCTAGTTAGGTAAACGTTTTAGAATTTAGACCTAATCTACCTTTTAATACTTCATTAATTTATGTACAAAATCGTGATTCAGAGAGTGAATGGCATCCAATTCACTCTCTGAATCAAATTAATTTGCATATTCACTTTTTGAAATCTTTATTTCTCATGGTTTGGGTTTGGTTTAATACCCATTCAAGATAATTGTGTGGACAAATGGTAAAGGAAAAGCAATGTATAAAAAAAAGCATTGTAATTTGCTTTATTTAGTTAAATAAAGTACATTTTTACAATGAAACAGAAGTGAATAGAAAGGTCAGCATCTTTATTCCAACATTGGTGAAACAAGCTCTGTTTTACATAGGTTAATTAAAACAAAAAATTCAAATAGTTACATAAAGCAGAAACAAAGCAGGGAATTATAATAAATTAGCAGGCTTTGCTCTTCTCTGTTGCTTTGCAATTTAATTTCTATTCATTACTTGAAATCATTGAAACGAAACTAATCATTAAAAAAAGAGGACAAAACTCACCCTCTGTCTTTCTCCCTTTATTCTGTTAAAATAAGGGAATATTTTTGTGTCTATATTACAAGTAAAAAAAAAATTTTTTTTGTTTTTTTTATTATCAGATATTATTGCCAATAAGCCTTTCCTTCTTTGCTCATAAAAATTAAATTTGCATATGTGCTTGCTGAAGCGAGCCGGACATATGCATATTCACTTTTATTATAGAGACTAGCAAAAATATGCTCCCTCCGTTCGCGTGCCATCCCCTTCTCTCTCGCTGTCTGCGAGAGGGTGTTTTCTATTTACTTGTCTAGAATTATATTATTGTGAAAAAAAAAATACATACAGTACGTAGTTATAGCTAAATAAATTGTTTGGGACTATTATAATAATTTCCAACTCTATTGATAATGTTTACCCATTTATTTTTTATTACTCTTATGTTTGAATTCATGTTTTGAAACATAACGTAAATTATAAATCTATGACGTCACGCCAAAGCTATAATTATTTTGTAAAGGAGATGTTTTAAGCTCTATTTAAAAGAAAGTGAAAATAACTCATTTGGTAGAGCGTCAGACTGAAGATCTCAAGGTTTCGGTTTCAATTTCCAGTCATGGCATCCGATTTATTTGTTGAGAATTTATTAGTCTTAATGCAATATTTTCCATTTCTACACGAAGTTAAGATATTCGTTTAAAAACATTCTGCGTGACAGACAGACGCACACAACCACAGAAAGTGATTATTATAATTTTATAGAGATAAGACATTAATAATTGTAATAATAAAAATGATTTATCTATCATGACTTATGTCTTGAGGCATGTCCGTCTGTCCGGATTTTTCTCCGTAACCATCCATTGAATTTCTCTGAAATTTTGCATGAAGTTGTAACTTTGGTCAGGTTAGAAAGTGACATTCTCCGATTTTAAAAAAAAAATCTGGTTAGCTCTCCCAGGGGGTCAAAAGGCCCCAAAATGGAAAAAAATGACATTTTTTGCCCCATAACTTTTCATCCATCCATTCAATTTCTCTGAAACTTGGCCAAAATGTGGAGGCAATTGTTCCTAATAGAAAAAAAATATCGCTGACCTTGGAAAAAATCTGGTTCGTGCCCCCAGGGGGTCAAAAGCCCCCAAAATGGCAAAAAATGACCCTTTTCTCCCATAACGTTTGATCCATCCATTCAATTTTTCTGAAACTTGGCCAAAATGTAGAGGTAATTGTTCTGGATATAAAATGAGCATCCTTGACCTCAGAAAAATTCTGGTTCGCTCCCCCAGGGGGTCAAAAATGCCCCAAATTGCCCAAATTTATTGCATTTTACACTCGTCACATACAGGGGGTGGCCACGCACGTGCGGCTTGTTTTCTCTAGAACTTATTTTTCTGGTTATAAAGATTATTATTATTATTATTGTATATTTTCCAATCAATACGAAAGATAGACTGTTCATTTGTCGACCTTCAAATGTATGAACGTATGTGACCCCTCCGGCCCTACGGGGATGCTAAAACGAAGAAGACATGTCAATTATTGTCTGAAATTAATTTTCAATTAGAAACAAGTGTCAATACAACAAACCAACCATCACTAATCACTAGGATCCTTAGCATCAATGAGGACGATTAACGGATTAGCTGCGATAAACAGTCCTAATCCGAGAGCCTTTTATTTGATTTGCAAATCCAGTAAATCAGGTGGGATAAGACTCGAATAAAGTCAAGTGCACCGATTAATTAAACGAAAAGCACTCATTCTTTAAAATGTTTCACTTTTTCAAAACAGAATTTCAATAAAAGATATTGTGTGTGAGGAACAGTAGCGCCATTTCTGGTAGGGCAAGTCTTCAGAATTACAAGAGAAATGGTTAGTTAGAAAATATTCTTTAAAATAGTTTCTGAAAAAAAAAAAGGTATAAATTCTCTTAAAATATACAAGGCGGCCCAATTATCTGTGGCCAGGTCTTTTTATTCCTTTCTTTCAAGTTCATTCTTATCACTTCCTCCCATGTTTTCCTTGCTTTCCGATGCCAACTGACCCTGCTACCTCAACTGTTCTACATCTACTAACCCAAACACTCATCTATTCTCTTATTGTGACCAAACCAACAAAGTCTCTTGTTCTGCACACATCTCTTTATAGAACAGGAGACTTTGTTGTCTCCCCCCCCCCCCACATTTGCACTCTGTGTCTTTCTCTTTGCTTTCAGTTTCTTAGTTAAAACTGATTGGAGTTTTTTTAGGAAAACAGTTACTGTTTTTGCACTGTCCTCTCCACACACGCACGGGAGTTGTACGGTTGAGAATTTCATCTTGATTTCAGCTTTTTTTCCCATTGGCTACACGCATCCCTCGTCTTATTTAATGAAACGTGTATAAAAGAACATAAAGAGATCAATTACATGTGTAAGAACTATATTTATTATATGATTATAGTTTCAGTACCATTGGTTTCTAGAGCTGGGCTGCAATTTGCTTGTGCAGCAAAATATTTCCAATCTGTCTTTAAGTCAAAACTCCAAATGCCAAAATTACAAAAAAAAAAAAAAAATATGAACAAAACTTCTGTATCGTAGAAGTTTTGTTCTCCCTCACTGACGTAAACAGTACATCAAGCGAGCACGCATAAATACGCGAGAGGCAAGACACATGTAGAGGCAATTTATCATTCCAGTATCAGTCAACATGCATGCGAGAGATATGACTGCACATACGCAAATATGGGAGTGTGTAAGACGAATGTATGTACGTTCATAAATATCCATTTAACCAACGCCCATATATAATGTAAGAGAGACGAATGAAAAAAGCTCACAAGAAAACAATACAAATTAACTCATAAGATTTTTATTATTTTGTTTTATCAAGACTTCGTAAAATGAATGAAGATGTCATTTTGCAAAAAAAAATGATATGTATAATTTGAGAGATTTTCGGACAAAAACAGATCAAGCAAAACTGGTATTTATTTTTTTTAAATAACAGCTTTTTCTTCGTAGTTATACAATCAGAGGATTGGTAATATTAAAGTCTGAATCTTATACAATCAGAGGATTGGTAATATTAAAGTATGAATCTTATACAATCAGAGGATTGGTAATATTAAAGTATGAATCTTATACAATCAGAGGATTGGTAATATTAAAGTATGAATCTTATACAATCAGAGGATTGGTAATATTAAAGTATGAATCTTATACAATCAGAGGATTGGTAATATTAAAGTATGAATCGTATAGACAAATGCATCTTCAGATTTGAAGAAAGAAAACCGACTTACTATTGAATATTTGCACAAGAAACCTTTCTAATCTCCCTATGTCTAGCCACACACATGAGTCGTAGAGATGACGAAACATGTCTGTTTATAACTATATATGCTCCCCTATGGATTGATCACTGTTGTTGTAATCCACACTACACCAAATAGCTATATTATCGTTACAGACGAGGTCTTGGAGTTGGAGTCTGGAAAAATTGTCCAAAACAAACAAAAATACTGTTTTTTTTTGTTTTTTTCATTATTCATTACTTAAACAAAACTGATTTTAGATTTTGTATATAAATTAAAAAGAATTTTAATTAAAAAAAAAAATTCCCCCCAAAATATCCTTCCTATTTAAAATCCAAACACTATACATAAGATATATATATATATATATATATATATATTACCAGCAGAAGACTTTAGGTCGGACCTTTAAAATTTCATGCGTTGAAGTTGAGTATCTAGGTTACTTCCTCACATGTTTTCTTTGGCCTTCCCTGTGAGCTGACCTCACGATCTCAATTGTTCTACATCTACTAACCAAGAACTCATTCATTCTTTCAACGTGGCCATACCATCAAAGTCTCTTATTCTGCACACATCTCTCTATACTGTTCAGATTTAATCTTCCTCTGAGGTCATCAGATCTAAGCCTGTCTTTAAGACTTACATTACACATTCATCGTATAATTCTCATCTCATTTCTCTCCATGCAATGCATATCCCCAGCTGGGTTTACTTTCATACATCACACTGCATACACATGCCTGATAAACTCTTTTCTTGGTTGACAGTGGTGATGTTCTGCTGGTTAGTAATGACAGAACTTCCCTGAACTTACACCATCCACTCTTAACTCTTACAATTACACTAGCACCTGGTCCACCCTTTACTCGAATGGTATCACCAAGGTAACAAAACTTTTGAACAGCCTCAATAACTTCACCATCCAGATATACTTTGTCCACATCCGAGTTCTCATCCATTTCCATAGTCTTACACTTCCTGCACACAAAAGTAATTGCAATTTTGTTTTGTCAATGTGTTTTTAGATGTCCTCGCAATTCTAAGAAACGCTTCTTTTTTTTCCGCTGAGTCAGTCTATAAAGCTCAAGTTCGTTTTAATAAATCTTAATATTTAATAAATATTTATAAGATCCTCATTGATTGGTCAGCGTGATTGTGGTCCTGTGTCCCTTTAAGGTTTACATAGATTGGCCAAAAGGTGTACCCAATCTTTGCTCCTTTAGGAGGTCATGTGAGCCAACCTATATAAATGCTTGGGGCTCTCACCTTTTTCTATTTTTCACTACTATGGTCGACTGATTGCCGTACGACGCCAGCTTCAGACAGCTGTCGCAGAACTCTTCTACGACTGAAGAGTCAACAACTGTTGTTAGGGGACCGAAACATGCACACGTAACAAAACACTTCTTCACATAAGATAAGTTCCACGGATGCATGTGTTCGCAAATCCTCTTTTTGTGTATCATTCTTTATTACTTGTAAAAGTTTTCAATTAAGATACACGGTTGTTGTTTCTTTTCTTCAAAAGCTGTCGCTCAGATTAAAATTTCTGCACTTATCTCGGAGTACAATTCCTATTTTTTTTTCTCGTGCAAGAACTGATTCCAAAAATTATGACTCCGACTCCTTATTTTAAAGTCTTTAAATATTCAGACTGTTTGATTCTTCAAAGATTAGAAAATCGAAGTCTGACTCCTAGCATTCATATGAGTCTGACTCCAACTCTGACTCCTTTCAAAACCCGACTCTACAACCCCGGTTAACAAAATACTTCTTGATAAGTTCACGCACGCAAAATTTCTTTCTGTATATTTACCGTTTCCTGTTTTGATTCTTTATTACTTGCCGAAGTGAAAATGTTCCATTAATATGTATACGGTTGTTCCTTTTTTGTCAAAAGCTATTGCCCTAAATTCGACTTTCATTTCTTTAGGAGTTGAAATCTCTGAAAAATAGTACAAAACACAAAAAAAAATACCATTATTCGTTATTCTTCACTAAAAGTTTTCATATAAATAAAGCCCACTCTTCCTCTTTAAAATTCAAACACTACACATAAGATATATATGTGTGTGTATGTATGTATATATATATATATATATATATATATATATTATATAAGGAAATTGACATCTGTGAGGCACGCATGAAAATGTGTTTAAGTGAAATATTTTTGAAAATCAACACATGGTGCAATTTAAATGAAAAAATCATTTATTTAATTTTTTAATAGTTTTTTTTTCTTCTTCTTCCTCATTTTGATGGTATTAACCCCAAGGGGTCGAATCACGGTAGAAGCAGAAAAGCACGTCAAGTTGTAGTATGTCCGGTCGATGTTATGCGCAGATTGGCACTTTTTGAATAAGGAAATTGACAACATCTTTGAGGCACGCATGAAAATATATTTAAGTGAAATATTTTTGAAAATCAACACATGGTGCAATTTAAATGAAAAAAACTATACTTATCCTAACGTCTTTTACAACTTGACGTGCTTTTCTGCCTCTACCGTGATTTGACCCCTCAGAGTTAATACCATCAAAATGAGGAAGAAAAAAAAAAAAAGAAAAAACTATAAGACAGTCTCGCCTGACAAAGTTGTTTTACAACAAAAGCTTGCAAAAAGAAGCTAAATAAATTATTTTTTCATTTAAATTGCACCATGTGTTGATTTTCAAAAATATTTCACTTATATATATATATATATATATATATATATATATATATATTTATTTATATAAATTACATATATTTTATATGAATTATTACCAGCGGAAGCTTTCTTAGGTTGGACCGTTAGAATTTCATGAGTTTAAGTTGAGCGTTCAGATTATAGTACATATCCTTTTTTTTTTTTTTCTCGTGCAAGAATAGAACTTTCTTTCAGAAATGAAAATCCCTACATTTTACTGCAGTTTCATAGGTCATCCAATCAGAAGTGCGTTTTTAAAATCCCGAACGTTTTTATAAATTTGAATACAAATTGAAACTAGGCAGGAAAACGAATTCTGCTTCGGCTAACATCATCACAAGTTATTTTATAGTTTTAAGAAAATAGATGTTTATCTATATAATAATAATATGCTAAGGCATTTCATGTTTGTACGTACGTTATCACCTTTCATACGCATTTTAATTGGATCTTCTGATTGACAAAGATGCAATGCAAAAAGTGATGTTAAAAATATACCCGTGTTGTTATCGGGTTAATGTTCTGACTTTAGCCATTTTAAAATGAATTGTTCCAAAATCGAATTCTGTCGTCCCGTTTTAACATTAAAAACCTATTTTCATCTTTTCACTTTAATGCCATTTTAATACACATCCAAGTGTTACAATTTACAACACATTTTCATTTGATCTAATTTTAACTGACATATCCAAGTGTTACAATTTACAACACATTTTCATTTGATCTAATTTTAACTGACACATCCAAGTGTTACAATTTACAACACATTTTCATTTGATCTAATTTTAACTGACATGCAATTATCTTTACGGACGAAGAAAGATACAATATTTTTCCGTGTATTATTAAACCGTAAATACATGTATTATTTCGAGAGCTTTATTAGGATTAATGGTAAATCATACCTGGCTTTTTGGCTATGAGAAAAGTGTAGTATCTGTTCTGGTGCTGCACTTCATCTTTTTTGTCCTGTCAGTGAAGGAGAAATCCTTCTAGACGGAGGCACCTTTTATTTTTGTTCCAATCACATTCAAAACCGACCTTCTGTCTAACTCTGCTCTCGTCGGGAGGCAATTAAATAGGAACAGTAAATCATACCGATAAATGGGAGGTGGCGGTGGTGAAATTATTGATGCAGACTTGCGACCTGGGTGTGCAAAGATCGAACCCAGTCGGTTCCATTGCATCACTTTCACTTATGGATGTTGGCAACTTTCACCAGGTCCTTCCTGTTAGATATACTTTTGTAAAAAAAAAAAAAAAGAAAAGAATCTGAAACCAATGCCAACAGCAAAATAAAACTGGCCCTCAAAAAAGTAGCACCTGCTGCTGATCCATAAAAAATTATTTTTATACGGGTAGATGAAGTAAGCAACCGTGGCATTTCCACAGGTCTCGCAACTCCTTGATTAACATTTCACACATTTTAAATTAATAAATCAAATTAAATATGAAAAAGTTTGCATCACTCTGAGAATATAATCACGTTGTATGCAAAAACATTTTTGGCAAAGAAAACATGACTGCGTGCTGTGACATCACGTCATACGTTTAAAAAAAATGGTTAGATCTTTCAGGATTCATTTTTCTGGTCAGGATAAATTTAAATGTATCGAAACTTTCTCGAGGGTCATTGAGCTCTTTGCATGTACGAAGTTTGTTCTCTTGAATGAAATATCTACTAACTTTATCTACCTGGCATTCCCCAGGCTACTTAATTTTATCTATTTGTTTTGAAACTCTTAGGTTATTTATCATATAAAGGGTTAGGGTTGTCTCTGGGTGTGTTTGTGTGTCCAACTAAAAGTCAAAAGCTACACATGACATGCCCACAAGTTATGTTCTTTTTCGGCATTGCCTCTTTTTTTCTTTTTTTTTTTTTTTAACTACAATATTTATGCACAAATCTGATTGGTCAATGTTTTACATCACGTATTACTAAGTGTTCCTATTTACTTGCCTCCCCATCAGGGTAAACTTAGACACAAGGTCAATTTTTAATGTGGGGAAAGATCCAGCTCTCGAAAAGGGGGCACTCTGGATTGGAACAAAAATAAAAATTGCCTCAGTCTAGAAGGACTTCTCCTACACTGACCGAGAACAGAATAAACTAAGCGTAGCATCAGAAAGAATACTACACTTTGCTCATTGTTGTTACAAAGAAATATTTCATTTTCGAAAGTTTTCAACGATTTTTGCATTTAGTCCTGCTCAATATTTAATGTTTCTTTTAGTATTGAATAAAGGAAGTAGGAGGACTCTTCACTCCCTATTTCGGATGTACTGTTACTCTCCCCAGTGACACTTGAACTAACCTTTTAATAGAGTACCTAGAGAGAGAGAGTTTCCCTAGCAATGCCGGAATACGAGTCCCATTAGTAATTTATAAATTTAACAGCCAGAAGTGCCAAAAACTGCTGATTATGTGACGAATGCAGAGAAGGGAATCTGTTAACGTAGTGCCCACCTTATGTCCAAGCAAAAGGGGTGAATGTTAATGAAGCTCTAAATAAATATTTGATTAGAAATTATTAAAGTTACGTTAAAGCACAAAAAATGCACATGTAAAGTTTTCAATTTTATTAATTTTGTATTCGAACATTGAATGTGAAATTGCTTTTCATTCAATCTGAACAAAAAATGGATTTGTTTTTTTAATTTTCATCAATTTTAATCTTGTATTGATGTCACCTTTGTCATGTTAAATGGCCAGCTGTGATGTGATGGTGTTGCTAACATCATAGTCCTAACCAATGTTATGTTACTGACTTTTTGTCATAATATTTTGTAAACACACACACACACACACACACACACACACACTGAACTGTTGGAAATAAATCCTACATCATCATCTATGCCTGGTGCTACCAGATCAGGCTGTCTGAAAATATCGGCTTCCTGACCAAAAATGCACCAAACATTGATTTTTTTTTTTTCTCTTTGCAAAACTCAATCATGTTCTGCAAAGCCAAAAACAATCCCCCCTCCATTTCTCCAAAACTTTTGCCAAAATGACCAGATTCAGCATAAAATAACCCGAAAAGGGTTGATATGCCACAAAACAAAACAACCAACCACTATGACTATGCAATCCCTACAACTACATACTTAGAAAATGAAACTGTTAAACATAACATAGGACAAGAGGGAGTGAGTAACAACCCTAGTTGAATTCAGAGTCCCTAATGATGCCAGCCTAAGCAAAGTTGAGAAGAGAACTAAAATATCAAGATCTTATGTACAACACAAAAAGAAACTGGAACCTGAGGAAGATTACAATCATTCCAGTCAAGTTTAGGTTTATAAAAAAGAACTAATAAAAAAAAACCTGGCAAATATACCCAGTGAACCAAGTGCAAGAGAGATCAAAACAATTGCACTTCAATGGACAGTTAGAATCCTAAAAAGATATCTGAAATAGCAGGTGAATGTCTGGCATCCCAACAAAAAGAAAAAATAATTGAAAAAAAGAAGTTTTTATTTATGTAAAAGTTTATTCAAATTAATTCAATATTTAAATGAAACCATTTTTATGTGTATTTTTGGGATTATTCGGACTACTGTTCTCATCTTGGATGTTATTCTCATGTTTCAGCCAATGTAACCTCCTCCGACCTTCTTCAGGTGTGCTTCGTTAAACTCTGGAATCTGTACAGAATTTCGAATGGAATCCTTTATGTAATCCACGGGGATAGCTTGCTCTCGTTCCATCAGCCATGATTGGGTAGAAATCTTTAGTAATTCGTAATTGTATTCTTAGTATCGCCTGTACTGAGGATTGAACCTTCAACCTCCAGAAGACTGTCACTCGGAAATGATCATTACTTAACACTTCTATCCATCATGCCACAGGTCCTTGGCTTCCGTTCAAAATTCCATACAGATTCCCAAGTTCAATGAGAAGGTCTGAAGTTACATTGGCCGAAACGTGAGAATAACATCCAAGATGAGAACAGTAGTCTGAATAATCCAAATACAATTGTTTTTTTTTTATATATTAAAAAACATGCGTCTATTTTTATTTCATCTCAAAATAATACAAATTGAATAATTTAAAAAATGTTGAAAACTATTTAATAATTTCTATGTACTTTTTTTTTTTATTGTTAGTTCATTATAAGAATTTTCATGTATGGATGCCTGAAATAGAAACAAAATAAAATTCCTCTCTTCATGTGAACAAGTTTTATAACCTGTTCACACTAGCGTTTTTCACTTTCCAATCAACCTCCATTCTTTTAAAAATTGTTTTGTATTTTCGGGTAACGTGATATTCTGAGATGAGTCATTGTTTCTCTTTTCATTCTATTAGTTTGTTTTTTTATGTGTAGTATGCAAGGCTGATGATATTCATTGAAACTGCTCTTGAAGTAAACGCACACTCAATCCTCTCTAAACAGCAGACAGAATTCCATCACAAACGTTTTTTTATAATTGTAAGGCTTCATTTTAAATCAGATTTAAAAAAAAAAAAAAAAAAAAAGTAAATAAAAAGGATACTGCCAAGAAATTCAATATGAAAGATGGGCAAACATTTTATTTCATGACAGACCAACAAAAACTGCTACTACATGACTTTAAGGCTAGGATCAAAGTATCGTCTACTGTTTTCAGTCAGAAGAGGAGCAATCCTTCTTGCCTATGGTTTTTTTAAATTTTTCTCTCCATCCAGAGTGTCCTGTTTCGGAGAGCTGGATTTCCTTCACATTAATCCTACATTGTGTCACATCCATGGGGAGAGGATAAATATGGAGACGCATCTTATAGATACACTTGGACACGTTTATAACAATAGGGGTGGGACGTAATGGGTGAAAATTTCAGATTCATGCAAGTAGTATTTTTTGTGTTCATTTATACATAAATCACACTAAACAATCAAACATTTTGAAAATTTTGCAAAATTCAGAAGGTGCAGGCCACTAGTTTTGGGCTATTTTACATTCATAAAACCCCTTTCACAGCCTGAAAATGGTCCTAAATTAAAGTACTATATCAGATTTAACCATCTATATCCATTCATAGCTTTTGAGGATGTTTTAGGACCTGCAATGTCGCATGAAACCACTTTTCACCAAAAAATGATAGATTTTGAGTCCGGTGGAGCCCTAACGGCTATTTTTGGCCTGCACCTTCTGAATTTTGCAAAATTTTCAAAATGTTTGATTGTTTAGTGTTATTTATGTATAAATGAACACAAAAAAATACTAGTCGCATGAATCTGAAATTTTCACCCATTACGTCCCACCCCTAATACAAAAAGTCCATTCTGTCTGTATTTAGCAATGAAAACTGCAGCATGACAGACCAACTGATAGGTTGACCATCATTTAAAAAAGCATGGCTGCATCTAAAAAGTCCACGCTAATTGTGTGTTGGATGACCCATGTTACTGTCAGTTTACCGGATGATCTCTACATTATAGGAATGGTATTCATTGTAATGTAATCTGAGCTGCTTTGTGTTTAAGCCGAGATAAGGTTATTTTTATTCTTCTATTAGGAAAAGAAGCTTGTGGATGCAGGATTGGTCGCCCAAGCGCTTGACTTTAGCTCGACAGTCCTAATTTTTCAGAATAATATATGGAAGCACATACCTACGCCGTAGAAAATTTTAAAATTCTTTTCAGAAAAGACTATTGTTTATCTAAATGAATAAATGTTTAAGCTGGGCCCATTTCTCGTACTAACGGTAAAGCCAAAACGTCCTATTTAAAGTTATTTAACTTTACAATCTTTTTTATATACTGCTTATGTATATTCGATATCATTCGCAAGGTTAACTAATTTGCATATTGGTTTTTAAAGTTCAATGATTGTTTTGATTTTAATATAGCGAATAGTTCTGTTTCGCAGTATTGTTTTATTTCCTGGACAAATATTTAGCATTTGTGTTCAAATGTTCCTTTCTTTAGCGGATCAACTTGATTTTCAACAAGTTGATTTCTTTCTTTTATTTTCGATCACATTTAAAAGAATGAATAAATTTGTATCGAAATTATCAAATGTAAATGTTACTCTCTCAATATATAAATAAATGAAAGATTTTGTTTCATGCTTACAACAAAGTTATGAATGAAATGGTTATTATTTTAAATTAATATTTCAAGTACTCGACCTTTGCAAAGAGATAGCTAGCCAACAGAGCCATCTAGTTCTGAATAAAATGGATTTTGCCAATGAAGGCGATTATGAAAGAAAAATCGATGCAGAAATAAAACAACTGACCATTCTTAACTCGTCAGAGCTAATATCGAGGAATTACTAAAATAAATAAAGTGTAGTGGTGGGGTGTCTAAAAATGTAATTTACACGAAAAGATAAAATCTGTTGAGTTGGTAATCTAAACGCCTAACTCCGGGATTGAAAAAGTCGGATAAGAGAATTAGTGTAATTCATAATGTTACATTTTCACTTATAAACTGTTATACGCCCTTGTAGTTGTCGTGAACCAAAGTTTATTTTGTTTGCTGATAAACCGAATCGGACACTCATCATCATCATCATATTTTGGTATTTAAGGTGCTATGAGTGTCCTGGACTCCAGGGTGGGCAACACCAGGCAACATCTCACACCTGCTCTCCATGCGGTCCGATCCATAGGGTTGATACCAGTCAAGTCGCTTCGTACGCACTCAAGTCGCTTCGTACGCACTCAAGTCGCTTCGTACGCACTCAAGTCGCTTCGTACGCACTCAAGTCGCTTCGTACGCACTCAAGTCGCTTCGTACGCACTCAAGTCGCTTCGTACGCACTCAAGTCGCTTCGTACGCACTCAAGTCGCTTCGTACGCACTCAAGTCGCTTCGTACGCACTCAAGTCGCTTCGTACGCACTCAAGTCGCTTCGTACGCACTCAAGTCGCTTCGTACGCACTCAAGTCGCTTCGTACGCACTCAAGTCGCTTCGTACGCACTCAAGTCGCTTCGTACGCACTCAAGTCGCTTCGTACGCACTCAAGTCGCTTCGTACGCACTCAAGTCGCTTCGTACGCACTCAAGTCGCTTCGTACGCACTCAAGTCGCTTCGTACGCACTCAAGTCGCTTCGTACGCACTCAAGTCGCTTCGTACGCACTCAAGTCGCTTCGTACGCACTCAAGTCGCTTCGTACGCACTCAAGTCGCTTCGTACGCACTCAAGTCGCTTCGTACGCACTCAAGTCGCTTCGTACGCACTCAAGTCGCTTCGTACGCACTCAAGTCGCTTCGTACGCACTCAAGCCACGTTTTCCTTGTTCTTCCACGCACTCTCATGCCTGGGGTATCCATGCGTGTTATCAAGTTGGTGCAGGAGGTGACACGTTGTACATGGCCAAACCACCTGAGATGCCGAACATGTAAGTCATTCAAAATCCCACCAATACCAAACTTCTGATAGAGCACAGCTGAAGGGAATTTTCCTAGTTTACTGCCGCACATCAACCTGATCATGGCACGGTCATTATGCTGAAGCCGTTGCAAGTCAGAAGTATTTGGGGCCCCATGTGTCACTGTTATGCAAGATGGCAGAGCGAACAACTGCTGAAAAGACCTTGCCCCAAGTTCTGAAAGAAATGTGCCTTGATGTAAGGATTGGCGGCGGCAGCAGCAGCAGCAGCTTCCTGAACCAATATTTATATAAAGGTTTATTTTAAAAAAGACAGTTGCAGAAAAACATTAGCATTTGTATATGCATGAGAAAGGGAGAAAAACAGAGATAGTTTTGCTGCACTTAGTCACACAGTGTGCGCCCCCCCCCCCACCTCATTGGGGACAGCACTCAGACATGTCTTTTCTGCTTGAAGTCTCGGCAACCAAAGGAAATTGAAAAACTTTGCTTGGAAATCATGTGGTTTTACGACTTTCATCTGGTGTCACCTCGGCCCTCTCTATGTAACAATTAGTTTTAGTACAAAACAGTGAAATATTATGTTGTTTCAATCCATGGTAGGGGGGGGGGGGGTAATTCACATAATGGATAGTCACAGACTATGGAACAGCTATGCCGAGTCTAAATCCAGTCGGATTTATTCTGTTCAATTATGTAGTAATATAGGGAAAGGTATGAACCCTAATCCTATACCTGGTATGGCATTCACTCTGGGTGGGTTGAACAGACTTCCTCCTTTGGAGGAAGTTTCATGGGAATATCAAATTCCCAAGTGGCCCCCAATCACATGTATATCTCAATTAGGGAAGATGACGACATTAGGTTTTTGCAGTTTTTGCAGGGAAGTGTCATTGTCCTCCCACATATCAGTGCCTGGTATTCTCAAATGGTCACCCATCTTGTACTAACCAGGCTCAACATTGTTTAACTTCGGTGATCTAACAAGAACTGCTGTGTCAACGTGATATGGTCGTATATGAACCCTAATCCTTTTGCAGTGAGTAAAAGTTACCCGTGTTCCAGGGCTGCATAAACCATTAAGCAAAATAAGTTTATTTAAGTCATCCAGGGAAGACGAGAGCACAAGACAGGTTTGTCTACCATGTATAACAAACAAAATAAAATGGTCAACCATAGTTGAGGGCATCCCAAAGACTCCTTTTTTATTAGCTACTCCACAAAGATGTAGGGGAGGGTGTCAGTGCTTTCCAAGATTACTCCACTTACCCTTGATCTTCACCTTATAATATTGTGTGTTTAGCAAGCAACATCAAGTACAATTCTTTTTTATTAAGTCTTTGGTATTGTTGCATTTCCATTTTTTTTTTCTTCCTCAAAATCGAAATTACATATACATTGTGTTGTCACCTCGGCAGAGCCATGTTGCTTCTTCTTTGGGGCCGTGTCGTCATTGTGTGTATATTCTTGCCAGTTTATTCTCCGTATCATCTGTGGCCAGGAACCGCATTGCTCGTTGTGGTGCATATAAGTTATTCATTGTGTTATAGTAAGAAGAATTAAGATAAGACATATTCTGGAAATTAAGGTTTATTGAGAGAAAAATATTAAGTAATCACAAGAATAATTTACACTTATGCAGGAGAGAGACAGTTATATTAACATAAGTAACTATTAGATAGATAGATTCGCACACATCACCAAATGTGATTCTCAACAGTTTTGTTATTAAGAAATTTTGTCAATGACCATTGGCTTCAAACTCCTGAACTGGTCTAACAAAAATACAATCGCTTCTTCTCGCTTTCGTCATACGTGACGTCACATTGGGGGGGGGGGGGGGGGGCTCTTTGCTGTTGTTCTGAGCCTTGGCTCTGTGTGACCTCACTTTGTTGTTTTTGAATTTTATCAGCGACTCATTCGTCGACAGCTTTATCAATCGTATGTTGGTCATGACCTCAAACTTCCCTGATTCTTCCCGTTTCCTGTCTCCTTCTACATTGTTAACAAGACGAGTGAATAATTTTACACACAGCAAGGTTATTTGTGATCGCACTCATCCACCTGTGCTAAAATCTTCTAGCAAATCTACACACCCATTATTTAACAGTATGACTCTATCTAGGATTGAACCCTGGTCTCCCGGTGCCAAATGAACCGGTTGTATAGAAGGTTGTAAAGTCTCGGGCTCAGATTAAAATCAATCCAACCTCCGTGTTCCAACAGTGTTCCTCGGCAGACGAGCCTAACCAAGCCAACAGTTGAGGCAGCACATGGACGTGTATTCTCTGAAGTGAAACATAGCTTACACTTGAAGAAGAAAAAATAACGTGCACAGCCATCTGTTTTATTGTGGTCTTGAACCAGAACATGATAGCCATCCTAAGCAATGAGGGCAGCCATGATGAATGATAGCAGATGCGTTGCAGATCATTTTAGAGGATTTGAACAAAAAGTTTGCAATTAAGAAAAAGTAGAAATCTTTTCAAATCTAAATTAAGTTAAAGTACATGATCGAACATTGGTTTCCATCTTAAATTAAAATTATCACACAAATATATGAATGATTCAATTTTTTTGCGTAATAAATTTTATTTAAATTGAATATCTTTTTTTTTCTTTTTTAATCCTGCAGACATAGATTATAATGCCCCATGCTACATAAGTTCTTTGGGCATCTATAGAACTTAATCCAACCATGTCATTTTGGCATTAAATAATTCAAAGAGTTTATTTGCTATAAAATGGCCAAATCAAATCCATCTCTTTCAATATGTCTACCATTTTTGTCTTCTGCCGGTACTTTATCAACTGCTTAGAAAATCTACTGGAACCCGTTTATTTAATATTAATATTTGTATGCTTATGAGGAAAATGTCACATTTTGTGGCCTGTAAACTTTTGATCAAAAATGTGGTAAATGTTTACTTTAGGGTCCTAAACTCCATACAACCAAAATTCAACATAGAAACGTGAAGATTAACTTGGTAAAAGTCTGTTATGCCACTGCAAAACCAGATGTGGAATCTGTACAATTGGTGTCCTTTGTTGTCCGGGTTGGCAATACACAACCACAGACTGGGTTCGTGGTTGGGTTAATGAAGTGATTTTTTTTTTTTATTGCTAATATAAATGGGGGGGGGGGGGCAAACAGTTTTAGTTTTCAGAAGGGCTACAATTGTACCGATTCCATGTCCAGTTTTGCAGCGGCATAATAGACTTTTATCAAGTTAATATTAATGTTGTCATATTGAATCTGTTTTTTTTGGTAATATGTAATTTAGAACCCTCAAGTAAATATCTACCAAAAATATAAAATTATGTTGTCAGTTTCAATAAGTTAAGTAAAAATAGCTGCATTATTCCAACAGTCCTTATATTACAATTGAACCAAACGCTGTCAAGCTAAATTCTCACTCATCAAATGAGTTTTCCTTTCTCGATTTCTAAGAATTTTGGAAATTTTATCTTTTTGGCGACTGGGGTCAAGAATACTTTTTTTCTTTATTTTACTGTTAAATAACTCTGGTTTTGTTAGTCTGTGTTCTAAAAAATAGAAATTTGAACAAGCTATTCTTTTGTCATTGGTGATTCTATTGTTTGTGCAGATAATATTACTAAACAAGCGATTATTTAGTCCACGGGGCTGGAAAATAAGCAAAGAATACCACAAAGTGAAAAATGACTCCTACAGGATTTGATCAGGTCCAACGTAACTGAAAAAAACATATTTTTGCTTTAATTTTTATATTGTTTTTATTACAATTTACAATCGGTAAACATTTTATTAATAAAGACTGTTAGCAATTACTTATCACTAAATATTTATCAAAGTTTTTTAATAAAAAATGTTAAGACACCAAAGAAAAAATGTTATTTTATATACAGTGACAATATAAGTTGTATATTTGTTTAAAAAAAATTTTTAATTAAAAAAAAAAATTTTCACTTATTTTTTCGACTTGAACTGTAATTTACAAATTTTAATAAAACATCAAGTATTTTCTAAAAAAGTAAATAAATAAAAAAAATTTAAAAACTGATTTCTATATAATGAAAATTGTCTGTTTGATTATATTATACCAGTAGGGATACTGTAAACTGTAGATTACAGAAATGGTAATATTGTAATGTGAAATGTTTAAGTTCATTTAAGACAAAATCAGAGTAAAATACTTGTGCCCAGGGTGAGATTTGAACTCATAACCTCTGCCTCTATTTATGGCATGCTAACCGATTTAGCCAGCAAATCAATTCTCTCTTTCACAATGGAATGTTCGTTAAAACCACAACAGACAGCATTCTTTCTGTCTTACTTTGGCTGTCATTCTCCCCATGTAAACCAAAAGTCATGAAAGAGAAAGACAAACTGATGAATATCGAAAAAAAAAAAATCTTTTATTATAAATTAGTATCCAGTGATTTCGGTAGCAGTATTAACATTTCTTACTGTAAGGGTAAGAACTCTATCTTCCTATAATATATAATTAAAAAATATTGATCAGGATTAAATATAAAAATTGCTGAAATTGATTGAAAATAAATAGAATTTTTTTTTAACAACACTGATCAATATATGACCCTTATATGATTGAAGAAATGTTATATATATATATATATATATATATAGCTTGTAGTAAAAAATATATATATAAAAGTATGTAGGGACTGACTTTACTTTAGTCTGCAAAAATGAGTAAATATAGTGAAATTCCCTTCAATTTCAACTTGCAATATCTCGTTTGTTTTTGGGAATTATTTTGATAAAATTTAACCTCTCGCTTTATAAATATACAATCCTTTCTCTTGTGTCATTAATAGTTTTTTTCCAGGTTATTTCAAATTAGGTTATTTTCAATGACTGTCGATTTCCCCCCCCCCCCCCATCATTTTCAACTTAATGCACACACTATTGTGTGTCTGTATGCATATAAAAACAGTCCCATCTTAAAGAAAATGGTCCACTTGTAAATATGACGGGCTTAACATAGGGTTTTAAGATGTTTTTTCACAACAAAAAAATCCAAAGTTGAAAACTTTAGTGAATTAAATTTTTGCCAAATTGTTTCAATCTGTTTTTACATGGTTCCAATCTGAGTTTTTTTTTTATTTATTGATTTACTATTAAAAGAAAAATCTAGCTTGATGTCTACTGTGCTATGAATCATATTACAAAGATTCAATGTACTAGCTGTTAAAATGAATCTTATATGCACAGTCAAAGTTATGCTTCTGCATCATTTTTGTATGTTTTTTTTGAGAGGTAAAGAGATTTTTCCCAAATGTTTAGGCTTATTTGATCTAATAATTGCTTCCATTATGATTAGTTTTCATTTACCACAAGATGGCATTACATTTGTAAGGATTTTTCACTTGTTTCAAAGCCTACATTTCTTTTTGTTATACACTTAAATTTTACTTCTAGACCAATAACTTCTGGACCAAGATGGCAAATGTTCTAACTTCCAACAAAATTTGAACAATCATAAATTCGGTGGCTTATTGTGCTACCAAAATACATATGATATCATTGTTTGTTTTTAGATATAATGAAAATAAAATGTTCGTTTGGGACACCTATTTATATATAAGATATGTCATGTATTATATGATAAATTCAGAGTTATTACTAGGGAATAATGTTGGTACATATCTGATCTGATAGTGGTTGATATAAGTGGCATGGTGTAATGTTTATAGGCGCCGCATGACTGGTTTAAGTTCTGTTTGGGCTACTGCATCACTTCCACTAATACTCCTTGCAAAAGGTATGAACTCATATATCCACTTATCGGTTTACTAGTAGACTAGACTAGATTCACAAACCTTGGTTGGACAACTAGTCTAAGAAAGAAAACTCTGGAAATAACACCAGTCTTTCTCGGCTTATCCTGACATTGTTTCAGTCGTCTTGAACTTCTTGCCACAGGATTCACGCAAGGTGCAGTTGATGATTGCCCAACCGTTGCTTCATTATAGACTAACCTCACAGGAACCCGTACACAGGGGGTGTCCATTGTCTCTTGAGGCTAGACCAAAAAAGTATTCGATACTAGAATAGTAATTAGTAGAGCTGGCATATTTAAAAGTCGTCTGGCTGACATCGGCATTCCTAGATTGGTCTCTGAAAAGACGTTGGAATGCTAAAGTAAGCCAAACAACTTGTTTTTTTCTTTTTACAAATTTTAACCAATTTAATAATCTGTCTCCATCTTCACAATTTTTTGCAATTTCAAAGCAATGGCTAAAAAGGTGTTAAATTTCCGTTTTTTTTTTTTTTTTTTTTTTTAAACTCCTTTTTAAGAATTCAATTGAAGGTCCTTTACTTTCTTCCACTCTGATTTACTTTCTTTTCTGACTCAAGGATGTTTGATATTTATCATAGAAGAACCTCAGTAAATTTGGAGATTAACACCCTCAGCTCCTCCCTAAAATGAAGTTCTTTCTTTTTAGGCGATTACATGTGAACACCCTAAAAACTTGACAGAAAGAAAAAAATAATTTTAGAGTTGGGGATCGGTTTCGTATATAAATTTAATGTAATACGATCCCCCATTTCTGGTCCATTCTAATTTTTAGGACGGTTAGCTAATTTCTTTTTACTACTAACCTTAACTCTGAGTAGCAAGGTCATCAAATCACACATTATCGCCTAAAAATGGTAGATCAAAAGAAAAAACAATTTAACTGCCATAAAACGCTAAGATAGCCCGGAAATGGAGGATCATTTGACATTAAATTTATATACAAAAAAAAAAGTAGGGGGGGGGGGGGTTATGCCAGAACCTTTTTTTATTTACTGAAAAGTATCTGTGTTGTATGAAGGGAAGTGCAGCTATGTCGTTCCCAGAAATCCAATTATTCAAAGAAACCATTGTTTCCCCGAATTTGCAGAACGCGTGTTTCTCATCTTATCGAAAGGGTGCCCCATTTCATTTTTGTTGTGCAATGGTATTTTTTTAGTGTGTGCTCTCGTGCAATCTTTTTTTGAGCACATTGTGACCTTAAGGTCGTGCTATTTAAGCAGCGCGGTGACTGTGCAAGTGTTACCAATATAAACCTCTGAAGACACCATGGCTTTCAAAATGGTTGGAGCAACCATGGAACCATCCAGGAACCATTCTGATCTCGAAGATCACACGAAGCTGACTTAAATATGGAAAATGGCTTTTTCTATGTGAATATTATTTTTCTATTGTTGTTCTTTGAACTTGTTGTTCCAAGATGGACATGTTGCATGCGACCGTGCCAGGGAAGAGGAACAGTTTTGGTGGTCACTTGTGGGTTGTCCGCAGCTGTTCTCCCTCCTCTCTCTCTCGTTATTGCTGCTTCTTTGAACTCTGCTTAAAATGTATCCGGCCCTCACGGTTCTGTCGCTCTCCAAAATTAACCCTACTTACTGTGGCCTGTTTGTATTTCAGAAGCAGAGACACGGATACAGACAGACTCAAGGACTTGCAGATTCAGCCCAAGTATGAGCTTTGCTAGATCACTCTCACCCTCTCTCTCTCTCTCTTTCTTTCTCTCTCTGTCTCTTGTAACCCTGTAAGAGTGTTAGTGGCCCCACCCTTCCCATTCTCTCGTTGGCTCTAATGTTGTGTGCTTGCTTGCAAAGTAAATTTTTTAAAAATCCCAAAAAACAAAATCTCCCTCTTACCCATTTATGTCACCTTTTTTTTTTTTTTTAATTTTGGCTTTTTTTGTTTTTTTTTCTTCCCCTAATTCGAAATCATCATATTGCAAAAATACTTGTATTCAAAACGCTTGCCATATAGATACATTTCTCATGAAAGATTAAAAAACAAAAAAAGTCACATGACTAATTCTCATCTGTCACTGTCAATTATTACATCTTGTCATCTGTTAAATCTGGATACATTTCTAATTTTTATCACTTCATCTGTTGTCATTAATTTAAAATTAACGTGCGATTTTTTTGACTTTATTTGCAATATGTGGCATGATTAATATTTTTACATATAATTGTTTCGTTTTTTTGTTTTTTTTTTGTACGTCTTTTTGTATTTTTTATCTTGTTTGTTATATTTGTTGGTTACATTAAAAATGTTTAACGTGTCAGTTTCTGTTGTGTGCGTCTTCAGTATCTTTGATATTATTGAAGGGTTTTGTATGGTAGAATTTTTTTTTCCTTTACAATTCTGAATTTCAGTCTTGGGAATAAATGACTAGCGATTTCCATTTTCTTTTAATTGCTTCAGGTAGATTTCTAGTTGTCATGGAAACAATTATCACATTTTTGTTATTCCCTCATTTACCATTGTTTAAAAAGTGCTGAATTACAGAATCTTAGATAAACCCCATCTTTTTCTTGTCTTTCACAATCTCTAAAATTATTTTCATCATCATACAAAAAGATTTTTTTAAATTTTAAATCCAAATACTCTATCATCTACTACTTGGAATCCCCATCACATTATGGGGACATAGTGAGGCACATAGAACCTTTTAATAGATAGATCAGACCCCAAAGCACTTTAAAAAAAAAAATCAAAATCAAATATATTGCCATGGTAAAACGTGTGAAAATGGAGATTTGGAGATTACACAACTGAAGTTATGGGTTTTACTTCCATGAAGTCAAGTTCTTCTAAAATCTATGTAGAAGTTAAAAAAAAAATTTTTTTTTTATTATTGTCTGTTTGTTGTGTGTCTTGCTATTATATGAATTTTTTGTTTTGTTTTTTAAATCGTTTTTTTTTAAATGCCATTTGCTAATTCGTTTCAGTTTATTTATGCTTTGTTTTTATATTCATATTTTTATTCAAATTGCACTTGTGCATTTTGTGTCTGTACAAGTAAAGAAAAGACGTGCCACCTGGCGTCTATTAATCTAGCTCTGAGTATTCTTTTAAAATTTATAACTACATATCTTAAATATAAATCATTACTGTTAATACCGATAAAACTATTGTGTGTATATATATATATATATATATATATATATATAGGAAAATAGGATAATAAATTTACAAATGAATAGCACCAAACATTAATTTATTATAAACGGTTTAAAAAATAGTTGTGCAAATTTGGCATACAAATAGTGATGTTTGGGTCTTTTTTTTCTCTACTATATATATACAGTATTTAAAAAAAACTGTTGTATTATTGATTTAAATATATTATCCGTTTTGATGGTAATATGTGATAAATGAAAAAACTTTCACATTTATTCATTTGGATGTATGTCTACAGGTGTGCCGAAAATAGGTGTAAAGAATAGTTTATTTACTTGTATTGCTTTGTCTATTAGATTTATACCTGTTTTAACAACATCTGTTTCGTTAGACATTGGTTCACACATTATCTCCCAGAATTGCAACACAGGTATCTGGTGTACCAGTAGTGGGTGCTGGTATGGCTTCAATTTCAATTGATGCATTTAAGCCAAAGGCAAGGCAAACCTCTTTTACTCCAGACACCTTTCTTTTTTTTTTTCTTTTTTTTTTTTTAACTTTTAAGTCCCTTTTAACTGCTTAAACGATAGTTCATGTTTGGCAGTCATATATATATATATATATAACATATTATTAAAAAATTAACATACAAAATTGTTTATTTTCTCTTGTATGCTCAACTGAAAAAGTCATAATCCCTTAAATCCGGACATTTCTAAATTTATTACTGATCTATTTACAAAATTAAGCATTAACTAATGTATTAGGACTTTCTATGATGTTTTTGGATACCATCTCTCAGGATATTCTTGGAAATATAATTATACATTTTATAATTGATTTTGATATATATATATATATATATATATATATATATATATATATAACATTAAAACAGCCTACACTAATTAATTTGTGTTTCTGTACTAACTGTACATCCTTCAGAGCTGCTTCATCAATAATCAAAATTGCCCCCCCCAAAAAAAAAAAAATTGCAGATGCCGAAATTCAAACTAGCACAAAAAAAAAGTGAAAAGAATTTATAAAAATAAAAAATAAAATTAGCAAATTTCAGATGTATTTATATATATTATATATATATATATGCTAGTATAGATTATCTAGAGACGGCTGTTTCATTGTTATTACAGCTCTTCAGTGTGGCTAAGACGCAACCATTAGATCAACGCTGAGAATCAAAACCGGCACCACAAATATCATAATCTGATATCTTTTCGCTGTCACCACAAATATCATAATCTGATATCTTTTCGCTGTCACCACAAATATCATAATCTGATATATTTTCGCTGTCACCACAAATATCATAATCTGATATCTTTTCACTGTCTTAACATTACTGTTTCTTAACAGTGGTCTAAATATTAATACCTTAAGCACTTTTTTCTTCAGTTGTTTATATTTCTATGCTACTGACAGCTTACGTGGAAATTCTACTCATAGTGCTATATACATAATCAAATACAGTATTTCGGGCAGAATGGTAATGTAGACGAAAGAATTTCAGATCGATACAAGATGAACTTTATTTTAATGACAATTTTTTTTTTTTTTTTAAATATTCATTGATCATTAGTTGCAAGAAGCATTTTTTTTATGAGGGTTAAAAGATGTGCAAAGTTGTGGCCATACCTATTAATAGATGTGAATAGATACTTATGAATAGATTCACACGAAACAAAACCAATTGCTATGTTTTAGATTACAAGTAATCTTAGCAAAATTATCTTTGTTTTTAACAAAACTGAGATTCCTTTTGTAATTTTTTTTTATTTTATAAGCAGGCATTTTTTTAAATCTTTAGTGTTAGGTCAGTGTGCTACTTTTAGTCATGCAATGGGCCATTGTTGACACTTGAGGTATAGGTTGGCCATCCCTACATTAAGCCTTGCAAGAACGTTCTCCATATGGATAGATGCATCGAAAGACCAACATCGTATAGGCTTTTTCCAACTGTTTAAAAATGTTGGAGCAACTTGTATCTCATTTTTCCCAGAATTATAGACGTCCTAGGGTATCTGGATGTTGCCGCATTGACCTCTGTGCCAGTTGCTTCAACTTGATCTCTTCTATGATAAATTGTCGGACATGTTTGATGGACGAGTGTCAAATACTTTTGTTTTTTTTACACTCGTTCTCTGGATTTCCCATTCCCCTTTCGAATCCACTTTCGTTCTTGACTCCAATCACATCCATCATTCACAATAAAAGTATAATTTATAAACAAACCAAGAAACTCAAACTGTACACCTACTTTTGGGCCACCCTGTATGCATCGAGGATTTGGCATCGATGCAAATTCATTGCTGCTGAGTCTGAAATTTAATCAACTCCAACTTTTTTTTATTTAAAAAAAATTTTTTTTTTGATTTTTAGAAAAGAGTTACATGATTAAAAATGCTAGCCCATCTCCCTCATACTGATTTTAAAAAAATTTAAAAAAATTTTTTTTTTTTGACTTTCCTGTCTTCATTTTGAGTCTAACAACATTTTAACAACCATGCACTCAAGAAATAGAAAGAAAAAAGAAAAAAAAAAAATATATATATATATATATATATATATATATATATAACTTTTATCAAACGTAAGATTTAATTATTTACCAACCTGTATAGTTTTAAAGTTCTTAAACTGTAAGTTTTTGTTTTTTTTTATTTCAATATAAGATCTATTCAATACCTACCTTTTTAATCCATCATGGCCGATGCCACTTTTGCTTTCAGTCTATGGGTCTTATAGTTACCAGCCAAGAAATCCAAAAAAGAAATATAAATAAAATAAATAACCTGCACCAAACGCATTAAAATTAAATTTTCTACCGATCTGTATATTTTTAACTTAATAAAACTCCTAAAGTTTTTCTTTTTCAAAATAAGTTGCAGTATCTCAAAGGTTATGGGCCCGTGTCTCCAGCCATTTTTTTTTCTTAAGTTGCTATACAAGAATTGAAAACAAATTCTTAAAAAAAAAAGAAAAAAAAAGATTTTAAAAAGTTTAAGAACTTTAAAACTATACAGATCTGTAGGAAAAAAATGTTCTTACGTTTGGTAAAAGTTATTGGTTGTATTTTTGTTTTTCCGATTTATCGACTGCTAACTATACTGCATGATTGCCAATATTTGTATTAATTGAATTCTAAGTATTGCAGAGGCCTGCAATGGGGTCAGTAGTTGTTGGTTGCTTCTCTCGACCTTGTGGTCCGGAGAAGCGTCAACGCTGTAGTCTTTATACTTCTCTCTCAGCCGGCAGCAAGAACTCTGAAAGAATGGGGACTATAAGAAGTTAAGTTGAACTATAAATTTTAATTGACTGAACTAATTAGATCCATTTCCTTAACCAAGCGTTTGTTCTGGCTATCTTTTACATGACATCCAGTCATAATTCTAATCCACAACTTATTTCTTTTCAAATATCTTTTAGTTTTGTATATCTGGTTTACCTGGCCCTGGGGTCAGACCCTGTCACACTCACTTACTTTCCATGCTTGCATTCCAAAAACATATTCTGCTAGCTTAATGTTATATAACGACAATAAATATTACATACTATATATCAAATAATAGTGGTGATATCTCAAACTATTTATTGCGCAGTGATGTCTCGAACTATTTATCGTGCAGTGATATCTTGCACTGTTTATCACGCAGTGATATCTCGCACTGTTTATCGCGCAGTGATGTCTTGCACTGTTTATCGCGCAGTGATGTCTCGCACTGTTTATCGTGCAGTGATGTCTCGCACTGTTTATCGCGCAGTGATGTCTCGCACTGTTTATCGCGCAGTGATGTCTTGCACTGTTTATCGCGCAGTGATGTTTTGCACTGTTTATCGCGCAGTGATGTCTTGCACTGTTTATCGCGCAGTGATGTCTTGCACTGTTTATCGCACAGTAATGTCTTGCACTGTTTATCGCGCAGTGATGTCTCGCACTGTTTATCGCGCAGTGATGTCTCGCACTGTTTATCGCGCCGTGATGTCTCGCACTGTTTATCGCGCCGTGATGTCTCGCACTGTTTATCGCGCCGTGATGTCTCGCACTGTTTATCGAGCAGTGATGTCTGGAACTGTTTATCGCGCAGTGATGTCTTGCACTGTTTATCGCGCAGTGATGTCTGGAACTGTTTATCGCGCAGTGATGTCTGGAACTGTTTATCGCGCAGTGATGTCTGGAACTGTTTATCGCGCAGTGATGTATGGAACTGTTTATCGCGCAGTGATGTCTGGAACTGTTTATCGCGCAGTGATGTCTCGCACTGTTTATCGCGCAGTGATGTCTCGCACTGTTTATCGCGCAGTGATGTCTGGAACTGTTTATCGCGCAGTGATGTCTCGCACTGTTTATCGCGCAGTGATGTCTGGAACTGTTTATCGCGCAGTGATGTCTCGCACTGTTTATCGCGCCGTGATGTCTCGCACTGTTTATCGAGCAGTGATGTCTGGAACTGTTTATCGCGCAGTGATGTCTGGAACTGTTTATCGCGCAGTGATGTCTGGAACTGTTTATCGCGCAGTGATGTCTGGAACTGTTTATCGCGCAGTGATGTCTGGAACTGTTTATCGCGCAGTGATGTCTGGAACTGTTTATCGCGCAGTGATCTCTGGAACTGTTTATCGCGCAGTGATGTCTCGCACTGTTTATCGCGCAGTGATGTCTCGCACTGTTTATCGCGCAGTGATGTCTGGAACTGTTTATCGCGCAGTGATGTCTCGCACTGTTTATCGAGCAGTGATGTCTGGAACTGTTTATCGCGCAGTGATGTCTTGCACTGTTTATCGCGCAGTGATGTCTGGAACTGTTTATCGCGCAGTGATGTCTGGAACTGTTTATCGCGCAGTGATGTATGGAACTGTTTATCGCGCAGTGATGTCTGGAACTGTTTATCGCGCAGTGATGTCTCGCACTGTTTATCGCGCAGTGATGTCTCGCACTGTTTATCGCGCAGTGATGTCTGGAACTGTTTATCGCGCAGTGATATGACATGTTAGGTATTGCATAACACTAGGGAACATAATTATCATTGTGACCTGACATTTGTTAACTAATTTTTTACCTGAATACCCTAGCTTCATCTAAAAAATAAAAAAAAGTAAATACTGCATTAACAAATTGTTGCTTATTTTATAGAATATTTATAAGATTTGAATACGATGGAAAAAAAAATTGCTTGACTAATTTTTTTGTTGTTATTTTGTTCATAGAAAGGATGTTATTACTGTAAGTCAAATTCGTGCAAGTAGTTGAAATTTAAAAAATGAAATAGCTTTCCCTGAAGTGTTCAATTTGCAGACAATTTTCACTTTATGCCCCAACGATAGTCATTCATCAAATTTATTAATAAAATAACTAGTTAATTTTTCTTTTACGTCCAATATTTATGATAATTAATAAATAGTAAATAATCAATAAGTAGTAAAATAATCAATAAATAGTAAAATAATAAAACCAATCAGCTGACCATTCCTATTATTTATAGGCAAACAATCCAATTGTGATTATTCAAAGATTAGACTGTAGAGAAAATACAAACTGGATATAGAAGTACGTGCTTCTGGCTGTCCAACCAACGTCCGGGCGAGACAAATCAACAAAACACTGAATCTCAGATTTCTGTATTCTATTGTTTTTGATTTTCTCATAGGCAAATTTATATATATTTTCTGATTCTGCCATCCTTTTTTTATCTCTTGTACCACTGAAATTGTTTAATTCTTGCTCTGTAAATATTTGAAAAATGGTTTCATAAGAAAGGATTTGCGCACAAATGAAATGTTATTTTTTCGGCTATATCTTATACTATATCCTTTTGTATTGCGAAGTTTAAAGAAATAAATTATTTGTAAATACAAAAATAAATTATTTAAAAATCCCATGACATAAATTTTATTTTATTTTTTTAGTATTAATAAAGAAGGAAGAGGCTATATTGCCGGTCCCGGCAAAATAACGATTCCTGCGTTATTTTGCCGGTTCATGTATATTTAACTAAATTGTTAAGCATACAGTGACGCCCGGCACAATAATTATTTACTAATGTAAAGGGATCGTTATTATGCCGGTTCATTATTTTTAAAAAACCTAATTGTTATGGCCTTGCGAAAGAAAAGGTAATTAAATAAGGCAAATATTTAAAAACAATTTGTTTTCATCATCAGTTGTGTCGGTTAAAGAAATAAAAAAAAATCGACCTGCCCTATTGTGTCGGTTAAAGAAATATCTGCTTACTTTTCATAATCGAATTAATGTTGATGAATTTTCCCAACATTACTAAGTCTGCTCTCGATTTAGGTAATTGAAATTTTCCTTAAGTTATATATAAGTTATATATAAAGAAAAAAATAAGCAACAAATAAATGTTACCAAAGGCAACATAAATTATTATTCTACCTACCTGTATAAGTTTATTTGTTTATTTTATTATTTATTTTGATAAATGATTTTTTTTTATAAAAATAAACAATCAAATAAACATACACTTATACAGGTAGAAGAATAATTTATGTTGCCTTTGGTAACATTTACTTGTTAAAAATGTGCTTTATTTTACTTTATGAAGAAAAACTTTGATAATGTTAAAATATACAGAAAATCACTGGATTTAAACAGTTTCTATTTTAAAATGTTCTTTCAATGAAATCATAAAATAAGTCGTAATTTTGAAGAGTTCACTCCTAATCGAATCAACCTGAAGTAAAAATTAATTTTATCGTTATTTTAAAATATATTGTCGCTTAATAAAGTTTTAAATTATACAAAAAATCAATCGGGCAAAGATTAATTAAAAACAAACAAAAAAAAATCAATCAGGCAAAGTTTTAAATTATAAATAAAATTTCGTTTGATAAAGTTTTAAATAATACAAAAAAAATAATTTAAATAATAAAAAAAAAAGTAATTTATAGTTAAATAAACACGAGCTGGCAAAATAACGTAAGACTCATTATTGTGCCGGACGTCACTGTATGTTTAACAATTTAGTTAAATATACATGAACCGGCAAAATAACGCAGGAATCGTTATATTGCCGGTCATGGCAAAATAACGCAGGAATCGTTATTTTGCCGGGACCGGCAATATAGCCTATTCGAATAAAGAAATTATATTTTTGGACACATACAAATTTTGTTTGTCTGTAATGAAAAATTCCATAACATTAATTTTATTTCATTTTTTAATATAAATTAAAAAAATAAATAAATAAAATTGTATGAAAATAAAAAAGAATTCAAGACATTTTTATTTATTTTATATCCTTTTTATTCCATTGTTAACTTTATGTAATTACTTAGTAAAAATCTAGGTCAATTAATTTTTTTTAGAGATTATTGTCTTTCTAGACCTCCATACTTCCAAAAGCTAAACGTATAAATCAGACCTGCGTTACTTTTCCGAATAACCAAAAAGACTGATATGACTCGCACAAACAAAAGTGCCAACAAGAAAAGCAACATGATAATATACTGTTGAAATAAATTCCAGCATTTCCAGAGTGTTCAATTATGTAAAAGAGCATATTTTTACTTCCAATAAAACTGTACGTTAGTTTGATTTTTATACCTGCAGTTTCAAGGAAACATTGGAAATCGAGCCTGTATGGCTAAAAATACCAAGCATGACTGCTGTTTAGTCGACAATTGATGAACAATTGAACTAACGTATAGTGTTATTTGAAACAAAAAAAGGTGCTTCTCCAGATTAGGACCCATGTTAAAATCGACTTGGCGTCATTAGGATTAGTTTTGGTCATAATCTGGAGAAGTACCTAAAAAATATCCTCTTGCCTACATAATTGAGCACTTTAGTCATTTTTCCTATACAAAAATACATTATATATGACACATAAATACTAAATACACATTACTCTTTATTATAGTGTAGAATATAAAGTTGTTGGATTTTTCAAAGTCAAACCCAAATAGTAATCTGTCTGACATATTGATACTTTATTCAGACATGTCTATTTTTTTGCTTGTACATGTATTTTATATATATTTTTTTTTTCTGAAAGTACTTGCTAAAAAATCTGTCTGACTAGAAACATTTCTCTTATTCACTGAAAGAAAAAGATTAAAAGGGAACTTATTGTGTGCAATTGTACTGAGTTCTCTCCCTTAATTTCTATTTCACAAAATAATTTGATTAAAAAATTTCAAGCCGCCAAAATTAATTTGTATTTCTTTGTAAACAAGTCATTTTTTTTCTTTCACTCCCAGATAACACTGGGGAGATACAGCTAGTACATATATAAGCTATATATGTTTTGTGTTCTTTACACTCGTCAGTATGGATGACGTAATCGTACCGCTGGTCGGACGATTCCCCCCCCCCCCCCCCGATCCAAGTATTATGAACTCTGGTTTCTTGCCATTAACCCGTTGAGAAATACGAGAGAAATATGTCCTGTATTTTTTAATGTAAACACAAGTAATGCGATTCAGACTGTTCCAATCTCTTAAGAACCTTGCCACGTGGCTGAGTTTAAATCTTCAATTCAAAAGCTTAATAATTATTTTTTTTAATAAATATTTTTTGATATCCATAGACATGTTTTGTGTTCCTTACATTCATCCGCCCGGCGGTATGGTTACGTCATCCATACTGACGATTGTAAGAAACATGAAACATATGTTTATGCATATTAAAAATATTTATTTATAAAAAAATATAAACTAATAAAAGATGCATTGTCTGATGATCGGTTTTATGGAAATTTGATTAGTCTGCATGGGTTCTATTTATGTTCTATTCCTGATATTGAACACTTTCCTCAATAAATAAGGTGCCTTTATGAACAATCAGGCTTTACGTTCTTTAAGAAGGGGTTAGTTTATTGCTAATCACCTGAGGTGCCCCTATCGGAATGCAGATGTGGCTCCTCAGGCAATTTTTGAAGGCAAGAATGCACTTTACCTAGTGTGCTAGTTTTTTAAAACCCACCTGACCTTGTGTCGTACCTCCTGCAGAGAAGCTAAATAAACGTACACCATCTGTCTGTAATGATATGGCGCTTACATTGACCTTCCGACTGCTTTTTAGAAGAAAGAAATCCTTCTGACAGCAGGATTTCTTCTTTCTGAAAAGTAACCAATTGTCCTTGGTGTGGAACTTCTTGAATAGGTTGACAGCTTCAAATATCTTGGATCTATCAATACTGCGACAGGCCAGGGGTGGGCAATATAAATGGCTGCATAAGAAATGCCCACCTTGCTTTCTATCGCCTGCAATGCCGATTATGGTTCAGACAAATTAAGCTACGAAAATCCAAGTGAGTTTATGAAGCTCTTGTTCGTACCATCCTCCTCTACAGGGTGTGAGTCCTGGTCGGGGAGAGCTGCAGACCTTTTCAGAATGGGACTCTTTGACTGTTACTGTCTGTGTCACATCCTCAGAGTTTGTTGGTGGCAGTTTGTCTCTAAACAGCTGTTTATGTACAGTGCCAAATCTCCTCCCTTCATTCAGTAAGCTCTTGTGGGGCATTTTCCTTGTTTGGTTTCTTTCTTCATCAGAAAATCATCGATCCGGTTCCAGTACATGGCTGGAAGAAGCGGCGGTGTGATGGCCAACTCAAAACGTTGCTCAGAATGGTGGAGCAGGATGCAGAAATGATTATCCGTCCATGTATCTATGGCGTTAATCAGTGGAATAAAGGACTGGCTGTTGCTTGTCTCGATGTTGGAAGTGGACCACCATGTTTGATTGGCCCTCATTCGAGATGCAGTGAATCCATTGGAAAGGACCAGCTCAACCGACCCAGGGTGAATGCTGTCACAAATTCAAGTTTCGACTTTACAGACGCTTCAAAGCCAAATGGTCGAAACCATGTTATGTCTGTGTAAACCTAGTTTGTATAACTTCTTTACTTAAAGTATCGACCACTTTTTTGGATAAAATACAAACTATTTACTAATATAAAACGAAAAAAAAAAATTCTGTAACAAACAAAAAAAAATAAATTCTGTAACAAACAAAAAAAAACTTAATTTCTTCAGAAATTTCTGTGAAGAAAACAAAAACTGTTTTCCAATGGTTAAATTATGCTGAATGTAGGCATGGTTGTCGTTAAATGCTGTGTAACTGGTTTCATTTCTTTTTGTGGTTTTAGAAAAAAAAAACTTCTCATTTGAGTTGGGTGTTTTCAAATTTGTTATTTTGCTTTCCTTGAATTGGCTACAATTACAAACAGCAAAAAATATCCTTCCTCATTCCAATAAGAAATTTTTTTTTAGTTTTTACAAAGAAAAAAACCCACTAAAAATAACCTCAATGCAATTTTCATGTTGAACAGTATTTTCATAATTCATTCTGGCAGCCATTTTTTTAATACAAAACTTTTAACAAGAATTATTATAAGGGTATTCTTAAAATAAAAGAAATTTATCGAATTTTTATTGCTACTCGATTCGTTTTTATGTTTTCTCCATGACTACTCTAAAATAAAAAACATTAGTCTTCCTCTGCTGCCTTGTAGGGTTGGAATAGTCAACCCTGAGAAAAAAGTGTTTCTCGGTTCCTGCGTCTGTCCAGTAGTTGACAGCGGCAATCTATGATAGTTTTCCTCTTCGGATCTCTGGCGACAGATGGAGCGACTTATTTGTACAAACAAATCTAGTGCGGACTCCATTGTGCAGGATGCACATAGATGAAAATGATTATATATATATATATATATATATATATATATATATATATATATATATGCTCCCTTCGTTCGCATATTTCTGCTCGGCTGGGAAGATATCATTATGAACGAACTACATACATTGACCCCCATCAAAGGAGTAGGTAATGACAACAGAACAGATACTACAATACCCCCTCCAAAATAAATCTAGGAGGATCTCGCCCATAAAAAGAAAAGCTAATATCTGTGAGTATGTTACCATGGCAATAGAAAAGATATTGCACTACTCCCCATCTCAAAACAAAAAAGGAGAAGGTAGTCCCTGGGAAGATGGTCTTGTGACAAAAGAACAGATACTATATTAACCCTCTCTCAAACGAGTATTACTCCCACCCCCTTAAAAAGGAGATAATTCCTGGGAGGACGGTCTTATGACAACAGAACCGATACTACACTGCCATCCACATTAAAAGATAATAGATTAAATCATTTTTTTTTCATTCATTTACAAATGCCTAGTAAAAGAAACATTATTTTTTTTATAGTTCCTTGGCCTTTTGGCTAAGATCAACATGTAATATCTGTTCGCAACATACCAGCGACATCAGACGTGAATTCACAAAAACAATTTAAAAAAACAATATGGTGTTGTTAAGGGAAGAGAGAGAGATACCTAGTCAGCCATCCACCTCCTCTCTCCCTTTTCCCTTCTCGCTTATGCCTATCAGAAAAGTTTTTACTAAGTTATCCAATTTTTTATAAAGTCATTTTAATTAATTACTGTTGATATCGACAAAACTATTGTACATATCTAGATAAAATAGGGAAATAAAATTAGAAATGAATAACACTAAACATTAATTTACTATGGACTGTTTAAAAAATAGTTATGCAAATTCGACATTCAAATGACTCTTTAGATCGTTCGTCTCTACTATAAATATAGAGAGTATTTCAAAATTCTGTTTTGTATTATCGATTTGAATAACAGTAACCCGTTTTGATGGTAATATAGGAGTGATAAATGAAAAAACTTTCGCATTTATTCATTTCAAGATCTTATATATATTGAAGACGTTTTTTTCCCCTGTACCTTTGGCGAGAGTAAGAAAATAACCACATGCATCATAGGCTACTAAACTCACCACTCTATTCAGCTTATTCACTCGAGCATGTTTTAAGAAATTTATGATTATTTTCTTCATCTAACGAATACTACTTTTAGACCACCATCACAGACTCTCACAAAAACATACTCCATAGAGATGGTAGCAAAAACTTTCCCTTCTAATATTTTTCTACTAACACTCCTTTTCATCACTGGGAATTAATAAACAACGGCTACTTTAGAAAAACGTAACCGTTATTCTTTCATATTCATCTTCCATTATTTAATATATAATACAATACATTTCATACAAATTTAATAGACCCTTCCTTCATATTCCACTAATTTTCAAGTATATCGGATTATGTTATTTCTAACTACGTATAGTCTTCATCTCATTGTGGAATTTACGGAATACATTTAACGAACTTAATCGCTTATACTGTACGTTGATTACAATCTCTTAATCGAAGCGATTTCAGGTATGATTTCATTTTTTTAACTTAACGCCTTTAAGGGTTAAAAATCTTTTTTCAAAATACTTACAGCGTAAAACGAACTAGTTGTTGTTAACAATTTCATGGAAGCACGTAATATTGGTTTCTCTATGAACCTTCCACTATTAATTAACAGACAACACAAGTCCATTGTTGCACTTTTGACCATCCATACATATCTAGCATTCGTGTTTTCATTTTCATGTTAGGTATTTTTTGTTTTGTTTTTTGTGTGTAGGTAAGTGGGTATTTTACATAGGACGTTTCCTTTTCTTTAGATTTACCTATTATAACCATCCATTCTCTCTATCTTTCTTCCTCCCCTTTCTCTCTATTCATTCGCAACAATTTATAAAAAAAACGTGTTTACATTTTCACCAACTTAAATAATCGCAGCACACAATGATTATACATCGGTTACGAATAACGTTCTTTTTAATTCACGGCAGTTCGAACACAGACTGGCTTAACATTTAAAATCATTATTTTCATCTATATTTTCCTATTCATCGAACAATATTCGATATTCATACCAAAAATTATTCACATTTATTTCATGACTTTTTTTTACATACTTTCTGCGATGCTAAAACTGCTACTGATATTCAAAAAAAATATTAGTTTCTACTTTTCTAAATATACTTCAACTTAAAGTGTAGTATCCGTTACTTTGTCTTTTCTTTTCTCTGTCAATGAAAGAAATCTTTCTAGACTAGGGCAATTTTTCTTTTTGATTACTTTCCCTCTATTTAACTATTTGTCAATTTTAGAAGAAATCCTTCTAGACTGCAGCAATTTTTTTTTTCCCAGGAGATGGATTTTTAAAACATTAAACATCACCATTGTATAACTCACCTCGTGGAGAGGCAATGAAATAGTAACAACATAATCAATGGTAAAAGTGCAAATTAGTTAACAATCGAAAACAAAATAACCACAACAAATTCCTTAAATCTATCGCCATATATTTAAATCAAGACGAAAGGTCGATTTTCAATGTTAGTAAATTCAATCTCCCACCAAAATGGGCACTCTGGATTAAAATAAAAGATGCCTCAACCCAGAAGTATTGTTCCTTCACTGACCTTGGAAACCTTCACGCATATTCTTCGATTATATGTACTTTTTGGGGGAGAGGGTGGGGGGGACTGCTACTTACAATCGTAGAGGAGGCAGTCACCTAAAACAGAGCAATCTATTTTATTTGATTCAAAACATCAATAAATTCTACTTTAATCACTTAAATTATAGGGTTGTTTTCAACCGCTTTTTGATAATACTATAATATTTATACTTTTTTAATTTAATTTATATCTATCACGGGCAACGCCGGGGCACGTGTCCTTTTAGTGTGTGTGTATGTATATATATATATATATATATATATGTGTATATATATTGATTATGTAGTCAAACTCAAGTGTAGAGCTCAATGGATATTAGAAGTTTACACGGTATAATATTCAATTCCAGAGATGTTATAAATTGAGATTTTCTGGCAAAAAAATACACTTTATGAAAAGAAAATTCGATTTTATCTATAAAAAAATAACAACATCCGTTTCATCATTATTAATACAGACGAGACATTTATAATAAACAAAGCTTTAATTTTATCAACAAATGAATTTTCAGATTTACAGAAAAAAAATGAACTTTGGATATTGTTTACGAAAAAAACGCTTTAAAAAAAAAAAACAATACATGCAGTGAATATATATATATATATATATATATATATATATATATATAAATTGATATTATACATTAGTTTTGTTTTCCATTGATACCTTTGGTTTCACGGAAACACTGGAAACTCAGCGCACAGGGTTAAAGATACCAAATGTAACTGATTCTTTAGTCACTGTTTTGATATTGACAACGAAAGGATGAGGTAATCCTGACAGTAAACTTACACCTCAGCCCCTTTATTTGCCCAGCAGATGGCGCCAAACTACATCAGTTTTATTCTCCGGATCTCTGCGAACAGATGGTGCGGTTGCGCAGTCAGAGTACAACTGTGGCAAAAGACAAATCCAATGCAGACCCCCCCCCCCCCCCACTGTGCAGGATAAATGCAGAAGATGAATGGTATTCTTAAGATGTGTCCATTAAAGCTGAACTCTGATCAATGAAAATTCTATTTCAAACTTGAGAATGATGGACCAACCGACTGAGCCTCTTATAAAGATACTTGGATACATGAAAAAAAAAAAAATTTTTTAATCTAGATAAAATTTTATACAGAACGTTCAAGATGTCAGATGATCTGGAATGTTTTGGAAAACGGATCTGTTACTGCCAGATTTGCCAGATTTTCGTTCGAAGCTGTTCCAGAAAACGCAAGCTGGTTCGCTTTTATTGATGTTACAACTTTAAGATTAGCGGGAAATATTATTAGCATCTCTTTAAAAAATCAAAAGAACTAAATTTTTATTTTGTTCGTTATCACGTTTATCATGCATTCTATTGACCATTAGGCCAACAGATGTTTGGGCTACTGGATGTTCTTTGGACTGTCTATTAGAACTGAAATAAAATTTTAAAAAATTATGCAATTAAATCTACCACAATGCATTTCCATTTTGATTATTCGGATTACTATTCTCATTTTGGTTGGTATTTTCACAACATTTCGGCCGATGTAACCTCCGACCGTCTTCAGGTGAATCTCTTCGAACTTGGGAATCTTTATCAAACTCGGAACCTATACAGAATTTCGAACTGGGCCCTTTTTTTTAATTCACGAGAGTAGATTGTTCTCATTCCATCAGCCATGGCCGGTATAAGCGTTAATTTTTATGCTGGTTTTAATGATTATCGCCTGTACTATGGAATGAACTATCAACTTCCAGAAGACTAACACGTAAAACTGATTATTAATCAACACTTTTATCCGTTGCACAACAGGAAAAATGTTTAACTATTTCAACTTTTTATTTCATAGCTTCTCTCTCTCTCTCTCTCTCTCTCTCTCTCTCTCTCTCTCTCTCTCTCTCTCTCTCTTTTTTTTTTTTGAAAACTTTCATCGTAAAACGTGAAAATTCAATTTGCTTCGCTTTGTGATACAAAACTACCTTAAAACAAATGATTTCTCTGTGGGTAGAAAAGTGTAAATATTTGAAATAAAAATGAATAGTTAAAATACAGGGCAGGGATTAAGAGTATACAACTATTACCACCACAGGCTAATATATATATACACTGCGCCCCCCCCCCCCCCCCCCGTTATTCGCGGATTTTCAGCATAACCATTGACTTAAAATTTTCTTCATAAATTCGGTAGAACTTACAAATCATTTAAGTCCAATATGACAAACACAATTAAAAACGTTAATTATTCCGTAGGATTTATATTAAATGCGGCTCATACCAAAACATTGGTAATCTAAATTTTCGCGAATTTTATACGAAACTGAAATAAAAAAAAAAACAATATCAACCAACTTGCAAGCAGAAAGGGCTAATCTACACTAATTTGTAGGTTTTCATGTAAAAAACACATGCTAATGTACAAAAACCTGAGTTTTAGAGGTATCAAAATCTATTCGCAGATTTTCACTATTTGCAGGTGTATCTGGAACGTAATCCATGTGAATATACAAGAAGAATACCCGTCCTTAAACGAGTAAAAATTAATTCCATAAACAGAACAGTTTTGCACCACTTTTATGTCCCCCTACGAAGATAAAGATATAAGAATGTAAAACCTTATGTCTAGAATCCTTATTCTAAATTTGATCAAAATCACTTACATGATTTTAATTTGAAAAATGTCTAAAATTAAAGGCCTAAGCTTAAGGAGTCTTTTTTTTATGGAAATCGCTTCAAACAAAGCATGAAGCCACTTGATGTAAGGAGCTAAAAAACATACTACTTTAAGGTCAAAAACTAGCCAACGATAAGTGTTAGATGGATAGATTCTAACCCAGAAAACAGCAATTCTTCCCCCTTTGTCAGAAACATTGCTTATGGAATATGAGGACTAACGGACAAAATAAGGGAAGCGAGAGTTACGAGGCTGCCGAAAGTAAACCAAAGGTCCACTTTCTACTCTCTTAGTCTTAAGAAAAAATTGAAATTCAGAGAATTTTTCTTAATTGGTGTTTAATTATTATAGATAAAATTCAATACAAATCTGATACATTTGAATTTTCAAATAGGAGGGTGTGCCCATTATGCCCCCTAAAAACCCTTTAAAATACCTTAAAGAAACTGAAATTTGGAATATTTATTAATTTATGTTAAATACTTGTAAAAATTTCACAAAAATCGGTATCTGAATTTTCACAAGATTTTTACAAAACTAAATTAAACTAAATATAGCCCACATTTAGACCCCTGATGCCTACCAGCTATGTTCCAAAATTCATAATGATCGGTCAATTAGTTTAGGAGTGAATCATGTACATACAAATATATAAACATACCTAACTGTATAAAGATATACCAGCTGTATCTACCCAGAAATCTTTGTATTTTTATTTTTGTTTTGTTTTTTTTGTTTGATTTCTTTTTACCTAAGTATTATTTTTTTAAATAGGAATTTTAAAGTTAAATTTAATGTGCATGGTATTGTTTGATTATTAATGGAACTAAATTGTTATAAAACTATAACTGAAAGTAATGTTTTAATCGCTATTTATAAAATATTAGATAAAGTAAATAGCTTCCAAAACTTTCAATTTTTAAATAATAAGGAATTGCTAAGAATTTTAAATGCTTTCAAGGGAAGCTACTTGTTTACCTCACTTTTATTATAATGAATGAAGGAAAAAAAAAAAGTATCCATTCTAAATGTTTTATTAGCCGGAATAAGTAATTTCAGAAAGAAACTCATGCAAAATAAAATATATTTCTGCCAATAACATGGTGGCAGGAACAAACAGAAAAATAAGCTAGTTCAAATCAAGTATTGATATGTCAGATAGATTGCTATTTGGGTCTGACTTTGAAAACTCCACAGTATAACTATAGCTTATATATATATGTGTGTGTGTGTGTGTGATTAATGAGAAGGAACTCCAGCAGAGTGCTCGATTATTAAGAAAAAATTTTAAAAAATACGATAATATTATAGAAGATCGGAACAACATCAACATAAACTTCACAAATCAAGGGAAAAAAACTTTTTTTGCTAGCCATGACGATGGCAGAATTTTCATGCAGAAATACCGAATTGGTAAAAATGATGAAAAGTAAAATTTAGCAGAGAATGAAAATATTGTTAGAGAATCACATAACGTGTGAGCCACCATTTTCTGGGGAGACAGACAAAAACAGAGGTTGAAGAGAGTCCGGTAAATGTGCCTATTATTATTATAGGTCTCCTTTGTTAGGATTCGAAACTGATGGAATCGATGTTGTGCTGATCTTATGTAATTTATATATATAAATATATATATAAATATATATATTTATATATATTTATATATATTAATATATATTAGAGATAGCAGTAGAAAGTCTGAGGAAGCAATTTTGTAGGAGGTGGGAGTAACAGTATGAGTCAGATTTTTTTTTTTTTCTTTTTTTCTTTTTTTTTAATTTCTGCCGACTTCCCCACTTCTGAGGTGGGGAGTCAGCAATATTAGTAAGAGTCGAGTCGCTCCCACCCTCTCATATATATATATATATATATATATATATATATATATATATATGTACATACTTGCAGTGGGGGTGCAAAAAACGCTCCTTACATTCTAACATGTATCAAAAGTAACTTTATGGTAACATTCTTACACATTGGTAGCTATGGTTCCATGATCTCATGTTTCATGTTGATTTTGGTGGATATCGCGGACATCCGGTGTGCATCCCACTCGTTACTCGGCAAACAATCCGATAATCTAGCCTGCCATGAGACTAATGGTCAGTCTGAATCTCCCCTTTCACTGATTGTTAACATTTCAGAATTGACTTGATAGTGAGAAGATCTATATCGAATTTGCGTCTGAAAACCCACCCTGCACGGCCACAACATGTTTAGAAAATTTATGGCTGCACTGTTGGGGATATGAATACTATCTTGGATTTCACTGCACTCTGATGATGCTGGGGTCGAAGGATTAGTTACCTGCAAAGAAGATTAATTTTTTTCTTTTTTTTTTCTTTAGTGGATAAATCTGTGGTCAGCATATTTATAAACATAGACGACCCGTGAACCGTTAGGTTGTCTGTCTATAAATTTTCCAAAAACTACCATTCATCACTTATGTCATCCATTTTCAAATAATCTTCCACTCTATAATAAAAGGCAGTGTGTGTGTGTGTATATTTGTATATATATATATATATATATATATATCATCCTGTCACATAATAGTTACTGAGTAAGCAAATAGCAAGTCAGACCCACCCATCTTCAATCTATTTCCATAATGAAACGCGTTTTCTTTCTTATTGCTTTCTATACTGATTTTTTTTTTTTTTTAACCTTCCATTTTTTTCTAAAAAAATTTTTTAAACTTTCCTTTTTTTTTTTTTTTTTAACTTTCCAGTTTGAGACCTTTTTTTGATGAAGGGTGTACAATATATATATATATATATATGTACTTTCTTGGTAACAATTATTCCTTTTTTTTTAAGCTCTCTTCCCTCTCAACTTTCTAATTTCCCCTCATCCTACTACTCTTATCAATCGCTTTTTAATTACATCATGATGTCATAAAAAATCTCCGCCTCCCCTCTCTTTTTTAATGGATGGCGTCAATTCTCTTTGTGGCGTCATCCAGTGTGCACGGTGACAAATAAGTAACACAAAAAAAACAGTATCCACAAGGTTTTATAAGCATATCGATTTCAATAAGTTTAGATATTACGAGACGACCTGTGACCCATTGGGTCAGCATTGGTACATTTTACATGTGTGTATATTTTTAGTGCCCTGAAATGAATTGAGAAACTAAATAGATATTTTAGAAGTATATTTATTTATTTGACAGTTCTTCTAACATTTATTAGATTTTATGAAATTGTATAATTATTTAAGAAATATTCTTAATTATATTTTTTTTTACACATTTCCCATTAAGAGAAATTTTAACAGTTTGTTGTCTATGGCCTCTACTAAATCTCTAAAGTTAGGTATGTGCATATTATTTTTATGTACAAGATAATCTCTTGAACTAATGAACGGATCATTATAACTGATATGTATTCTAGCAGCAGACAAGAATGAATCTGTACATTATTTATTTTTTTTGTAAACTTTACCATTTAGAGAAGTGCCATCAAAATCGTACCATATCCTTCAAAGAAAATTAAAAAAAATAAGCATTAATATGTAAAACTAATACTATATTTATTGCTTATACCCGTCCTGGGATGGGTATTGTACTAGTGTGTATGTGTATATATATATATATATATATATATATATATATATAGCAAAGACTACCTGCACTCCGGGCAGCATTTAATAAAGTTGTAGCCTTTCTTACAGGAAAAAAAAAAAAATTCATTTCAAATTTTTAGTAATCTGGAGAAAAAGATGACTGTCATGGTGTTATTTGATATATTCCAATGTTGAGGAAATTCACTGTGTATAAACATAGTCACATTTTATTAATAAGCAAAAAATACCAAAAAAGTTATTTTATATGATCTTTTAGATATTCAAAGTCAAGGAATTTAATTTTGTAACCTGAAATTGTTATTTGAATTTCAAAATAATCAAACCGAAAATTATCTTTTGTAATCTAAAACTTTTTTCATTAAATCGCTTTAATCAATATCAATACTGATAATTATAATATTAATATCAAGAAAACTAAGTATATATATATATATATATATATATAAGAAATAGGAGAATCAAATTACAAATGAATCGTATGGAATATTAATTTATTGGGAACTGTTTATAAAATAAATATGCAAATGAAGTGTAGCATTGCTGTGTTTGGTATGTTTTCTGATCAGTATATATAGCGTATTTGAAAATATTTTATTGTATCATTGGATTAAATATAGTTTTGATAAATAATAAAAAAAATGTGCATATATATTCATTTATTTATATTATCTATATATATATATATATATATATATATATATATATATGATGGGTATTCTACTAGTCTATTATAGAAGTAAAATCTATTTTGGGGTGTGATTGGGTATAAACAGGCAGTACATTTTATGAGGCACACAAATAGTTGGTATTTCGCTATGCAATCGAGATTGGCTAGCCATATTGCGTTACTTTACTCAATATCAGTGAAAGTGGACTGTGATGGTCAGAGATGCTTTACTTGCTGAGGAGGAAGCTGGCTATCCCTACCAGGGCAATAACCGCTGCAAGTACATGAATTAAACTCCTAGCTTTCAAATTATGTGACTTTTGTGTTTATTACATACTCTTTTTCTCACCACTTGTCTCATTTGCATCTGCTTGTTAGAGTCTCCCCCACTTCAGGGGGAGCCTAACCGTCTGTTTGTCATAAAGAGTTCAAACCTTAACTTTTTAGTTCTCTTCACACCCGGATATTAGCAGGCTGAGGACACTCCATTTTTGATCGTCTCTGAAATTGAAAATTGTCACAGCAACCAAATTTGTCTTGAATTTGTAGAAGGGACATTTTTATTTGAGATGATGTTGCCTTGAATCTGGCCAACAACAGAAGAGAGAAATATGCTGTACTGCATATATTAAGGGACCTTACCTGCCCTTCTATTATCAGGAACCTTTTAACTAGGTTTTTATCTGGGTTTGGCTTCTACAAGCTTCTACTCTAAACTCACTAAAATCTCCCTCCCTCCCTCCCTCCCTCTCTCTCCCTCTCCTGTTATATAATGAGACGCATGTGATGATGGACGTACAGAGAGATCGCTTGCGTGATTTGTAACGGAGTCATCTCGTGCAACTTTGGTGCGATGCTTTCTCACGATTCGCGGTGACAGTTGATGAGACCTTGGGTCAGGGGTCGGGTCACACCTGTGCGTTGATCACGAGATTTTGTGACGTCAGTTTTCCCGGTGAGAAAACTGCAGTGATTTTGGGAGTTCTTGACGGGAAGCCGACTAGTCAAGTTGCCTTAGCCATTTAGCGATTAAATAAGATAGTGGAATTCAGATCCCAAAAAATGAGAGCCAGACGATGTCCCCCTCCTCCTTCCCTTGCAAGAATTAAGTAATTAGTTAATTAACTAGCGTAAGCTTCTCTCTCTCTCTGTTTCAACGAAAATGAAAATAAATGGCTCGGAACTAAAAGAGAAGGCTTGTTATATTTTGTTATGTGTAGATTGATTTCAGTTACAGAAAGAAACCGCCGGCACGAAATGGTGACAATGACAAAGTGTCTGCAGAGATTGGTGGCGGCAATGAGTGCAGACATTGAAAGCAGAAAGAGAAAAAACAGCAAGATAGGGAAAAATAATTCTCGAATTGGGATTACTGCTGTGTCAGGGAGAGATTGAAGCCGGGACCGACTGGCAAGACCACTCGACGTTGCCCAGGTCGATAAACGACATATATTGCCCCGTTAGCAAGCGATGCCATTCGCTGGATCAACAAAGGAGCTGTTGTACTACGCCAGATTCCGACATATTATTATAAGCCAAATATTCAACACTCCCTCTCTCTCTCCTTCCTCTCTCTCTCCCTCACTCTCTCTTCTTCCTCACTCTCTCTTCTCCCTCTCTTTCTCTCGCTCGCTTGCTCTCTGAGTCCACATAACATCATAATCGCTGGATCAACTGTTCCCACACTGAGCCAATGTTCACCTGGGGTTCAGCGTTTTGATCTTTGCTGACCCTTCAGCGGTGACATTTCCTGTTATTCTTAACATACCTTGTGCCTCCGCCATAACCAAACTACACACTCACTGATCTACCTGTTCAATATGTAACACTTGTATCTAATACATTCAGTGTGCAAACAACCAAGCAAGAATAGGTTTAGTAATATTGAAATCATAGTTTGTGTAAGCACGACTCTTGGAAATATGGTGTTTGTTGAAAGAGGGGGCGATTATATTTCATAATTAAAACTTATTCCCTCCCTATATAAGGCAATATTTTATTTACTCTAATTAAAAACATTTTTATCTTTTTTTTTTAAACTTAAAAGAAAGATACCTACTGAGTAATTGTTTGCATATTCAAAAAAACAAACATTTAATCAAATACAGAAAAAAAATTTTGTTTACATTTTTTTTTCTTTCGTTAATTTGGATTAAATTTTTTTATTTAATTTTTTTATTTATTTATTTTTTTTTTTTTTTGGCAAAGAATCAATTTTTTTTACCTTCCAAGACCTCTACAAGCCAAATTTAGCAACGTTGTCTTTCATCCGAATATAGGATGAGGTTTCGCCTCTTGAGATCCCCACCCTACCTCACATAAAATTTAGTTCCATTTTTAGATTCAGAAAAAATCCGACCTCAGCCAAATTTTGAATACTCTTCGTGAGTAAAGAAAAGATCAGTGTTGCATGTTGGCTCAAATGTCGGTATTTATTAATTAATAAATCTGCTCCCTCCTCTCTCCCCCCTGCTCCCTCTCTCCCCCCCCCCTGCCCCCCTCTCTCCTGCTCCCCCTCCATCCCTTTCTCTCTCTCTCTTCTGCTTACTGTCTCCTGCTCCCTCTCTCTTTCCTTTTCCCTCTATTTTTCTCTTTTTCCCTCCTCTCCTGCTTTCTCTCTCATGCTCTCCTGCTCCAGCTCTCTCTCTCTCTCTCTACCCTGCTCCCTCGCTCTCTCCTTCTCCCCCTCTACCTTTATATCGTATTCCCTTTTATCACAAGGATGGACAGTACTAAATTATCAGACAATCTCCACATATGAATCTGTTTAAAGTGGATTATGCATTATGGGGAACAGGACCCTCTCTCTCCACCAGACAATGTATGATTGAATAAAGACACAATGTGTGCCATGTGAGGGAAGTCCACTTTGTCAGGTGTTATTTCAGTTTTCCTTCTCCTAGACTAGTTGCCCTAGCAAGGCTTGCGAGTCTAGTTTAATTCACTAATAGCTCTGAGCAGCAGGAGAGTTAGATTCATAGCGTTACCGTGAGTATAAATGAAATTAATACAATAACCCCCCAGCATAACTTGAACACGTTATACTGAGGTTACAGTCCGTGCCGTTATCCACGGCACCACTGCTATACATCCAAATCGCTGTCAGTGGTTAAATTTTATGAATACACAAACTCTTCCACCTCCCTTGGTCCATCGCATGTCCCTGTCGAAACCACTTTTTGTAAGAAGCCATCAATTACTACATTTGGTAACAAAAAGAAAAGTAAAAAAAAAACACAAAAAACTTCTTGGTCGAAATTGACCAGTTGTTTAGTCACTATTTTGATGGTGGTTGACCCATGCTTGTAGGTCAAGAAAAAGTATCAGAGCTATGAATAAAGAATGTCAAGTATATGAATTAAACTGCACACACAGTCGGGTGACAATGAGGTGGACGGAGAAGACGTTTGGTCAGTTTGTTAACATACATTTTCACCTGGTTAATGGACAGTTGGGTAACCACTGCTTGCACCGTTTGAATTGGCATTTGGAGGTTGTTTTGCCCCCATCACCCCTACCCCTCTCTCTCTCTCTCTCTTTCTCTCTCTCTCTCTCTCTCTTTCTCTCTCTTTCTCTCTCTCTCTCTTTCTCTCTCTTTCTCTCTCTCTCTCTTTCTCTCTCTCTCTCTCTCTCTCTCTTTCTCTCTCTTTCTCTCTCTCTCTCTTTCTCTCTATCTTTCTCTCTCTCTTTCTCTCTATCTTTCTCTCTCTCTTTCTCTCTATCTCTCTCTTTCTCTCTCTCTCTCTCTTTCTTTCTCTTTCTCTCTCTTTCTCTTTCTCTCTCTCTCTCTCTCTTTTTCTCTCTCTCTCTCTTTTTCTCTCTCTCTCTCTCTTCCCATTTTCCCCTCTCTATCTCCCCCTCTTCCTTTTCTCGTTCACTCCCTCCATTACCCATCCGCCTTCTCCTTTTCTTATATATGGACAAACAGAAAATATTATTGTCTGGCACTTTCTCATTTAACATTTGTGTTTTTGGATCCCATCCCTCAGGAGCCCTGCATTGTGGACTGCACTTGGCATGTAGATCCCACACTGAAGCAGCACCAATCATTTTAAATCCTGATCCATTTCTTTTATTCCTTGATTTCATGTCTGCTCGGTTTTCTTCTGTATTTTCCATTTTTGGACTTGAAATCATTTATTTACTCATTCTTATTCAAAACACACAACCAGTGAGGGTTTATTTTTTGTTTTTTTAATCAAATAAAAATAGGAAAAAAACCGTCAGTAAATTCCAACATTCTCTCGTTAGAATCTCTTCAATTTGGGAACCATTTTGGTGGTTGTTGTGTGTCAAGACATGTGTTCTCCATTCAATGACTGACATTTTATTACCCATTCTGAACACACTTTTATTTATATAATCGTTCCTCCCACTTGCTAGTTCACCCCTATCCCTATCCCTCATTTGCTGGGGTTTGAAAATTCGTTTAATTCTCAGTCGAGCGCTCCTCACCGCCTTTCCATTTTTTTTATTGTTTTAACTTTTTAAAAAAATGTTTAATTTGTTTTAATTTACTTTATTTTATTTCTGATTACAATATTCGAACCGCACTTTCATTTTCTTTGCAAGTCTATTTGTAATATAAGGGGGAAAAGAGTCATGCTATTAAAATTGGATCTTATACTGAAAGCTAAGCTTGAAATAAATCAATTTTATTGATTTTAACAAAAAGATAGTGTTTTTTTTCTCTTCAAATTTCTAGAAAAATTATCATACAGAAAACAATATTTTAAAAACGTTTCGATATCTTTATTTAAAAATAATTGTATTTCTAAAAGTTAAGACACTCATACAATCTTGTGTGATAATTTTATTAATACAGGAATTAGCTTTTCTAGTTTTCTTTTTTTTACGGGATAAAAAAAAAAAATCACTCCGTAGTTTGGGGATTGGGGACCCCTACCATCTCCCCTTCATTAAAACGGTTTATAACTCCAAAATGTGGGGAGCTTTCAATTATATAAACATGATTAACTTTCAATATTGATGGGTTCTCCGAAGACTTTCCAAGTAAAAAAAATATAGCTTGAATTAAAGCATGTCACTTTTATTCGTAAAGCATTTCCCTTGTCCTGTTAATGTTCAATCGATGTGAATCGGGGCAAATGTATTTCCTTTAGAGTCGGGGTCTGAAAATTGGCAGACTCTGACAAAAAAAAAGTTATGATGAAGAGCCATTTTATTTATTTATTTTCTTCTTAATGAGTTCTTTAGGATATATGACATAGTATCTGCTACAGACTCAGCATCTCCATTATATTATTATTCAAACACTATGATAGTGGTAAAGTAAAGTAAATTCATACCAATCAGCATGGTACGACTTGTTACTGTTGTTGGCATTAAGTTCTCCCATTCTTTCGAGTACTTAAAGGAGGGACCACATGAAGGTTGCCAACATCTATAAATAAAAGTGGTGATATAGAAGCGACTGGTTTCGAACTTGGTGCACCCAGGTCACCAGTCTGCTTCACAACAGCCACCTCCTGAGGCTGTGCCATATAATAAGGACCCTGGTTGAATATTCAAAAAGAAGTTGCTCGATTCCCCACTGTTCTCTCTCACGCCACAAATGCATGGGACTATTCAATAGAAAAGACAAAAAAAAGTGTCCGTCACTTGTAATATAGATTTGATTTTTTTTTTCTTTTGAATAAAAAAAAAACCCTAAAAATAGATTTGTCAGGCCTTGAATATATAAGTATGTTATCTGAATTATTCGCTTTTGTTTGACGCAAAATATCTGAATGCTTACTTTGTTAACAAAGTTAATGGCTTTCAGCTTTGAAACACCGTTTATTACTAAACAGAAATCCTTGTTGGGACGTGAGCTCTTTCTTTTTTTCTTTTTCTTTTTCCCACAGAAAATTCTGCTTTATTGAAATGGTTGAGATTGACGTCAATGAATGTGTTTTGTTTGAGGAAGCCAATATGGCGATTGCAGAAAATGCTGTTATTGTTTAGCTTCAAAGGGTTCTTCCTCTTGCAATTCACGCAATGCGTTTTTCTTAACCTTCTCTCTCTCTTTCTACCTCTCTCTCTCTTTCTACCTCTCTCTCTCTTTCTACCTCTCTCTCTCTTTCTACCTCTCTCTCTCTTTCCACCTCTCTCTCTCTTTCCACCTCTCTCTCTCTCTTTCCACCTCTCTCTCTCTCTTTCCACCTCTCTCTCTCTCTTTCCACCTCTCTCTCTCTCTCTTTCCACCTCTCTCTCTCTCTTTCTACCTCTCTCTCTCTTTCTACCTCTCTCTCTCTTTCTACCTCTCTCTCTCTTTCTACCTCTCTCTCTCTCTTTCTACCTCTCTCTCTCTTTTTACCTCTCTCTCTCTCTCTTTCTACCTCTCTCTCTCTCTTTCTACCTCTCTCTCTACCTCTCTCTCTCTCTCTCTTTCTACCTCTCTCTCTCTCTCTTTCTACCTCTCTCTCTCTCTTTCTACCTCTCTCTCTCTCTCTCTTTCTACCTCTCTCTCTCTCTTTCTCTCTCTCTTTCTCTCTCTCTCTCTCTTCTCTCTCTCTCTCTCTCTCTCCCTCTCTCTCTCTCTTTCTCCCTCTCTCTCTCTTTCTCCCTCTCTCTCTCTTTCTCCCTCTCTCTCTCTTTCTCCCTCTCTCTCTCTTTCTCCCTCTCTCTCTCTTTCTCCCTCTCTCTCTCTTTCTACCTCTCTCTCTCTTTCTACCTCTCTCTCTCTCTTTCTACCTCTCTCTCTTTCTACCTCTCTCTCTTTCTACCTCTCTCTCTTTCTATCTCTCTCTCTTTCTATATCTCTCTCTTTCTATATCTCTCTCTTTCTATATCTCTCTCTTTCTATATCTCTCTCTTTCTATATCTCTCTCTTTCTATATCTCTCTCTTTCTATATCTCTCTCTCTCTTTCTATATCTCTCTCTCTACCTCTTTCTACCCCTCTCTCTCTCTCTACCTCTCTTTCTACATCTCTCTCTCTCTCTCTCTCTACATCTCTCTCTCTCTCTCTTATATATACTTATCCAAGCACCTCAGGTTCAAAAATATGTTCATGGGGAAGGAGCCATTTGTGAATAGACAGAAATTGCAACTTTATATATAAGACGCCTATGCACATTTTCCGATAAAATGGGTTTGAAGAAAAGGGAAGTTTGTTTTGACAGCCGATGGCTTTGAAATGCTGTCAGGCCTTAAATCCTGTTTTCCAGAAACACATTGATTTCTCTTGATGGCATCTTGTTAATTTTGTGACCAAATATAATTGAAAAATAAAAGAAAACCTTCTCCCACCATTCGAATAACTGAACAAAATAATGGCGATATTTTTTTGTTCCATTGTTTATTCGATTTTTAGCACCGCCGCTCCCTCCTTTGTGCACCCATTCTGCGGCAAAAAGATCTTGTCTTAAATTAAAATCAATCCAAATGAATTTCATGTTGCATTTATGGCAAACCCATGCAATTAAGTCTTCTTCTTTCGTGTGAATCAGATGATTCTGGTGTTGGCATTAGCTTCCCCGATGTTTTTCTAGTTAGAAATCTTTCTGGAAAGACATCGGGTACTTACGGGAAGGACCACGAGAAGGTTGCCAACATCCCTAAGTGAAAGTGGTACTGTGGAACCGACTAGATTCGAACTTGGAACACCCAGGTCTTCAGTCCGTGTCGATATCCACTTAACTACCGTCACCTCCCAATGCAATTAAGTGATCACATGTTTGAAGATCTAAAATTTCTTACCTTGTGCCCGACAAGGGCATCATTTCAATTTTGAATGGCTAAACAAGACACACAGATCTCTATCGTTATTATTTATGGTAAGTACTCTACTGAACTCCATTGTCTGTTTTTTTAGTTAAAAAAAATTGAAAAGCATTCTGATGGATTTTTACAAATGCAGTTTTCTTTAAATAGGACTTTTAAAATTATTTTATGCTATTGCATGTTTGATTCTAATAAAAATCCGATTAAAAGTAAATAAAACAATTTGGTGTATAATTATGAGTTACATTGACACGAGAAAAACATGTCAAGTTTTCATAATCTTATATATAATTAATAATTCTTGATTGTGTACCTTAGGTTTTAAGCGGGGTGGGGGGACTCAGGCAAAAAAATCGCTGGGTTTTCTTAATATTAAACCTATAAAGTTATCTTGTGAGATTTTAAGTTGGATTTAAATTTTAAACAGATATATCAAACTTTGATTGTGACTAGCCAATTTTCGTTTGTTATTGTTGTACCGTGTTATTAGCAATATAACATACTTGGGAATAATCAAGAAATGACAGTTATCTTGTCTGATTTAAAAACTCAAACCCAAATAGCCTTTAAGCACACAAAACTAAACTTTGCTTCTGATTAGCCAATTTTCATTAGTTATTGTTGTACCATGTTATTAGCACTATAATAACATGCTTCGCTATATTTATGTAGTCCTTCCCTAGCAACTAGCAATATGGAAATGTTTTTCAATTATGACCGAAAATTCAAAATGGAATAACTAATATTTTTTATTGAAGAATATAGTTTCGTTTCTTACAGTTGTATTTCCTTTTTTGTACAATTTTTTTAAAAAGTTAAAACAAAAATAAAACTAGCTCAATGTATCTCAGATAATACTGGGTAGGTACAGCTTATATATATAATATATATATATATATATGAGAGAGAGAGAGATTTTAATGATTCAAAACATTTTTCAAATCAAATTCCAAATAAAAAGCATATGCAAAGGTATTATGATTGTTTACAGCTGTTTGAAAGCAGTGTTTATTTTAGGTCATACAATGAATCATAAAAATGTTAAATGCTGACTCTCTTCAGAAAATAACGACGTTCCTTACAAAAAACACCTTCAATATATGTTGAAAAAATGTCTCAAATTCCATCAAAAACGATAAAATCATAAGTCTTAACAAAAACGATCAATTATTAAACTAAATTCCACATCAAAATCCATATTAATAATCCAAAAACGAAAATCAAGACATGTAAAACCGTGTGTATTTTATTTAGCTCTTCCGCAGGAGGTTAGACAAAAGGTCAAGTGTGGTTTTGAAAAGCCAGCACACTAGGATAAGTGCATTCTGGCCTACAAAAACTGTCGTCATTTCCTGGCAGGAGCACCTCGGGCGATTAACAATAAACTAACCCCTTCTCAGAGAGAATGTAAAGCCTAGGAGGGTGAACCTCCTACCGCCTAGAATGGAACAGAGCCATACCTCAGATAGACGACAACATAGCCACTCTCGGACTGATTGTCGAGGGCAAACGCTTACTCAACCTGAGGACCGTGTACGTGTGTCTCATATATATATATATATATATATATATATATATATCACACACGGTTTTACGTGTTTTTTTATTTTCGTTATATATATTATACATGCACCCCTAACTTTTTATATAGGTGGTTGTGTAGTGTTTATTATGACCTATGGAGATGAAAATCTATCAAGCTTTTTTATTTTCCTTTTTCTAATTTCTGCTGGTCTGTTTTACATGGCAGTTTAATGTTTGTTTGGTTTTGCTGTTCCGTAGCAACCCTGGTTGCTAGGAGGAGGGAGTTACCCTCATGATTAGTTACAGATGAACCAGACCATCTGTGCGACGGCGGAGGCGGCGGTGGCACCTTCTCGTGCTTCCTTTACCATTCTTTCTCACTACAAGTGCTTTTCAATTCCCAGACATATTCGGGTGGTTCTAATTCGACACTTGAATATTTTGGGATATGGAATTTCTTGAAATAGCCAATCTAGAATTAGCCATTGTTATAAACGGACTTTTTCAGTGGAGATAGTGGGGTAGGGGTAGGAGATGAACGTATGTTATGTAAGTACAAATAATTCGTAAGAATTTTAAGGATCTGAAAGACAATTTTTATCTCTTGTTAAAGCGGCCATTTTGTTTTTCTTCTGTACAATGGTGTCAGTCAGTGGTGGAAAGACGGACTAACCGCACCAACTTAAATCTCTTAATCGTATGTCAGTTGTGTGAAAAAATAATTATGATTAGAAATTTTATTTTAAGAGAAGTGAATGTTATTGTAATCAGGGCAATGGAATTGGTAACCCAGACTCTCTACTCAGACACCTAAAATGTTCAGACTCCAGCCTAAAAAATATTGTTCTCTGTATATGTTTATACAGACACAAAAATTAATATTAAAACTTAAAATATATATATATATATATATATATATATATATATATATATACACACACACACATACAGGGGTTCTACAAAAAAATGTATATTTTTTTGTAATATCCGAAAACATTCCAAATTGCAAGCTTAATGAAGTTGCATTACAAGCTTCAGAGCATATATATATATATATAATACGTGTATTCTAATTACCAAAGGAACAATCAATTCATACCTTTCATCTGTTTTCTTCATTTTCTTAGTCTTCATATTTCATCGAACGACCACAGCCATAGTTTTCTATGCGAAAACGCGCGTAGGATGTATAGAAAGCATTAATTTTGAAAAAAAAATTAAAATGAAAAATACAATATAAACATTAAGAGAATTTTGTTTGCCTGTAAAACAAAGAGAAATTATTGGGATTTGCTGATAATGAGGGTAAAAAGACTGGAAGAACAGAAGAAAACTATGGTTGTGGTCATTCGACGAAATATGAAGTCTAAGAAGATGAAAGGTATGGATTGATTATTCATTTGGTCATTGGAATATATATATATATATATATATATTAATTGTAAGTAAATATTAAATTGTTTTTACCTATATATGCCGGCATTTCAAGCTTTTGCTCTCATCAGTGTAGGGAAGGATAATCTCAAACGGTCGCAAGATTCGAACCCGGTGCACTCCATAATGTTAATTTACAAAAAAAAAAAATAATGTGCCCATGTTATTCACTATGTTGGCTAGAATATATTCGAAAATTCATAATGATCTGTTTATTAGAAGATTATCCTGTACATAGAAATATATATATATATATATACAGGGTGGGCCAAAATAAGGGTCCTATCTTTAAATTTGAATAACTTGAATTTGAATAACTTCCACAAAATAAAAGTTAAACTCACCAAACTGTGTGTGTAGACTGACCCTTCCGAGATTTTTTGAAATAAACAAAACAAATTTTAGCCGAAAAACACTTCTTAAAACTTACAAAAACTAAAGTATTGTTTTTTACACTGTTTTGAGTTTTTTAAGCAAAAATAATGTTTTTGAGGGTACGTTCCTTAGGGCTAATACGGCTCATGCTTGCTTCGGAAGGGGTCCTTTACTTATTCTAAAAAAAAAATCAAAAAAATCAATAAATAAAAAAGTTATGAATTTTTTAAAATAGGACCCTTATTTTTGCCCACCCTGTATATATATATATGAGAAGAATGCTCATCTTGTGTGCTGTGTCTGCAGTGGACGAGGGATAATAGCTTTCCCAAAATGGGCAAAGCCAGCACAAATCTGGAAATACTTGGTTGTAAATAATCACGGCCGTTGACTAATCTGTGTCACCAGCTATGCAGAGGAGTCGTTTCGCTGGCCAATCACTGACAGCATTCGCATAAACATTTAAGCGGGTGAAATTTGCAGTTTCGGTAGCTTATCTCTTCTGCATGTGTCATGTTGCCATGCTGATGATTCTCGTAACCTCCGTGTTCTTTCGGTGATTCTGTTGTTTTTCACCTCGTATTGGTTGTTCCTGTTTGTCATTCCTGGCCTCGATACTTTATTGAATGAAATCATAAATACTCTGAAAATAAACTTCAATTTATATACAAGCCTATGAAAGATTGTATCTGAAGAGAACTCATATCAATTGCCATGATAAAAGCATTTGTAGCACTACGATGACCAATTCTATATATCATATATGATAAAAGCATTTGTAGCACTACGATGACCAATTCTTTGATCCCCGCAGAATATCCAGACGGCATAATGCCACTGAATACTCCGCCGCAACCGAGCAAAAACAAATGTTGGAAGGACAGCCAGCATCCTTCGCAGGTGAGGACCAGCAACAAGCAAGTGTCCTTGTGGAAATCCCAGACAGACAATGTAACACATCCTCAGTGACTGTAGTGATGGACCAACCTGTACTAAGATTTGATGGACTGTAACCTTAATGTCCAACGGTGCCTCCCGTGATATGATGATGATCTAGACTTTATGGAGTATTGTTGCCACATCTGGGCAACTCATCACGTAGACAGCTTGATTTTTGTTGGTTTGATAACATGTAGCAGTAGTTCATTCTTTCTCCTCTTCTTCATTGTTGTGTCATGATGCGTGTTGATTAATAGCAGTAGTTTTAAACCACAACACTGCAAATCATGTAATTCCCGTAACCAATTCTGAAGGTAAATAGATATTTTAAAGGTACATTATTTTATTTCGTAGTTTACGGAACATGGATCAGGTTTAAAGAAATTGTATAATTATTTACAAAATTTTCTTATTTAAAATATTTTTTTTTTTTTACAAACTTCCTATTAAGAAAAACAAACATTTTGCTTCTTTTGGTTTTGACTTAAGTTATGTAATACTAAAAGTGTGGGTGTGTGATTGTAGAGAAAACTGAAAATGTACTGCCGTGTACAGGGATTGAACTTGCAGCCTTTAGGTTAGGAGACTTTTGTGTTAAATGCACCTTCCCTCCTCTTACTACTCGTCATCTCATGCGACCCTCATCCTATCTAATTATGCAAACCATCAAGCAAGCAAGATTATCAGTTTTAGTATTACATATATATATATATATGTATGTGTGTGTGTGTGTTATATATGAGAGAAATTTGTTTTCTTGATAGATGTCGTCATGACGAGTTTACATGCTTGCATGTGCTGGACGACTTTAAGAAATTGACTTCCTAACTAACCTTCCTCTGTCCAGGACTTTATTTATCCTTCTTTCTCTCAAATCCATCCTTACCATTTTCTCGTACGTTTTCTTTGGTCTTCCCCTTCCAACTGATTCTGCTACATCAACTCTTCTACATATAATAACCCAAGAACTCTTATCCATTATTTCAATGTGACCAAACCAACAAAGTTTCCTGTTCTGCACACATCTTCCTATATTTCTTAGATTTAATCTTCCTCTGAGGTCATGAGATCTAGGCCTGTCTTTAAGACTCATCTTCCACATCCATTGTATCATTCTTTCTAGTATCATTTCTCTCACTGGCTATGTTTCACTTCCATACATCGCACTGCGTACCCATGACACGTGCCTGACTTTTCCCTTTGTTGACGCAGTAACGCTTTGCTGGTAAGTAATGGCAGAAGTTCTCTGAACTTACTCCGTCTACTTATAACTCTTACAATCACACCAGCATCAGCTCCTCCCTGTTCTCTAATGGTATCACCAAGGTAACAAAACTTCCTGACAACCTCAACTTCCGAGTTATCATCAGTCTACGTTGTCTTGAACTTCTTACACACAAATTGGTCATCTCTCAACCTCCCATCAATTCCACTGCACTTTTTGTGTACCCAATGCTTACAGCTATCACAAACAAATAGAGTTGCTCTCAACTTTTTTCCCTGAAACTGAGCATGGGAACTTGATTCTTTCTGAGGGTTTTCCAACACTATAACCACTGATCATCACTTTGACCTTGGTAACATTCACTCTCCAGACCTTTATCTTTCATAGCATTCCTCTAAGTCTTTAACTTAACATGTAAACCGTGCATTGTTTCACCGGCAAGTACTAAATCATCAGCATAAATCATCTCTTATGGAATAACGCTTCTAAGGCACAAACAAAAAGCAACACTCTGTACAAAATCCTGATGTACTCCCACTTTAACATTAAAGCTGTCACTAAAGGTGCTGTTAATTCTAATACAACTTTCAGCATGTGTACATTGCTTGAACAATCTACAGCAACTACTTGCTAGCCCCTAATTTAAGCAAAATAACGTCTCTTGGTACTCTGCAATAAGAAGAACCTGTATTTTTCTTTTGACAAAGATGCATTTGGCTCGGTGATACTTTACCCTGGAATAAAACCAAACTGTATTTTATTTATGCTTATCGCCTGGTTGGCGGGCCCACAAATTCGGCGACTGCAACGCCATGTAGAGGGGTACTCCCTCCTCCAAAAAATACGGGGCCATCGGTAGGCCGTAGGTGGATACCCATAAAGCCTTAGGGTGAGATCCTGGTGGCTGAGCAGTTTGTGGCCTGTTGCCTTGAAACAATCCACTTAGACTCTTACTTCGGCTAAACAGGATGTCGGAAAGACCCGATCTGATCAATCAGCTGGTCATGTCATGCCCTAATATCTATAAGTTCATCCCCAACCGTATTATTCAATCTGATTTTTCAAAAAATCAAAACCTTGTTTCTCATTTTTCTTTTTCTTCCCAAATAGATATTAGAAGGCGGTGACTGGATGTCAATTATGTTGAACAAAGAAGATTACCAATGCCAAGGAGTAATTTTTTCAAAGAGTTGTGTCCCTACCCTCTCTGTGAAATTTCCTTCTAAGAGCAATGTATTCTAGGAATATAAATAATTACCCTACCTATAGAATTATATTTGACAACTTTATTTGGCATTAAATAACCTATAGATGGTTGATATGCCATAAAACAAACTAAACCCATCCTCTATGCTTATCTGACTTACTTGCTGCTCAGTTATTCTCTCCGCCACTTTAAAGATATGGTCCATCAAATTTAAGCGTCTGTAATTGTCTCAATGTAGAGCTCCTTCTTTACCGTTGTAACAGTTTACAATTATACTAAGATCCCAGTCTTTTGGAACAACCCCTTTTATGGTCTGATTTGTCAAGTCTATAATCATCTAAACGATTGTTTCACCGCAACGCTTAAGATTTCTGCAGCAATGCCTGAAGATCCTGCAGTCTTACCTTTCATGTGACAGCTTCCTATACCATTTATTTTTCAATTCTTATGGCTGCGACATATACTACTACTACTGCAACGTCTAGACTTTCTCGTTCTTATTAAACTCAGTATTCAATCTTTCATGATAGCATTTCCAAGCATCTCTCTTGCGTTCATTTGTTGTAAGCATCCTATTATCATTTCGAATGTGCTTCTATCCAACAATATCCATAGTTGTCTTCTGCCATATGTATAACTATTCTGAATACTTCATTCTTCTGATCATCCCTTTGTAATATATCTAGAAATCTAGCTTTGCTCAGCCTCCATCTTGGCTTTGTAGATTGCTTATCTTGTCATTGTCTTTGCCACCAGATACATATCCTTCTTCACTTAACCGTTCTTCCACTCGCTCTATCGTTTCCGCTTTTCTTTAATACAAATTTCCACTGGTGCTACCAGATCAGGCTGTCTGAAGATACCAGCTTCATGACTTAAAATGCACCAAACATATTGTTATTGTTTTTCCTTTCCCTTTGCAAAACTCAATCATGTTCTGCAAAGCTAAAATCAAAAACATTTTTCCTCTACAAAACAACCAAAACAAACATCATGAATATATATTTGAACATATAAAGAACTTGCAGCATAAAAACCTTTACCAAAATGAACTGATTTGGCATTAAATAACCCGAAAAGGGTTGATATGCCGTAAAACAAAACAACCAAACCTAATACACTTCTCAACTTTCTCATTCCACCACAATGCCACTGTATATCTTGGCCCTTTCGCCACCCACAAGTCCGGTCTGTTAACCTCCCAACAATGTATTCTTCAACTTCTTCCACTGTTCCTCAAGTGGATCTAGTAACCGAATGCTCAATCACTTGGTCTCTAAACATGTTTTACGTGTTCTTTATTCAACCTCCATACCTTTCTCCTGGAGATGAACTTTCTCTTTACCTCATGAGCTTTCTTCAACTGGTTAATGCTGTGTCACACTTTCCTCGCCAGGTATTACTTTCACATCACTCAAGAGCTTTCTGTCCCTTTCTCTTTACCAACAGATAATTTACTTGAGTCTTTGCTATTCCAGATTCAGATAACATAAGATGGCTTTCCCTTTTCTTAAAAACAGTATTTGCAGCTAACATGTGCATGGTAACAGAAATTCTAAGATTCTTTCTCCTTCTGTATTCCTATCACCATATCTATTTCATCCATGAAACCCCTCAAAACCAACAACTTTCCAACAAGATCATTCAAATCTCCTCTCACGACAAGCACTTCCTTCTCACCAACCTTAGTAGTTACTGTAATAAGCCGATCATAAAACTCATTTTTCGCATCTTCACTCAAAATATATTTTGCTGTATAAATAGAAATTGCTGTGAAAATTTTCTCACTAACCATCAACTTCAGCAGTGTGAATTGATCACCTACACTTCAATCACTTTATCTGCTCATCTCCCTGCAATCAAAATACAAACACAACCTGTTCCCTTTTCATTTCCGATCTAAAACAGCTTATATTTTGCATTCTTTCACACAATCATTACCTCTCCATGTTTCTTGGACATAACATTGGTGAATGTGTCTTCTCTCAAAAAACTCAACAATCTCTCCTGACCTTCCTCACAAACTTCTAACATTCAAACTGCACAGCCTGAAGTTCGACAAATTTTCTTTGGAAGACATTTCATAAATCTTCTAACATTCAAACTGCACAGCCTGAAGTTCGACAAATTTTCTTTGGAAGACATTTCATAAATCTTCTCACATTCAAACTGCACAGCCTGAAGTTTGACAAATTTTCTTTGGAAGACATTTCATAAATCTTCTAACATTCAAACTGCACAGCCTGAAGTTCGACAAATTTTCTTTGGAAGACATTTCATAAATCGTAGCAAAGGTTGTATAGGTCAGATGCCCTTCCTGATGCCAAACCAACGAGGTGAACATCATGATAAAGTAGAGAGGCTAGCAATCTCTCTTCTCTGAGAAAGAGGCTATCAAGAACAGAAGAGATTATCCCCCACTAGATTTCGAAGTCGATTTTGTACTCTGTCAAGACAAGTCTGTGTTTTAACTGGGAGCATGATTATACAGGATTCTCATTACTCACTGGGAAACATCAAGTGCCTAAATTGTGAAGACCTGAATCTTATAATAATTTTATACTAAAATATTATTTGTACCCTTCTTACATCCTGTTTGATCTGCTGAAGTGGAAAAGTTTGGTTAAATTTTACTTTCGGTTGAATGTCTGCGAGGTACCTCTCCGAACGGAATTCCTTGTTTTATATATTCGCTACTAAGACTAAGCGTTTAGAAATGACATTTTTTTCGTTTTGGTGCTTCTATTATTTGAACCAAACTGTTGTTTTGTTGTTTTTTACCCTAACCTAAGTTGTATGGTTAGTTCGACAGAAGTCGATTTGGTTCGGTTCAAATTCTATAGAAACACTATTTTTTTTTTTTTTTTTTTTTTTTTTTTAACAAATTTAATTAAACTTTTCCACTTTAGCAAATCAAACAGGATGTAAGAAGTGTACAACGTCGAGGTTTTGTTTTATAATATACCAGTGGGGCTACCCGGCTTTGCCCGGGATCGTAATTTTTGTGAATTAGAGAAAAAATGAAAGTAAAACTGAACAATCTACTTAATATTGTAATTTGAAATATTTGAAGTTGATTTTGGGACGAAATCAGACTAAAAAGTAATCATGCCACGGGTGAGGTTCAAACTAATAAACTGTCTTCAAGTACGAAATCATGATGCTTAAACCAGACTTTCTTTCTCTTCTCTCGTTCCCTCTCTTTCTCTCCTCTCCCTCTCTTTCTCTCCTCTCCCTCTCTTTCTCTCCCTCTCTTTCTCTCCCTCTCTTTCTCTCCTCTCCCTCTCTTTCTCTCCTCTCCCTCTCTTTCCCTCCCTCCCTCTCTCTCTCCCTCCCTCTCTCTCTCCCTCTCTCTCTCTCCCTCTCTCTCTCTCCCTCTCTCTCTCTTTCTCTCTCTCCCTCTCTCTCTCTTTCTCTCTCTCTCTCTTTCTCTCTCTCTTTCTCTCTCTCTCTCTTTCTCTCTCTCTTTTTCTCTTTCTCTCTCTCTCTCTCTTTTTCTCTTTCTCCCCCCCCGAAAGTCAGTCAGCCAAAGGCAACGAAAGAAAGTGTCCACACGAAAATAAAGATGAATAGAAAATCTTTTTCTACAAAAAAGGTTTGATTTAGTTCATATGACGTTTCTTTATATTATATATCGTCTTCATTTATCCGAAAATCAAAATAAAATCGAGGGGGGGGGGGGCAGAAATTGGTTTACGGTTACCAGAAATCAATTTCTCCTTCGTCTCACTTTCACTTTGTTGTTCTTTCCTTCTATTTTTCTCTTTCTTCTTTCGTCCTGTTCGTTTGTAAGGTTTTCTCCAATGTGAAAACATTTTTCTTGGGGCTTTTTCATATCTGAAGAGAGTATGTAATATACCGGAACGTCATTTGGATTGAATGAATCCATTTTCACATGAAATGATTTGATAGTTAGTTTTACAACGCGCCCGAGCACACACACACTTCCGGTGAGGTTTTGTACTTTCTTTAGATATGCAAAAGGAAAGATAAAAAAGTAATAATATTAGTAATAGTAATAATAATAATAATAATAAGTATAACTGATAAAATGCTAAGTAATAATCAGTTCTAAGTGACAGTCTTCTGGAGGTTGAAGGTTCAATTCTCAGAATACAATTACGAATTACTTAAAACTTCTATCAGGTCATGGCTGACAAGGGCAAGCTACTTCCATGGATTAAATAAAGGGTTCCGTCAGAAATTCCGTGAAAATTCCCGAGTTCGACAAGATACACCTGAAAAAGGTCGGAGGTTACATCGGCCGAAACGTTGTGAGAATAACATCCAAAATGAGAACAATAGTCCAAATAATACATTGAGTAGTAGTAGTAGTAGTAATGATACTATTATTACTTATATTATTATTATTACTTAATATAAAAATAAATGAAAAGTAAAAATTGACTGGGGAAAGCGATGAAAAGACATTGATTGTTGGCGACCTCCTCTCTCAGTTCGAGGCTTTTATTCAGCCTGTCTTAATTTTTGTGAACGAACCGAAGAAGGAGGGGGTGCAAGCTTATAGACGAGAGGAAGGGGGTAGATACAATGAATATTGAGAGGGTAAAAGAGTGTGAGTACGATCTCCCAAAATATATAATTGGATATTAATGTACGGATGAAATGCTCTGAACTATTTCATCAGATAGAAGCCAAAACAATGTCCTTGGAAATCCATCCAGTTTTCATTATCCTTGTTGACTTACTTCTTCCCCATGAGGTCGGTTTTTAGTACGAGGGGGAGGGGATAGCTTATCTCGACCTGGATTGGGACAAAAATTGTAACTAGTGCGATTTTGCGAATCGAGCGAACTTATTTGTTTTCATTTTGGAAGAATTACATTCGCGACAAGGACAGACAATCCCGGAATTTATCGTTAAAAAAATAATTTATCGTAAAGAAACTTTTCGTTTTCAAAAAAAACAAACATTTTTACATGACTGTCTTAATTTAGTAAAAAAAATTAATCTATTATAAATAAACTGTTCGTTTTCAACAACAAAAGGACACGCACACATTTTCACATAATGCCTGCATTATTCCATTTCGAAATTTCTTTTTTAATTTTAATTTATTTCAATAAATGTTCTATTAATTAATTATTTTGTGTTACTTTAATATATTCGTAATGTTTTATGTTTGATTTACTTTGATAAATTCCAGGTTGGTCTGCCCTTGTCGCGAATATAATTCTTTCAAAAAAAAAAAAATAAATAAATTCGCTCGAATTGCTAAACTGCACTAGTGCCCCAAAATTAAAAAAAAATTAAAAAAAAAAAAAAAATTCTCAACCTCTAGAAGAATGTCTCCACCTCTGACCGAGCAGATACTACGCTTCGATCGTAGTCCGATGGTCTGGCATACTTTTAACTATTATTTTTAAACGGTTTGTTATTCTTCAGAATGTGTTTACTATTGAAACAGAAGAATGAAACACACGCATACGAAAGCTGCAGAGAATTTGATGATTTTCATGATTGATTGTCGCCTATGATTGGCAATACGCCACCCCCTTCTTTCTCTGTATTTTGACTTTGGGATAAGCCCCCCCCCCCCTCCCATACACATATCGTGTGGGGGGTTAGGATTAGTGATTAGATACTTCATACTTTTTCGACTCCGCTAACCATAACCTAGTTTCTACGATTTTTGTTTCTTCGCCGGTTTTTCCTACATTAGCACCTTGTTAAAAAGAAGAAAAAGAAATAAAGAAATAAAATAAGAATAATACGTATGGAGAGATAGAGAGAGAAGCGGGGGGGGGGGGAGGTCTTGTCATTCTGTCTGCTTCTGCCAGCCTCGTTCTGATGCTCTAATCTGAAGGTTTTGATGCCATAACCGAACACTGATTCATCTCCGGCAGAAGCGGCCGCTGTAGAACACCCCCCCCCCCCCCCCTATTACCATTGATAAGAAATGGGGGGGGGGGATACGCGCGTATGATAACTTAAATAAAAGAAAGCGGAGAGACAGATTTTTTATCCCGTCTTTCTCTTTATTTTCCTTTTCTTCCTCTTTCCTTTTTTTTCTCCTCCCTTTCTCTCTTTCTGCTACCAGTAGTACATGTAATATTACCTGCTCTCTCTCCAGATCTGTTTATATGCGAATTCCCCGGAAATATTAACTCTAAATTCTCTACTTGTTTTTTTGAGTGTCTTGCGATATGTTAAAGTGGTCTCAGATATCGAGTGCTTTACACCGTGAGTGCGGTGGGATTTCTTTTACCGAAACTGTTCTTTTGTAGGACAGTGATTCCCCCTAGATTTGCCGGTTATCTTTTGTTTAGAAGCACAAATAAACCATAATATTCGACTTAGCTAGAAATTGACACTTTACAAAGCTTTAGAACTACCCGAATTTTTAATGCCCACGAAAAAATAAAAATGAAAAATAATTCTTATGCTGTTTTTATTCTCTATCTATCTATCTATCTATCTATCTATCTATCTATCTATATAAATTATGAATATTTGTTTTGATCTTCATACTTATACATTTCATCTTTTCGGGAATCGTCAGTGTAGAGATGACTTATTCATACCGGTCGCCGGACTCGAACCCAGAACACGAGTCATGTTTCAAACTCTAATTCCGACATCTTAGGCCACACAGCCGTTAAATCACCCGGTAAATCAGTGAGAGATTAAACCTATTTAAAGGCAGCCGTCGTCAAAGTGTTCGACTACTGAAAGAAACGTGTGTGTGTTTGTTCCTCCTATACGTAACTTCAATAAATAAACATTGAATTATTTTTATTTAGTATTAATCGAATATTTGACATAAAAAATAAGGAAACTAAAACGAATTAAAAAAAAATTTTTTAAAATAAATAAAAACTTGAAAACTGTTGGTAGAAAATTCAATTTTAATGCGTTTAGTTATTTGTATTTTTTTTTTCGATTTCTCAGCTGTTAACTGTACTAACTTTATCCGTTTTTCATTTCGCAAAATATTTTTTTTTTAAAAGAAAAAAAACGGTGCCGTAAATGTCTCTTCTAAGCCGATCGCGATTTTAGCCTCCATTTCAGCACAACAAATTGCGGGTGGTGTTAGGATAGAAAGAGCGAGAAAAAAACGGTTTCCTCGAAGCTGGAGTCTATTAAAGTAGCCCCAAATAATTATTGGGTCATAAAATGTTTAACACCCCACCCCACCGCCCTTCCCTCTTTCTTTTCCGTGGGGTTGGTTGGGTAAATAATGCTAAATACCAAGAGTTGGAATCGTAAACCGGGAATTTAGTGACGTATAGAATCTCGTTTGGGGGGGGGGGGGGCATTTTTCAGAAATCGTCATGCAAAAGGTCTTTTTCTGCAGTCTCGCAAGTACAATCATTTAACTACCTTGGGTCAGTGATAGCATCAGATGGAAGGTGTAGGGCAGACGTAAAATCTAGACTTGCCCAGTCAAAGAGTGCGTTTATGAAGCTGTCTTCTGTTCTTCAGTTTCTACCATCTCACTGGAGACCAGATTGAAGATGGTCCATTCTACTTTATCGATGCGAGACTTGGAACTATATGTCCTAAATTAGAAACTAAACTTTTTTTTCCACGGAGACATGGTTTATTTGCCGGATGCTGAATATCAACTGGAAGCAGCATGTAACCAATGAGGAGGTGTGAAGGTGATCTGGGCAATTAATGCAGACTTTAATGAAAAGACGGGACTTTTATCGGCCATACAAAGGACTCAAACATTTAGTTTTACTGGTAGAGTGGCTGGATGTAAGCCAGTGGACAGACAAAGATATAAGTTCATGGACAATGTGTAGGTGGACAAACCGGAATGCAATGGGACTATTTCGTTCAATAGATGATAGGACAATGTTGAGGACCATAGTCGCCGACATCTTACGAAGGCAGGGCCGTCCATGATGATGACAGAATCTTGTTACCCCTAAAGAAATGGTTGCCATCATTAAACTTAGTGTCAGGAAATCCTTTTTTTTTTTTTAAATTTTAAAATTGAAAATTCTTTAAGGTAAGTTTTCAAAAAAATTATCAGCTCAAAATTAGTTGAGTTTTTTTTGGTGTGTACAAAAATCCACACACAAAAAAAAACAAACTGATTTACTATTCTTTAGGTCAGCGGTTCTCAACCTTTTTACTCCTGCATAACATTTCAAATAAATTACATGTCTCATAGAAACTCCCTGTGCACAGACAAAATTATATACCATATCTTTCTCATTTAATTTCCATTGTAGTTCACATGGTAAATGTCGGTATATATTTTTGAATAATTGGCTTATGGATACTTCATAACAGTTTTCGATAATGCTAAGTAAAATTTATACTGTTCGTTTATATTTAATCAGGGAATTTTCATTCACATACACAAAAAACAAAAAAGCTTCCAAACTCAAACGTAAAAAAATAAACATAACCAATATTATATTTCTATAATAAAGATGTGAACAGATAATTGCTGCATCTGTTTATTTATTTATCCTTTACTGGCAACATTGAAAAGAAATAAGTTAAATGAAGGCAAAATGTCCTGTTAACCAATAAATTGACTAAGATGATATTATTTTCAAGGCATAGAGTGAAACATGTTTTTCTAATGTGAAGCCTGTGGCTGTATTTTGCTACACAAATACTTATATATCAGCCACATGCAGGTCCCGTCCACCGCAGTTGGGCACTAACTAGGGAAGGCGGGTTTTACACTGGCGCCGTACAAACATCATGAAATATATTCTCATTGATTATTATATTTTTTTAATAACATAATAGGTTAGATATGATGATGCCTATATTACGTATAAGAAATTAAATAAAAAGTTAAAAGTGCATTAGCTTATCTCACTTGTTCTTGCGGAAATCTTAGAGACCTTTTGCGGAATTTAGTGTTCTGGGGAACCCCAGTTGAAAAACGTTGCTTCAGATAGTCCAATTATTTGGAGAGGGTAATTCTAATAGGCATGATTTCTTCGACTCACAGGCCAGTTACTTGGCATTTTTCGTAACAATCAAAGTGTAGTATCTGCCCACTCCCCACTTTTATTTTGACCCTGACTCCGCCAACTTTGGAAGGACACCATCCATTCTCACAGAGAAGTCTATTTTTTAGAAAGTGTTGGGAAGGTCTTACCTGTTTTTGTTGTGCCCCCCACCTTCCTTTTTTTTTCTAATGAAATATATATATATATGAGGAATAAAAGAAAATGTTTCAGACAAAATGTAAAAATAAAAATGGAATAAAGGATAAGCTAATCAACAACTCGCAATAATAAACTCAAAAACACATATTGAAAAGTTCTACCAAAATATTTCGATTGTTAAAATACAATTATCATCAATCGGTAGCAGAACTTTAATTAAAAACAAAAGTTTTCAAATTTATACAAAGAACGCAATTTGGAAAAAAAATAATCACATGTAATAAACAGTAGAAAGGGAGAAAGAAAGAAATGTTAAAAAAGAAGAAAAAGAAAGAAAAAAATCGGCAGTTAGCTTATAAACGCCGATTGGAAACGCTGTAAGTTAATACAGTCGGGAAGAAAGATTAGTAGAAATTGTTTTTGAGTTTATTTTTGCTAGTTGTTGATTAGCTTATCCGTTATTCCATTTTTATTTTTACATATATATATATACACGCACACACACACACACACAGGGATTGGACAAAATAGTGGAAACTCTCCCATGGAATCCAGCCTTGTGAAGCTCTCGGCGAACAGTTTTTGTTGAAACGGTATTATCCAGATGATTGTTAAGCTCTGCTGTAATTTTGTGTGCTGTGGTTTTGTGCTCTTTCTTAAAATTCCTTACAAGGGCTCTACGATCCCTTTCAGACAGCTCTGACTTTCTTCCAGAATTTTGTTTAGAGGAGGATGTTTTCCCTTTTTCATAGGCTGTCATTACCTTCGAGACAGTTCCTCTCGATACGACACCATTTCAGTCACTTCCGTTACAGTAGCACCTGCCATACGGACACTAACAATCTGCCCTCTTTGGAAATCTGATAGATCCGTCAGTACATATTAGTAAGAAAAATTTAAATATCGGAAATTAAAAAAAATAAAATTTAACCAATTAATTCAAGACAATAACCATAAAAAAAAATGAAACCAACATTTTGGTAATGTCTTTCAATTTTCATAGGTGTTTTAAAATTGCAAAATTCACAAGGAAGAACCGACGTTGCTCGAGATTGAATGAATATCATTAATACTATGCACTCTTTCACTATGCACATAACACCATATTGAATTAATACTATGCACTCTTTCACTATGCACATAACACCATATTGCTTTCATTGTTTTTTACTGCACCCCCTCTCCTCCCGTTTCTCACCATTATTTAGTCAGAAAAAGCTGAAATATTGGAAAACTCTCTGAATTAGTATCATATACACATGGTTTAAATTTCATTAAAAATCGGATATATGTATTTGAAGTTTTAAGGGGGTTCTGTCCTTATGAGTCACTTGGAGGTGGGAACACGTGGATATTTGGCACATAGCGGGTAACGCTGAGATTCAGAACCACTTCCATTGTTTTCCCCGGTAAATTTTACATTAGAATAGACTTTAAGATTTTATGTAGATTCTCTAACATTTCTTTCTATAGGCAACACACAAACATCATACACACATACATTGAGTTATATATATATATGATAGATAGATAAACCAAGAACTAATGCCAGCCTTGTGTTCGTATGAAGGGAAGAAAGCGTGGAATTGGATTTTTCTAAATCTCGTTTTATTTTATGTTATTGCATTTTTGGATTTTGATAAATAAATTTTTAAAAAAATTAAATGTGTGATTATTGAAGTTATGTTGACACAAGAAGAACACATAATTTTAAACTAAAAACTATTCGCTCATTATTGCAATGCACGAGAATTCAAAGAATATACGACTCTCCTCTCCCCTTGAGGAGAACTCTTGTTTTGATAAGCTCTCATGACTGACTTTCACTCCCGAAATGGAAGACTTGCATCAAATCTGTTGCTAAGGTCGCTGAAAAAATGGTTGGCTGATTCTACCACTCCCAAAAGTATCTGACTCCTGATGCAATCTTCTACCTTTATAAGAGTGTGATATCTCCTCAGATGGAATGCTGCTGCTGCTGCTACATGTGGGGAGGTGCCGCTCAGAGCACTCTTTCTTACCTTGAAAGAGTAGAAAATTGGTTTCAGAATCTAGTGAGGGATGATCTCTACCTCTTCCCTATTGCCCCTTTCTCACAGACGAGCCATTGCTAGTCTTTCTCTACTCTATCGTTATTTTTGTGGCAAGTGTTCCATTGAGCTCCAATCTCTGGTTCCTCCCTGTAAAACATTCACAGCCAGAACTCTTCTGGCTACCACATCTACAAAAAACTTTCCTTTCTTCTTCTGTCTTGTTTACTTGTATTGGCCATACACCTTGGTCGGGTTGACCAACCCGGCTTCATTCCGAATAAGTGCAGCGTCTTTGCTGACCATCGCAGCCCACTTTTGCTGATCCTAAGCTAGGGCGCATGAGATTGCTAGCTCGAAGACCAACTACTTGTGGACTTGATAGTGCTGTTAGGTCGCCTTTGATTGCCGCTGCATGCCCGAACCAAACAGTGTTGGAGGACGGACAGCAAGGGTCGGAGATTCGGTCATCGGTGGAGAGCTTGAGTTGATATTTGATCCACACGATGCCAGCGCACAATGCAGCAAAAACAGTCTTTGTCGAAGACTTCAAGCCAATACAGATCAGCTGCATTCATTGGCCACATTTGTCAACCATAGAGAAGAGTCGTCCACACCATAGCTGATAGATATGCCCCTTAGTGACCGTTGAAATCTCTCGTCGACACCACAGTGACTGGTTGAGATGAACGAAGGTGGGCCTTGCAGCTCTTATATGGTGTTCGACCTCAGCTGCCCCTTCTCTAGGTGTTAAGATGGTTGAACCAAGATAGACGAATGACTGCATGTCTTTCAGATTGACCCCGTAAATGGTTTCCAGGTGTCTGGACCTAAAACCAAACAGAATGTCCACGAATATTTTCTTTCCAAGAACTTCCTATGTGTTCTTGCAGACAACAACATGGTAGTCTTCATGGCCTTGTGCCTAATTTGTAGATGAATGATATCTTTGATTTGCGAATAAATAATCAAAGTGTAGTATCTGTTCTGTCCTCAAAGAAGAAATCCTTCTAGACTTCTTTTACCCTCAAGTTGTCTTTGGCCTTTGATAAACGGACTCATTAGTACAAAAAATGAGGGATATTTTCAACAATTATTTTTGTCCTAATAGAGAATGCCCCTTTCTTGGTGGGAGTTAGATTTTCCTTACATTATAAACCGACTTTGTCTAACTTTTGTCCTCGTGGGGAGACAGGTATATCAGAACACCTATTTTGATCTGGCTTTCGGGCTAGGATCAAAGTGTGATATCTGTCCGACCTTGGGGTGCCATTCTTCCAAGCTTGGTCACCTTCCATTGGGGTACGATCGTGTGTCTAACTTTGCCCTAGTTGGTGAGGGGAAAGTAAATCGAGTCACTCCTTTCAAATGAAAGCTTAACCCCCATAATACAGTTTCCTCCCATCTTCTTTTGTCTGGCCGTGTAAATATTTCTTTTCTTAGCATCTACAAAAGAAAAGAATTTCTTAAATCCACAATATGCGATTAAATAATTGTACCTGTTCTAAGAGCTTTCTTTATCCCATGTAATTCCTTTCTTTCACACTGTTGCGTTTCTTGTGTATTATCTTTTTTTACTATTGTTGTTGTGCAACATTTTTCGTGTTTTACCCTTCAGGGCTTTTTTTCTGGTGTCTCTCTTTTTTTAGTATTCTTCTTCTTCTTCTAATTGGAGAAAGCCGACGACGAGAGAAAGAGTTACGTAAATGTCATCTTCTTTTGCCCATCACCGAACTGTCTTTTCGTTTGAGTCGGGCATTCAAACGCAGAAAACAAAAACGAGTCGGCCTCTCGGCGGCGTTTTCTTTAATCTCGACTCTTTCCTCTTTTTTTTAATTATTTTTATTATTACTTTTTTTTTAACTACGTATTTTACTCACGTGTTAGCTGTACATACCTGGCGTTGCCTGGGTGTGTGTGTGTGGGGGGAGGGGTCTCACTTTATAGTTAACTAGCAAGACTACCCGGCGTTGCTTGTGACAAACGTGTAACATATTTCTATGAAAACTTCTATCTCTTTACCTCTCTCTATCCGTCTCGCAATCTTTCTTTTCCCTCTCCCTTTTCCGCCCAGACAATTCCTCTCTGGGCATACACACAGAGAACTCTCCTTTATATAACAGATTCCTCGAGGAACGAGTCGGCATTTTCTTTCCAAATTAGTACATAAAATGGCTGAAAACTCGACCCTCTTGCCGAAACCTAGCCTGTTTGACCCACAAAGAATGATAAAAAAATTAATTTTAAATAAATCTGATCAAGAATATGGCAACTTTGTGGCGGTTTGTTTTTTAGTTTTTTTTTAACTGGACGGACGGACACACACACAACTGTCCTTTATATAATAGAAAAAGACTGCGTTTTTTTTTGTTTTGTTTTTTTAAGGGGATGGGGTCTTTTAAATAGGATTTTGAAAGTTAACTTTAATTATTACGGTATTTAGTCATTTAATATTTAATTGAACGAAATTGATGATTGAAACAAAATGTGTCCACATTTTGGGGTGGAATTCAATCTTCCTCACATTATAAACCGACTTTGTGTTTTAATTTTCACTCGTGAAGAGGGGTAAATAAATAGGGATTCTCAATAACTATTTTGATCTGAACTTTCGAGCTAGGATCCAAGTGCACTATCTGTTCAGGCTGTTTGCCATCCTCCAAAGAATTACCTTCTCCTTCGAGGAGAGGGCAAGGTTTTTACCTATCACCTCACGTGCCGACAGGACTATACATATATTTCTATCCCTAAGCAGAGAACCCACCCCTCCTTGACACACATACACAGATTAAAAACCGACCTTGTGCCTAACTTTGTCCTCGTGTGGAAGGCTATAAAAATGATAGGAATATCCTTAAGGTGCGCCCATTTCTATTTGAGCTTGACGGATCGGCGGAAATGTCATTTCAAACTTATTAGCGTTTTCGCCTCTCGGTCACATTTATTTCACCCTTGAGCGTGACAGACAGCGACCAACAAAGCTTTTCTCATAGAGCTCTGGGTACGTACCTAAAAGGCAATCTTGAGTCAGCCTCTCCCCGTCGTCTACGCTTTCTCTTCTCACCCCACCCAAACCCACACACACTCCTTTTAACTACTTATTTTTACTTACCTATATAAGCCTAGACACTTTTCTATTCTATCGACGGTATTTTTATTTACTTTCTTCTCTACCGAGACTGGTTAACTACGATATAATTTTTGTGGGGAGGAGAGAAAAAAGTTTCAAAGCAAGCAGTCACGACCCCATCCCTCCCCATCATAAATATAGTAATTCAAGTTTGTCTTGAACCCATGCCCTGGTGGGGAGGGGGTAGCGCTCCATAGCAATTTTAACCTCAGGAAAGTAATGCTTTATTTTTCGTCCCCTCTCTCTCTCTTTCTCTCTCTTTCTTTCTCTCTCTTTCTTTCTCTCTCTCTTTCTCTCTCTTTCTCTTTCTCTCTCTCTCTCTCTCTCTTTCTCTCTCTCTCTCTTTCTCTTTCTCTTTCTCTTTCTCTCTCTCTTTCTCTCTCTCTTATTAATAGATTCACGAGTCATCTCTGCCTCCATTTAGACGAAAATAAATAACATAACCTATCAAATCTGTTCTGATGTTACACTTAGTCTATTCTGTCCTCAGTCAGTGAAGAAGTCCTTCTAGACTGAGGCAATTTTTATTATTGTTCCAATCCAAGCTGGATTTTCCCCACATTAAAACCGACATTGTGTCTAACTTTCCTTTCGGGGGGGGGGGGGAGGGGGGTAAATAAAAACATATCAAATGATTTTTCGGTCATCTTGAACTTTTCAGCTTTAAGATGCCTGTTATTTAAACACCATTATCTTAGTAATAGTCGTATACCAATTTGGTTCAATTAATGATGTAACCCAATTATTAAGGTATCGTATACATTATTAATTGAACCTAATTCGTATACGACGATAACTAAGATAATGTTGGTTAAATAACAGTCATCTTAAAGCTCAAATGTTCGATATAATCGATTTTTCAGTTACTGAGATTTTTTTACTGTAAAATTTATTAACAGTACAGTCACACCCGTGCCAATACAAAAATAAATTTTCAAACCTGGTGAGAGAGAGAGATATCTTCTCTTTACTTAATAAATGTGACTTATTTTCAAACAATTTACTGCAGTTTCATGGATCATCCAATCATCAAAAATGCATTAATAAATCCTGAGCGCCTCCAGATACACTTCAGCTGATTAACTGATCCATGACGTTAGATTATTATTGGGTCCCGGTCACTATAAAGGGGGGGGTGGGGTCCTTGAAGAGGTAGATGACCTCTATTATGGGAGCTTAACTCCACAAAATAAAAAATTTCTAAATCCATTATTCAAGTAGTTTGAAATATCTTGGAGTCTGCTGCTCTCCTATCAACTTGCCTCCCCACGAGGGCAAAGTTAGAACCAAGGTCGATCTTTAATATGGAAAAGTATCGGCTTCCCAAAACGGGGCACTCTAAAGTGAGAACAAAAATGACGTCTGGTCTCTTGAAATTATTACGGATTCCGACTATCACGGTTCATGTTGATATTATGGCTCATTTGTGTCCCTAAACTGAATTAAATGTTATTTCACGACCGCGCCCCCATTCTATAAAAGAACTGATCGAACGATCCATAACAAACTCTGATTGTTTTGGATATTGACTGTATATATAACAGTTGTGTTGCGTACTAGAGTGACTGTATACGGATCATTTCAAAGTTTCAAAGCAAAAGTAAAGTATTATGATTCACCTATGATCACGGGCCTCTGTTGTATAACGGACAAACAACCCTTTTCAGTAACTGAGAATGTTTTACTGATTGACTTTTTTACATACTCGAAATCTATCTCTATCTATCTATCTCTTTCTCTACCTCTCTCTTTCTCTACCTCTTTCTCTCTCAACAGAGGCGCGTGCTAAATTTTTTTTTTTTTTTTTCGGTTTTCATTGACAAATCGAGCCATTTTACTTTTAGCTTAAACTTTAATTCAAACCAGAAATTTCTAATCAACAGCTCAAAAATTACTTCAGAATTTCACATAATCAACAAGTTAAGATTCGGAACACTTGTTTCTTTTATGTAATATCTGTTCTATCCTTTTCTCAGAAGGACGGCTTCCTCCTCGACTGGGACAATTTTTTTTTTTTTTTTTTTTTTTTTCATTCTATAGTGGCCGCTTTATTTTCCCACATAACAAAACTGACCTTGTGTCTAACTTTTCTCTCGTCTGAAATAGCAACTAAATCGGGACAGACGTCAAGAATTCTGGTTCATTGTTTGTCTGTCTTTCGCACGCGTCCCCGTTGTATCAAAGAAAGTTTTCTTTCTTTCTTTTTTTTTGTTGTTATTTAATCTTTTTTATCGAAGTATTTCAAGTTTTTTTTGTTTTTTTTCTTACTGAAAAAAAAAAACCCAACAATTTAGGGCATCAGCAGGTTTGGGGTTATTTATGATGGTGTGTGTGTGCACACACACATATATCTACTACTACTACTACTACTGAAACACCTATTAACTTAAATGTGTATTAAGTATATTAGACGTATCCGTGACCCGTTGGGTCACAACTATTGCCATTATTTATTCTACTTTGATTAATGTAACTTTACTTCTATATTATTATTATTAGTAGTAGTAGTACCTTGCGGACCCCGCAACTCTTTCTCTAAATGCTCTGAGACGTTAAGAAATATTAGTGATTGATTCAACAGGAGTTGGGGAGAGAGAAATACATAGATAGCTAAGAGAAAGATGGGTGACTTGTTCAATTAAAAGTTGTTTATTTTTCCAACCATAATTCAATCCTAGAATTAAATTATATTTTAGCATGTATTTTGTTAAAGTAGTGAAACAAACGTTGACTAACTCGCGTTTTATTTATTTATTTATATATCTGTGGGTTCTACAAAAAAGATATTTTTTATAATATCCGAAAATGTTCCAAATTGTAAGCTCAATGAAGTTGTATTACAAGCTTCTGAGCATATATATATATATATATATATATATATATATAATGTGTGTGTGATTTTATGAAGGCTTACCAAAGCATTCCTTTCAGGACACCAATGATCACCATTAAAGAATGCTTTGGTAAGCCTTCATAAAATCACATATAAATGCTCTGTACTCTGTAATCGAGTATCATCGAGCTTGTTTTTATTGGAACAACCCCGGTCTTCACTGAATGATCTATTTTATAAGTGAAAAATCTAAATATATATATATATATTATAGGTGCATTCCAATGACCTCGTCTCTCTCTCTCTCTCTCTCTCTCTCTCTCTCTCTCTCTCTCTCTCTCTCTCTCTCTCTCTCTCTCTCATAAAATGTGAGAGAGATAATTAGATTCCAGTGCCCATGTTTTTATTTATTCTTAAAGTGATCCAATTCTTTATGGTCCGTTTCATCATCACTCAGACAACATACAGAATTATATATCTGGGATGTTTAATGAGTATGACTCATCAAAAGGAAAGTCCAAAACATAAAAAAAAACTCACATTATTAAAGCATTTAGACATGCAGGTTTATTAGGAAATAAGTTGCTATTGACTTTCATAAATCGGCACCATATTTAATACTGACAGAGCTAGAAAAAATACGTAGATCACAAGAAATCGAATAGAATTAGAGTAGAAAAATAAAAGTAAAAAATTGTATAACTTTCGTATTATTCAAAATTACTTCTAAATCAAAAATACTTTAAGTGAAGTTCAAGAAATGAATATTCTAACACGTTCTCTGTGTGTACGCATGCAATTTTGATAGTGAATAAAGATTTAATCTTGGAAACGTGCGTACATATAGAGTATGTGTTATAATATTTATTTCTGGAACTTACTTTGAAATTCTAATTAATGTTGTGAATATATCCAATTGTACGCTATTAATAAATGAAAACTCTAATTGATATAACTAATTATTGTGCTTATATTAACTGCAGTATTCAAACAGCTTATAGGTATGAAATAATATCTTTTTTAAAAATTACAAAAATTATATATAGATTAGTCTCACCCATAAGAATTCGAGAACTATTTTAGTTTATCAACTGGAATTTTTCCACACACACATTATATACCTACTAGACACCGTCATCGAGTGTCTTCTGTCTATAAAAGGGTTTGTCAGGACAAAATTCAAAATAACATAATATTCGAAGCCGAAAGTAAGATCCACCCGGCACGGCTATACCCTGGCTCATACAAAGAATGGTGCACCTTCTAATGATGTTACCTCAAGTGACAGCACTTAGCCGAGTACTCCAACTGACAAGATGAATTCTTGTCCTGGAATCCTGTAAGACCAAGAGATCACAAGAAAGATTTACTATAACATAGTTAACTGGCCAATTGGAGGGAGGAAAATTAATGTTCTTTACTTATTTACTAACTCAACGCTTGAGAAGTAAAGGAGAACTTTAATGGAACACTCGAATATCTATGTATCTCATATAAAGAGACTTTACACTGAAGCTATATATATATATATATATATATATATATATATATATATATTATATATATATAATGATAGATTAGATATTTAATTAAATGAAAGAAAAATAAGAAATGTTATTGGCAAATCTATTACGGTTCAGTTAATTCAACACAAGGTTATATTCAATAAAAGAATGTTCCTTCCTTAAGCCAAGCTTTTCAAAGAATGGGTTTCTTATCAAATGAATGATATATATATGTATGTATGTATGTATATGTAGGTATGAAGATGCCTCTTTTCAGCCTTGGATACCTCTTGCTATTGTGAGTCTATAGTGAAGCAAGTGTTACTGAATCGGCATCGAAGCAATGCCGGAATAAGCAGAAAATGACTGATGTTATTTCAGGGTGTTCCTTCTCCTAGTCAAGCTTACTCAACTATTTATTGCATAGTGGGGGTATGCATTGATTCATACCTTTCCTAAGCGTATTTGTGATACAGAAGACCGGTCAAAACTCGAACTCTGCACGCCGAACCCACAACCACTATACCACGCCACTTCCATGATTTCTTTTTTCGAGACAGTTTTGTTTTTCTTTTCACCTTGCCAACCAAGTTAGGCAGACCCCCGCCCCCTCGTCTTCCTTCAACCGTTTTCTTACTTATATTGTCTGACCTACATTTCTTGTACATTTCAGATGTAGGTCTACTTCAAACCTACCTTCATTACACAATCGCTACTAGTTGCCCCCCCCCCACGCACACACACACACACACACACACACCTACAGGTATAAACAACTTTATATTGTATACAAGACAAGGAATGGACTGCTATTATTTCATTTTTTTTTTTTTTTTCAATATTTCTTTTCTTTTTAAAAACTTAGTCTAAATTTGAGATTTTGTGATTTTTCATTAAACTTTTAAAAAGAAAATGAATTCGCTGTCTGTCTGAAGAGTTTCTTATATAACATCTTACTTGGTACTTTTTACTACCCAGTATAAGTAAGTATATGAACCAACCACGTAATCAACCCCTTTCTCTCTCTCTCTCTCTCTCTCTCTCTCTCTCTCTCTCTCTCTCTCTCTCTCTCTCTCCTCACGATTTCGCGTGGTGGGGGGAGGGGGTATTCTTATATTCTTAAAAACTTTTTCTCCTCTCTTGATTTCAGATTTTATTTCTTTTTAAAATAAATAAAATTCATTCAAAAATATATATACTTTCGTTCACAAAATTATGTGGTCCTGTGCCATAAAATAAAAATAAAACCCTCATTATCTGGTCTTCAAACTAGAATCAAAATGTCGTATGTGTCCAGTTCAGTCCGACAGGTCATCCTCCCAAGCTTTCCCCCCCCCCCCTCCTTTAGGAGAGGCGTGGGTGGGTGTATTACTTAGCACTTCGTTTGTGAGTAAATGCAGATATTTTTGTCCCTAATTCAGTGTTTCCCTCTTGGGGGAGTTGGATTTTTCGGTTCTTGTTGCTTAAAAGTACGAAAAAAAAATTTTTTGTCTTTTCCTGAGAGAGAGTTAATTATGGGGCAATAACTGTGAATTGTAATTTTGAGTCAGATTTTGTCTTTAATATCTAACAACTTTGATTTTATATTCACTTGCGTTGCGATCATGGATCTGAACTTGTTCCAGTTTGAAGACGTCGTACTTTATTTTACTTCCGAAAAAGCTAAACAGATCGATTTCTTGCAAGCCCATGGGCTTATTTCTGGCGAAGAAACCTGCAGTTGTGGGCATAACATGCGACTTGTGCCATCAACAGTGAAAACTGATGGATTTCTTTGGCGTTGCACGAGTGGTTACTGTGCAAGTATAACGTCGATTAGACATAACTCTATCTTTGAGAAATCTGAATTTCGTTCACGTCGTCGTTCAGTGATTTCATTCACTACAAAATTGAAATTTAAACAAAATAAATTCTAAAATTTTCCATTACTGTATTCTATTACGTTCATTTATTAATAATTAATTTCCAGTTAATTGCTTTCGATGTAATAACAGTTGAATAGAGTTACTGCCCCTTAATTAACTCTCCCTCAGGAAAAGACAAAAAAAAATTTGTTCGTACTTTTAAGCAACAAGAACCGATTTTTCTCCTGCATTAAAAACCGATCTTGACCCCCCCCCCCCCACACACACTTCAAGTAAATTCCCGTATAACGAAAAATTATAAAGTCCAGGCACATTGATACCGGGATCAGGATCCCTAAATTCAGCATCGTCTCATAGAAAAAGGTGGCGGTCGAGAATGCCAGGATTTGGAGAGGGGTAATAACCTTATTTATTTACTTTTTAAAGGGGATTTCATTTCTAACGTTAAATCGTTTTAAAATTAGTCTTCGCGAAGACCAGTTGTTACTGCTGTGAATATATTTTTTATCCTTCAAGAAAATAAATTGATCAAAGGTAGAGGTAAAAAAGTCAACAAATAACTATTACCAAAGGCAATAAAAGTTACTTTTCTACTTACCTACATAATTTTGTGTGTGCTTTAAAGCGTTTTGTTTTTTGTTTGTTTTCAATATAAGATTCTGTTCAAATCGGATATCCTTAGTCAGCCATAATCCAAAAATGGCTGACGCCACTTTCCCGAAAATAACCGAAGTCCGATTACTTTTCCCCCATCATTTTCTTCTTTTCAATTAGGCAGAAAAGTAAATTTTATTGAGTATAGAACAGTTGTTTGTGTTTTTGGTTTGTTTTTTGTTTGTTTTGTTTTACCCAATAAGACGAGAAAGCCATCAATCAAACTTTAGTGATTTCCGGAAAGCTGGCGGCAGCCATTTTTGAATTATGACTCTAACGATAGCCTATTTGAACGAAATTTAAGTAAATCTGTACTATTCTCACCCAGCGTAGTTTACCCCCTAAAAATGTTCAGATTATACTTTCTTTTTCTTTTTTTGGGCGATTACAGTCTGAAAAAATATCCGCAAAGAAGAAATTAAAATTCTTTTATTTTAGATCACTTTCCTATGTAAATTTAACGTACGTAAAATGAGCACCCTCTTCATGACCAGTTAGCGATAAATTGGGGCGTATAACCGAATCGTTTCTCAATTTTGGGGTGGGGCATTTCTATTTTACTCGTCCAATTTATTTATTTTTCTGTTTTAAACATATTTATGTAATTTTAAAAGATTAGATGTGTGTGGGGGGGGGCTGAAATTAGTCCCCACTTGCCACAAAAAAAATCGAAAATGATGGAAAATACTAATGTTTGGCTAAGTAAAAGTGACGATAACGAACTTCACTGAACAATCTACACAATACGAACCAAACTTCTATTTTCTTTCATTTCTAACCTGGTTTAGTTCTGTTCACATTGGAACTTGATTCTGCTTTCTCCGGAAAGTCAGAACTGCTATCCCCTATAAACTTCAGATTCCTCGAGGATGGGTGGGGGGGGGGGGGTAGGGATTATATGTAAACAGCCTGAAAATATCTGCAATGGAATTTTAAAAAAAATTAAATATTTTAGATTTAGAGTGGGGGGATCACTACTTTCCTATATAAATTTAAGGTAAAGCGAGTACCCATTTCCTGGCCAGTTAACGGTGAATGAAAACATAAAAAATACCAAAATGCTCCCCCCCTTTATGCTTAAAACAAAACTAAATTGATAAGTTAAAAAAAAAAAAGTTCCCCCCCCCCTTTCCCCCACTAAATAAAATTGAAAGTCGGATCGGTTATGTCTCATTTTACCGCTAACTGGCCAGGAAGTGAATGCTCATTTTACGTTAAATTTATATATAAAAGGTATTTTTAAAAAGTAACTTTTATTGCCTTTGGTAACAGTTATTTGTTGACTTTTTGTTTTTTTCGTTATTAACCTTAAATAAATTTATAAATTTATAAAAATTACAAGCTCAAATAATTTAATTTCCTTGAAAAATAATGTCTTTGTCTCGTTTTTTAAGTCCTTTTTCCTTTAACGAGTTAGATTTCTTCATTTGTTGTCTACCCAATTTTCTATCATTCACACCTTGATTCGTCGAAAGAAAAATTGCCGGAAGTGATCTGATATCCAATATCAAACAAGGATAATGGACAAGAAACATTTTAGGCAAGGGTATAGTTTGGCGTTTTGTAATAAAAAAAATTATGTATCGGCGATGAAAATGGTTTCATGTTGTTATTTTAAATAATATTAAATAAGAAACCATTTCAAGTAAAAAAAATCTACTTATTGCATTTTTTCAGACGTTTTAATACACTTTTCGTCTAAAATACGCAATATCGATATGAAGCATACGAAAACGTGGATTGTGAAGCATAGAGGGTAAGGCTTTACATTAAGCCCCCCCCCCCCCGGTAAACCACCCGTGCGCATGCGCTAACAAACGGAAGCGCAATAAAGCGCACAATTTAAAATTGATTGAAAATGAAGATTGCTGAATTGCATGAACGCATGTCAAGTACTACAAATTTATTTAATTTTCTTAAAGAATTAAAATTAATAAAGGAGTCTAGATTATGTGTTTGTGGGTCTACCATGAAATGGGTTAGTAGTACACAATTAACCGATGGCTTTGTACTGCGATGCGGAATTAAAGTATGTAGGAAAAACAATCTCCATATTTGTGAATATTTACTTTGAAAAGAACACAAAGACGTTTTTACTGCATTAGTAACTAAAATCAACCATTTGTATCCTGTTTAAATTTAGGTGTTTGTTTTTCTATTTTTCACCCAATAGCGTGTTCATTTATGCACTTCCGTTTGTTTGCGCATGCGCACAGCCCGGGGCCCTTAATGTAAAGCCTTACCGCATGGAGTACTGAAACGAACTCTTGTAGTGAATTATAAAAATAATTTATTTAAGAGGTTTCTTGATTTCACAACTCAATAAAAATTAAAATGTCTTTCACCCCCCTTTTTTTTTTTTTAATAAATACTATTCTGGGAATTATTAAAATTCTGAGATAATGAAAGTGCTGGTTTCGTTTCGTACTTGTTTCATACTTCGTTTTTCGGTAGGCCGTATTTCCGGTCTGATCGTGTTAATTTTGTAGCATTTCTATGCTATTTTGTAGCACTTCAATAGATTTTTACCTGAAATTTTGTACACACTTCAATAGATTTTTACCTGAAATGGTTCCCCATTAAAAAACAAAAAAAAAAAAACAACATAAAACCATTTTCATCGCTTATACATATTTTGTTTTATTATTACAAAACGCCAAACTAGACCCTTACCCTTTTTTCTTCTTTCGTAAATTCAATCAAATCCTGTACATTTCAAGTGGTTAATAATGTTTGTTTGTTTTTACTTATGGGTGACGCCATCTTGCCTGCCTCTGTCCGAGACTACAGCAGCACAAAACCCTCACAATGTTGATGTTTGGGGGCTTCGGTGAAACTTATTTCGATACCTTGTGCATCTAAGTGTTTATGAGTATTAGTTTTGTGGCCTTTTGGCCAAGATCAAAGTGTAGTATCTGTTCCGATGGATACTGAACGAGACTGGTCCTGTGCAGTTCTAGGAGGTCCACCCTCCCAGGCTTTGTCTCCCCTCTTTGGGGAGGAGTAAGTTTATTGCTTACTGCCTGAGGCGCCCCTACCAGGGGATGCCGACGGGGCTGCCCAGGCAATTTTTAAATGGCCAGAGTGCTCACCTCTCGAGCGCTGGCTTATCTAATCCCACTTTCCCGACCTTGTGTCACATCTTACCTTGTGGGAGGTAGATAAATAACATGAGTATTAGAGCCCCCCCCCCCCCCCCCGAATAGCTGATTTTAAAATTAGTAGCCAATGTATATGCTATCTATTTCCGACTATGACTGAATATAATTTCATGTTGTGAACACTCTTAAAGCAAACTTATTTTCTTTTTTCTTTCCTTTTTTCTTTTTTTTAATGCTTTTCCACTCGGCAAGAGAAGATAACCCTGCATTCGACTATTCATGAATGAGTAACTACTGTAGTGTATTATGTTTCAAAGTTTCTGAGATGAGGATTGGTAATGTGTATTATTTGTGGACTACTCATCTTGGATGTTATTTTCACATTTCAGATCAAGTAACTTCCGACCCTCTTCAGATGCATCTTGTCAAACTCTGAAATGTTTCTGTTAAATTGTCGTTTCCCAGCCAAAATGCCGGACAACGAATTGTCTACAGTTTTCCGACCTCACAAATAAATTGTTTTTAACTAATTTCAAATTTACCGTAAAGGAAATATAGTTGGGAAATTAGTCCAAAACAATTTATTTGGGTTTACTTATTTGTGAGGTCTGAAAAAATCAGAACACTGCAGACGATTCATTGTCCGACATTTTGGCTGGGAAACGACAATTTAACCAATGTTTCTGTCGAACTCTGGAATCTGTACGGAATTTTGAATGGAACCCTTTATTTAATCCATAGGGGTAGCTTGTTCTCGTTCCGTCAGCCTTGTCTGGGTAGGCGTCTTAAATAATTTGTAATCGTATTCTTAGTATCGTCCACACTGAGGATTGGCGAGGATTCAGTAATAATAAGTGACGGTTTTCTGGAGACTGAAGGTTCAATCCTCAGTACGACCGATACTAAGAATACAACTCGGAATTACTTAAGACTTCTACCCGTTCATGACTGACGGAACGAGAGCAAGTTACCCTTGTGGATTAAATAAACTGTTCCGTTCGGAATTCCGTACAGATTATCGAGTTCAACAAGATGCACCTGTCGATGGTTACATCGGTCGAAACGTGAGAATAACATCCAAGATGAGAACAGTAGTCCGAATAATACAGTGGAGCACCCATCAGTTGGGTCTGTTATTGTTAATGAATTCCCGAGTAGTAAAATAACTTGTGTATGAATGTTATCCTTGTATATACAGTGGCTGTACATGTTTATTTACCTCTTATGCAGGAGGTGAAACTCAAGGTCAGGTGGGGTTTTGAAAAGCCAGCACACTAATTGAAGTGCACTCTGACCTAGAAAAAATACCTGAGCAGTCCCATTGGCATTCCACGATAGGGGCACCTCAGGCGATTAGTAATAAAGAGAAGAGATAAGGTAGAGCCTGTGTGTGGACCTCCTCGGACTGAACAGAACCATACCTCAGCCCGCCAGCAACAAAGCAACTGTCGAACTGATTGTCGAGGACGTATCTCTGACTGGTATGCTCTGTATATAAAAGTGGATTTTAAAAACATAGGGCGCATTTTTTTGTTGTTCTTCTACTTCGCGGCGATGTGATTATAAAGAAAGAACCCCATTTGTTCATGATTGGATTTTGTATATTTTTAAAAAAAAAATGCAGATTACTGTCGGTTTAGAGTACGATTGAGTTGGGGGGGGGGAGGTAAATAAATATTCATGCACCGAGATGTTGTTCGGGGGCGGGGTGGCATTACGTTATGAGAAAGGGGAAAAAAAATTAACAAATGTTTCGTCATAAAAATACTTACTTGAAACTGAAAACTCATAATTTCAGTTCAAACAACTTTCTATAATGTAAAAGATTTCAATTTACACCGGTTATAAAGTAAGTGGCCATTTTACGATTTAGGTGTAACAGATAAGTACCCCCTACACCTTCAAAATAAATGGGGGGGGGGCTAGTCTTTTGATAACAGTGCTGTAAGCATATTGGTATTATTCTAGGGCTGTTAAAAAGAAATATGTAACCCCCCCTCCAATAAATAAATGATACAGACACTATTTTGAAGATCTACCAATATTAAATATTCATATTATTGCTGCAACCTTTATTAATTTTTTTTCTTTTTTTTTTCTTGTAGTCACTTAGATCAGTCAACAACCTGGCATGATCCTCGGAAATCCCACAGTACATCCGTGCTGAACAGTCAACAACCCAACCGACCACAGTCTCAGCAGTCACCACCTGCACTACAAAGTTTAGGGCCTTTACCCCCAGGTTGGGAACAAGCTACGACTAATGAGGGCGAAGTCTACTTCATCAATCACGTTGAGCGGACAACGAGCTGGTATGATCCACGAATTCGTAAGTATTTTCCTTCTTACATAAATAAACTTTTACCTTTTTTATGAATTTAAGAAAAAAAAAAAATTTTTTAAATATACACGGGGCGTTCAATAAGTAATGCCCCTCACCCATTTCCGATAGCAGTAGATTAATGAAACTTGTCACAGATATTAGTCTTTCTCTACATAGGAACCACCCACAGTTATGCATTTCTCCCATCGTTTGATGCAGCTCTGGACACTGTTTTTGTAGAACACCCCAGGTTGGCCCTCTAACCACGTCGTAACTTCAGAAATCAAGGCTGCATCATCTGGGAAACGCTTTCCTTTCATAAACAACTTCATGGCTGGGAAGAGATGAAAGTCAGAGGGTGCAAGGTCAGGAGAGTAAGTAGGATGGGGGAGGATTTCATAGCAACACGCCCGTGCTTCTGATCTGGCGACATGCGAGTTGTGTACCGGAGCGTTGTCCTGCAGGAGGAGGATACCTTTGCTGATCTTGCCCCGCCTCTTGATTTTGATAGCTTCTCTTAATTTCATCAAAAGTGAAGCGTAATAGGCTCCTGTAATTGTGGTACCCTTTGCTAGGAAATCTGTCATCACTACTCCGCCCTGGTCCCAGAAGACTGTAAGCATGACCTTGCCAGCGGAGGACTGCACCCTTGCCTTCTTTGGAGGTGATGAGTCCAAGTGCTTCCACTGCATTGACTGGGCTTTGGTCTTTGGATCATAGTGATGGACCCAAGTTTCATCCTGTGTAATCAGTCTTTTGAAAAATTTTGACTCATCTTCTTGGCACATCTCCAAATTTATCCTCGAGCACTCGACGCATTCTTGCTTCTGGAAAGGTGTGAGCAACCTGGGAATCCATCTGGCAGACACCTTATGCATCTGCAAATGGTCATGAATGATAGTTTCCACAGACCCTGTCCTAATCTTGACCTCTTGAGCTATTTGGTGAATAGTAATGTGTCGATCTTCCAAAATGGCAGCCTCAACTTGACGGACAGATGCCTCATCAATTGCAGAAGAGGGACGACCAGGTCTGGGGGCTGTTTCCACAGACATCCGGCCATGTTTGAATTCACGATGCCAGCGTTTTACAAGGTCATATGATGGGGCATCATCACCATAAGTTTCTTTCATTTCATCAAAAGTCTCCTTTGGTGTGCGTCCTTTCAAATACAAAAACCGGATCACTGCGCGACACTCAACTGGCTCCATTTCACACCTGACTCGGTTCAACCACCTGTAAATCAGAAACCACAATTAGTTCAGAGCTGTTTTTCGCAACATAACTCCTAGATATAAATCATTACACATGCAAAATTTCATCTAGATCAGACAACTGGAAGTGGGTCAGGGGCATTACTTATTGAACGCCCCTCGTACTTTTCACTCTACATTCATTTTGTGAAAGTTTTTCTCTTGTTAATTTTTCAAAATCCGAGAAACATTTCTGCATAAATTCCACAGATTTGGTAAAAAACCTCACATATTTTACATAGTTTTTTTTTCAACCTCATCTCTGTATTAATAAAATTGGGTTTCTCGTCTCTACGTTAATTGTACTTTTTTTTTTTTTACGATTAATCGATTATTGAAATAAAAATGTACATAAAGTACTAAAACCAACTTTTAAAAACTCTTATTTAAAAAAAATAAAATTAATTACGAAATTAAATCCATCAGAATGCATTTCCATTTATTTGTAAACAAGTCAGCCATTTTAATCTTTTGTTTATAGCTGAAAAAGAAAATGAAGGACTTCATGACCCTTCGAAGTTTGAAACAAATTTGGAAGTATTTAAACTGTTGAATAGAAAATTGTTTAAACTGTCTTTAAACTTAGCAACTCCCCCTGTATCAAAAGATTAAAAGCTTTAGAAGTTATTTAAATTCAGTCATTTCATAAATAGAGATAAAAACAACTTTAGCTTAACAACAATTAAGTTTTATAACAATTTGGTTCAATTACTAATTTAATGACCAAATTATACCGTAATAATTAAATTTACCTAAAAAACAAATAATTTGGGTTTTAAAAAAAGGAGGTAAAATAAAAAATAAAAAAGTAAGAGTCCTAGGCAACACCAATAGTTATAGCTAGTTTTTGGCACAGGCCAAATGTTAAAATTGATCTTTGATTAAAACTTTAAATTACTGGTGGCCATATGTGAATTATGAAACTGGCCATAAAAACTGACGGTTTATTCTTTAATTGCTTCTGTTTATTGCATAGTTCAATACCACACAGGTTTTTTTAATTGCTAAATATGATGTTCTTGTTCGTCCATCGCTTGCAAAGATGACTGTGATTATTATGTTTTTTTTGTGGGTTCGGAGATGGCTCGTCAGTCCAATCGGAGTTCTGAAGTATCTCCCGTCATGTAGAGCACCTGTGGGATGATTCTGTCGCAGAGGTGCTGACTGCTCTTTCTTTCCGAATAGAACATTTCCTCTTGCATTCCTCAATACATGCAGATTCAGCAATCGTGGCTCCTAACGTTAAATATTATTAATAAATATTGATTGGGGAATGTCCATTTCTCTTCTCTCACAGAAGAGACGTTGCTAGTCTTTCTCTACTCTATCGTTATTTTCATGGTATGGGCTCAATTGAGCTCTAATCTCTGATTCCCCCTGTAAAACATTCACAGCAAAAACTCGTCTAG
>OY744519.1:24926512-25019012 GCA_963556195.1 Sepiola atlantica | reverse complement strand
TTAATAATTATTTCCTACCAAAAAGACTTCGCTGATATTTGTTGAATTATTTCTATTGTTGATTTGTTCTGCTTGAATAACCTTGCCTTCACAGAGACGAGATCGACAAAGCCATCTCTATCATCATCATCATTCCGACCTAGAGGAGATTCGACCGACATCTTTTTTTTATTGCCACTACAACGATCAACGGCCAAAAGAGTGTTCACGGTCTGGCAAGATCTATGTGTAGAGAACCAGAAGCGTGAGCACAGATACAGACGACGAGCGGGGTACATGTTTATGGCAGGCTCCGTGATGCGGAATAGAGTGGGGTATCTGTTATACTTGGCACCGCGACCAGGATATCAAACATCTGTGTGTGAGTGGCCGACAAGATACCCATGGTGTCGAAGAGAGTGGGGTACCTTTTACATTCCTAGAAATTTTTAATCTGGAAGGTCGTTTTCCTAGAAATTTTTAATCTGGAAGGTCGTTTTCCTAGAAATTTTTAATCTGGAAGGTCGTTTTCCTAGAAATTTTTAATCTGGAAGGTCGTTTTCCTAGAAATTTTTAATCTGGAAGGTCGTTTTCCTAGAAATTTCTAATCTGGAAGGTCGTTTTCCTAGAAATTTCTAATCTGGAAGGTCGTTTTCCTAGAAATTTTTAATCTGGAAGGTCGTTTTCCTAGAAATTTTTAATCTGGAAGGTCGTTTTCCTAGAAATTTTTAATCTGGAAGGTCGTTTTCCTAGAAATTTTTAATCTGGAAGGTCGTTTTCCTAGAAATTTTTAATGACAAGAAAATGCATTCGGCATCATACATTTGCACCATGAATAAATGTTTGAAGATATTAAGAAATAACCCCAAAAAAGAGTTGATATGCTGTACAACATTGGAGTACAGGGAGGTGATGGTGCTTGTATGATAACAAGACTTAGAAGTGGGTGGAGTAAGTTCAGGGAGCTTCTGCCATTACTGGCCAGCAGAGATGATGTATGCTGATGATTTAGTACTCACCTGTGAAACAATGGAAGGTCTGAGAGTGAATGTTCCCAACACCAAAGTGATGATCAGTGGTTGTAGTGTTGGAAAGAGAACAGTTCTTTTTCTTAGTTTGTCGAAAGGGAGTCGGGTGCAACTTAATTTTTTGTGGTGATTTACAAGAAGTACAGTGGAATTACAGATAACCGGTTTCTGTGCAAGAATTTGGGGTGGGGGTTGTTTTTTTCTTGTCTCGCCATTGTAATAATAGTTCTTGAATCATCATCATCATCATCATCATCATCGTGCTGGCATAATGGCTATTTCTGACAGATTTACCTCTGCATTGAGTTTCTTGGACACGTCTCTCAAAAAACTCAACAATCTCACCAAACTTTCCATGCAAGCTTCCAACATTCAAACTGCACAGTCTAAAGTATATCATATATATATAAAATTATTGCACATTACTTATATAGATAAAAAAAAAAAATCTAACATAAAGTTATCTTGTCGAATTGTCAAAATCAAACCAAACTAGCATGTAAGTTGACAAAAAAGCAAACTTGGCTTTTGATTAGCCAAATTTCATTTGTTATTATTGTACCATATAATTGGCAATATAAAAACATACTTAGCTACAAATTTTTTTTTTAATTACTTAGTCTTGCCCAAACGGCTGTTAATATGAAACATTTTTCAATAATCAGCTAAAAATAAAAATCAGCAAGGGGGGTAACTCATCTTAATTGAAAAATGTAATAGGAGTTGTTTACCTTAAGTTTAAAAATGGGCAAACAATTAAAAACTAAAATGAATTCACTGCATCCTGGGCAACGCTGGATAGATACATCTAGTACATAATACATATGAATTGTTTTCTCTCTAAAGATCTTACACTGAACGTAGCATAAAATTGAAGAGTGGAAAGCCATTATGTGTCTTGTCTTTTGCGTTTTATTTGTGTTTTATCTTCATTAACCTCTTCCTTTTCACTTTTTTAATTACCCATCCAAAACAAGGCAGGTTGTCTATTTGCTTAACTATCCTGTGGCAAAAGTGTAACAATCTCTCTCTTTTCTCCGGTTGTCTGGGGCAAAAGCTGTTTCTTCCCCGGTCGCCCCCTCATCCTCTCCCCGGTCGCCCCCACACCCTCTCCTATTGCTCAGGGGCAAAAGTGTAATATATTTCTATTAAAAGTACTATCTATCTTCCCCGGTCATCGTTTAAAAAAAAAGTCGGTGGAGATCGAACCATTGACCTCTCGGTCTTCGTTCTCTATCGCTAACCATTGCACCGAAGAGACAGTATAAGATCCGACGAAGAATAGGTAATTTGAATGCCTTTAGAATTCGTGTTTTTTTTGTTTTTTGTTTTTTTTTGCACGTCGCACATGCGCAAAACGTACAGACGAAAAAAATGAAGCAATTACATTCATATCTGACCTCAATTGTGACCTCTTACCTTATTTTTTTTTTTTTTTTGTTTCCGTTTTTCTCCCAGGTGGAATGGGGACCAACTACAGCTTAAAATCTTCCGAAGATTTCCTGTCAAATGTAGATGAAATGGATACACAAGATGGGGGTAAGTGATAATCGTTATTTTGTCTGCTGGAATTATTTTTACTTCTATATTTTGACAGCCGCACCTGATGTAAGACTATGTATCAAACAAGTTTATTTTATGTGTGTGTGCATGCGTGTGACAAATTTAGGGAAAACAGAAAGGGAGGTGGGTAGTAATAGTGAATGCATTACCCGCGCCACTGCCAATGGATCACTCCATTTCTGCGAAGCTCATCCTCTTTGGATTAACAGCCAGCCATCTTTTTTTTAACTCAGCCAGGCCAATGTATAATAATGGCAACAAAATTGCTACGTTAATGTGAAAATGTACGGCGCTTAATCGTTATCTCTCATCATCAGTTTAACGTCTGTTTTACATGCTGACATGTGTTGGACGGCTTTTAGAAATTGATTTCCAAACTTATCTCTGGTCAGGTTTCTTTGAAAGTCATTTTCGTTAATTGAAGCAAAATTTCAATAGGCCAGATACCTTTCCTGACGCCAACTCAATGTTTTTATCGAGACATCATCTCTAGGTGATTATTCACCAAGGCTAAAGAGCGCTTCACCTGGCTTTATCAAAAAAAAATGTATATTTCCCTCCTTGTCTGTGTTTGTAAAATAAAGGACATAGATCAGTCAGTTGGTGAAGTTTTTCCAAAGTTTGCATTGACGGCATGCGGCACAATCTTGGATGATTGATTGCAAGCATATTCCAAATGATTTTTCTTGGAGTTAACAGCATGACTCAATCTGAAACAACAAAAATAAAAGATTAAATATAAAATCTTTATCTGTTTCTATACATTCTCTGAAAAATTCAAGAATTTTTCAACAATAATTCCCTAAATTATTGTTCTGTGAAATGATGTCAAATTTTTGTGTGTATTTTATTGCAAAAACTAAAAGCATTTTATTCCATTATTCTTATAGTAAATTTTATTACAAATTTCTTAAAACCAAGAATTGTTATTCAATAATAATTGTCATTTGATTATTTATAAAATCTTAAACTAGAAAAGTTTAATCTTGTTAAAGGTCTTTGGGTGCTTCTTTACATAACACTCCCTGGTAAATATGTTGAATAAAAGGCAATTTTTTTGAAATACTTAAATGTTATGTCGGAAAAAAAAGAAAAACGCTTACCAAATTTCACGAAAAACAATTAAGTACAATACAAACAATTTATTTAAGAAATTCAATTTTTTCCTTCGATTGAATCTTTGAGTTAAGGGGCTATTTGGTTATTTAATTTATATATAAATATCAAGAAGCATGCCACCTAGCAAGATATTTACCAAAATGGCGTCTCTCAACTCAAATACTCAAGCGAATTAAAATATTTAATTTCTTAAATAATAAAAGACAGTACTGAAATAAATTTTGTTACTATTATTTTTTTTATCATCACACCGGAGTAGTTACAAAAATTTTCCCAAAGATTTAGTTTTAAATAACATAATTTACTGGGGAGTGTTATGTAAAGAAATATCAGGTTTTGTTACAGTTAAAATAAAATAAAATGTTGTCTTTAGTGTTTATGGATGTTCTGCGCAAATCCCCCACAAAATTATTGTAAAAGCCCTTTATATAACATTAATAATGACGCCATTGGATTCCTCCTAAAACTGAAAAAAGTTTTTTGATCTTAGTATAGAGTTTTGTTTACAATTGCATCCCCTGACATAGACACTACAAATATTTTAACGGTTTGCTTTTTGTTTTTTTTGTATTTTTTTTCCATAAAATGTGTCCAATAATTTCTTAAATTAAAATCTGAACGGCTGTTAAGATGTGTCCATTCAAATCTGTGCGATTAGCGATAAAAATGCGATTTCAAACACGGCTTAACCATGGATGGACAGAACCTCTTAAGGAGATGCTTGCATGCATTTCAAAAGTCTATTTCAAACATAAGCCTGACCGACAGAGCCTTTATTTTAGGTGCTTGGGCACATCACGGCAGACAGAGCCTCTTCTAGAGATGTTTGGACGCACATCTAAACTGAATCTAGTTTAGGAATCAAGGGAGGTAAATCAGTTTATTTCCCAAAATAGTAAATGAAAAAAAACTCATCTGGTCTGAAAAGATGTTTTTTTAATTTATATTTTATTGTTTATATAATCTTATGTAGTCCGTAGTTAATAAAATAAACAATACAATCATTTATTGTATAAATCTGTATATATATACTATAACTCTGTGAATGTTCTAATCTTGCTTGCTTGTAACCGTGCACGCTTCACCTGTTGAATGTTATAGATGGTGGAAGGAATGGAATAAGAGGAGGAGGGCTCTAATATAACATCACAATGTGTTCTGATTTTGTGAAATCCTCAGACATTTCCTTTTTTTTTTTCTTTTTTTTTTTTTTTTTTTACAAGGATTACAATGAAAAAGTTAAGAAATTATATTTTTAATAATAAACTAGACTACTTGTGACCCGACAGGTCAAAGCCACTATCGTTATTTGTCCGACTTTGATTTCATTTGAACATTCATGATCTGTGATATATCTGTTAAGACATTCTTCTTGCATTAGTAAAAATAAAAATAAGTCTTTTTACTTCTAGATTATTATTATATAGAAGTAAAGAGACTTGTTATTTTGCCATCTAATTTACATACGTGTTTGTGGTATACACATGTAAATTAGATGACTCTGAAAAAAATCACTCTTTCTCTAAATTTTCAGACGCATTAAGAAATATTAGAGGGTGGTTGAATCAACATAATGAGAGAAGACAAGAGAAATAGATCGATAGCTGAAACAAATGGGTGACTTATTCAGTTAATTATAAATACGGCTAATTAGAGAATTTTTTCGATTAGATCTCAATCCCAAAACTAAGGTATATTTTGGCATGTATTTTGTGTTAGTGAAGTATATAGGGAAAAAGGTCATAGGTAAACAAACGTTGATCAAGTCACATTTAGTATAATAGTTATAACAAATACTGACCCAATGGGTCATGGATGGTCTATTTAGTTTGTTTTTTTAATTGGTAGAAAGTAGACTATTTTGATGAAAATATTTCTTATCAAAGTTTATCGAGATGTGAAACCTCTACTTTTTTGTAATTCAGAAAAAGCAGAATTCGGCTTAAATCAGCTTTTTTCTTTTTTTTTTTCTTTTTCTTTTTTTTCTTTTTCTTTTTTTTTTTGTATATATATATATATATATATATAAAGTCTGATTTCTGTTTGACTTAATTTTATTCCTCTTTCTCACATTATCTTTCTTTTTCTCTCTTCCTCTCTTATTTCGTCGTTCTTCCTTTCCCCTCTCTAGAACTGTTAATTTTGCCAAACTGTAAACAATTCACGATGTGGAAAGATGGAGAGTTAGAAAACTTTTGATTCATCAAAAAATTACTTTCTGTTACCTCCTCCTCCTCCTCCTCCTCCTCCTCCTCCTCCTCTCCCCTCACATATGCACTTAGGGTCTTTCTCTGGCTAACAGCCATATTTGCTTGTTTATTTCTTGAACTAAACATTTGTGTTTTAAATTTTTATTACACACAAAAATATTCAATTCCTTTTACCATTATTTCTGAATTCATGCAGTTTATTCTTAAAATAATTTCCATTAGATTAACTATTTTTAACCTGATTAAACGATTTGTTCCAAAAGTATATTACTCTATTAGAAAAAAATCTATTTGTGGGGCAGATTGAGTTTTTTTAAATCTACCTATGCGACGACGACGAGATGTTTGAAGTCGGTTTCATATTTGGAAATTCCCTTATTTTGAAGGTTTAAATTATGCAACTCCGAGTCAAACCTAAGGATTCCATTCTATCCTTATCGTCTTGATCTGTATCGACAATTTAGTGTTATAATTTGTGCCCATGCACACAAGAAGAAACTATTACGCTTCCATATGCATATGTACACTACACAATATGTTATCACTAGCCAGTTCCTGGTTGATGCAGATCACAATGAACAGCCCATGCAAGGCCACTGTGGCCAGGTTATACATACAGCATCTGGTATTCCCACAATAGACAACCATCGAAGTACTAACCAGATGCAACATCACTTTTGGTCTGTCAATCAGATGTGAATTCTTTGCTTTTTCATGGAAGTCTGCTTCTTTTTTTTTATCCAGAAAAAGCGGATTTCCGCTTAAATCGCTTGAGCCTCAAATATGAGAGTTCTCAGCTTTTTGATTGAAATCCACTTTATTTTTTTAATAAGAAAAAGCTGATTTCGCTTCTTATGACAGTTCTCTCTGAAAACTGAAAATGTTAATTTTGCCATGAAGACTAAGGCTTGAAACAATGCGGTAGGGGAGTTAGAGTACTTTTGTTTCGTCAAAGAATGACTTCCTGTTTCCTTCCCCCCACATGTGCACTCAGTGACTTTCTCTTAATTTTTAATTAGTTGAAACTGGATGTAGTTGTTTAGGAAAAGAATGTTGTTTTTTTGTACTGACCTCTCTCTACACACACAGGGGTGGGGGTCATGAACCCTAGGTTAAGAAATTCATCTTGATTTGAGCTTTTTTGTCATTGACAACTCACACCCTTGATATGATTACGCCATGAATATATAAAAGCGTTTCCATCTTAGTTGTGTTAGTCCTTTTTTTTTCTTTTCTTTTTTTTTAAATAAAAAAAAAAGTTGTTTGGAAATTAATGCAATCAAAAACAAAAATGATTTTAATTTTGGTTTCGTTTTTATTCCACTGGATATTTTGTATGTCATTTCTCATATCTTTGCTTTAACTTGTACTGTTTTTACCCACATATTTCGTACTTTCAAGTTGCCATCACCCCTCGACATATGGGTAATCTTTAATCACTGTTACTTATCCATTTCACCTCACCCTCTGACATCATCCCCAGCAAACAGTAAATCGTGTTTGCTTATTTATGCTAAAAAGGAAAACGTATCAAAGAAGGTTTTTCAAAGTTCGTCAACGTTGGGATATATTCCATGATGGTGATTATGGCCTGATCATCCAGAGGCTTTTTCTTGATGCTGTACAGTTGAAGATAAGATATCGTCGTGCTGAGACTTGAAAGAAATGATCACTTCTTCTTTGTTGAAATTAGACTCTTCCAGTTGTTAAGTAAAATTACAACAGGTGAATGGTAACAAATATTTGTTCTTTTATTTGATCTTTAGTCGTTGTTTGATCGTGGTAGGGGAAAGAGAGAGATAACCTCACTTTTCTCTAACCTAATTACTTTAAGACCTAATTTAAGATGTTTTACCCAACCTGCTTCCAATAGATTTCTTGCTAATAAGGTTCCCTAACTTTGATAACATCACTTGACTCGTATGTTTCCCAATACTGCTTTCTTCATTCACACATCTGTCAAACTTGACTTATTGACCCTCGACAGACAGTCACTTTCTTACGGCTGTCTTTGAATGGGTTCAAAGCTACCCGATATACAACACTTCTTTTTTTTTGCTTTTGTTTAGATTTTTTCCTTATTCTAAATAAATCATAAAGCTAAAACATACATTATGCAACTAAAAGTTTTAGTGATGAATTGAGCAGGGTGCCTATTCCATTTTTTTTTTTTTTTTTTTTTTTTTTTATCCATAGCTTATCTCATATATAAAGTGCAGTTAGTTTTTTCTCTGTACTTTTGTGATCAATAGTTTCTTTTTACTACAAGCATAAAAAATATCTGTTTTGTCAGTCATAAGGCAAATATTAGTCTGTTGTTAAAAACAAAAATTCTATTTATTTTCAATCGATTTCAGCAATTTTTATATTTAATCCTGATCAATATTCTTTTTTTTTTATTAGTCATAAATAAAGGAAAGCGGAGGAGTTCTTATCCTCACAGTTAGAAGTCTTAATACTGCTACCCAAATTACTGGGTACTAATTTAACAACGAATAATTTGTTCGATCTTCACCGGTTTTCATTCTCATTTCTTTGTTACCTTTGGGGGAGGAGAGACGGAAAGAATGCCGCCTGTTGTGGTTTTAACCAACATTCTACTATAACAGTGAGAGAGTTGATTCGATGGCTCAATCGGTTAGCATGCCATAAATGAGGGGTAGAGGTTATGAGTTCGAACCTCATCTGAGGCATAAGTATTTTTACTCTGATTTTGTTCTAAAAATGAACTTAAACATGTCGAATTACAATTACAATATTACATGGATTTTTTTGTCTTACTTTCATTTATATATATATATAATACAATAAATTAGAAAATAAAAATAAATTATAAGAATAATTAATATTGATATCAAATTAGCTTATCTAAACTCATTTTCTGTGAACCTGCCACCTATTCTCTGCGGTATTTCGTCAACAGTTGTGTCCATCTCGCCTTTTCGACCACTCGGTCATATTTTTTATTTCTTTTGATAATTAGAGGTTCCACTCTCGAAAATTAAAGTTTATTCCGGACCTTTTAGATTGCTTGACAGTAAACCTTTTTTAAACCGTGAAATATTAATAAATTGATTTGAGATTCCATTCATATTTTCTCCTCTCATTTATTTTTGTTCATCTGTTCCACCTTCCGGTACCTATATCGCATTGCTCCTGCCTCGGATTACAAACTTACATTTCTATTTACCAGCAATCCTTCAAGCAAACTACAATTTCCTTTTTTATATATATTATATATATATATATATATATATATATATATACATATACTTTGCGAAAATTAGGACCCTGGGCGATGCCAGGTAGCCCTTCGAATAGACAATGTTGAATTCAGAAAACCTCTTTATCTTTTTTAACAAATTTTTTCATTTTTTAAATTTATTTTATTTCAGGACACAAACTGCAAAGTCCAGGTGACTTTAGCAATATGGACATTGGGAATGTAGACAGTGGCGAAAACACAAATATGGACAGTGATGACTTAGTTCCAAGCTTGCAAGTAAGTGAAATGATTATAAAATTTTATTCACAAAAATGACAATTTAATAAAATTACAATAAAACTAATGTCAATTATAATGTTGTCTATATAATAAAGTTATCAGAGCAGATAACATCCATGCGTCTCTGTTTCTACTTGAGTGTTTTAAATTAAACCCTATTTTAAGCAATTTTATTCAATTAATTTAGTGACCAAACTATAACTTAATAAAATTAATTTAACTTCCCACAAAAGTCCTACTTAAAAATTATATATATATATATATATATATAAAACAATATATGTGTAATGTTTGTATGTTTCCTATACAAAGAAAGGTTAGAGAATCTACATAAAATTTAAAAATGTATTGTGTAAAATTTTCCAGGAAAGACAATGGAAGTGTTCTCGAATTTCTATGTGAACTAAGGGGGGCTATGAGGGCACAACCCCCTTAAAACTTCAAATATATCCTATTTTTATGAAATTTAAATCATATCTATAAAATATTCTGGGGAAGACAATGGAAGTGGTTCTAAATGTTTATTGCCCTACTAATCTAAGGAAACTATGGGAGCCGAACCTCTTTTAAAACTTCAAATATATCCTATTTTTATGAAATTTATATTATATCTATAAAATTCTCTGGGGAAGACAATGAAAGTGATCCCGAATATCTACGTGCTCCCACCTAACTGACCCATGGGGACAGCACCCCTTTTAAACTTTAAATACGTATATCCCACTTTAAAGAAATTTAAACCATTTATATAAGACACTAATTAAAAGAATTTTCCAACGTTTCGGCTAGTGATGGGACGATTCCAATATTTTTCCCGTACCAATAAAATTACCAATTCTGTTCTAAATTCTCGATTTTTATACAATTACCGATTCTGATTCTAAAATCGCCTAAAAAAAGTAGAAATTAATTTTTCGGGGGGGGGTAGCGGAGAGTCCTCATCTATTATTAATATTAAATGTACATTTCTTTTTTATTTGATAAACTTTTTAATGTTTTCCCTTCATGTCTTGTATCCAAGATTTTGATAAATTCTGTAGAAATAAGATAACGAAATAATATTTAAACAGATGTCGCCAAGATCAAGTCCAAATGAAAAAAAAAAAAAACGTCTCTCTCAACTGTATAAAAAAAAAACGTCTCTCTCAACTGTATAAAAAAAAAACGTCGTTCAGTTCAACATAAAAAAAAATCCAGCACTATTCTTTTCTTTCGTTCGCTTTCCAATCCCACGTTCAGAAGGATCTCCACGTAACTGACTGAATCTTCACTTTCGCTCTCTTATTGAAAAAAATGCGACGCATGCAAACCAACTTAATTTGCATAAATCTCTCACTCGACACCGCTGCTCGAATTTTCAAATAAAAACCTTATTTGACTTTCTGACGCCTTCCTCCTCCAACTCCTCTTTCTTTTTTGTCGTCAACGAGCGTTTTCGGGTTCGCCCCACACACACAGCATACCAGACGCTGCCTCTTTGAACGGCGCTGACAAGTGTCTGCATCTACGTCAATCGGCCGCTCTCCGTTATTGTGAGGGTTTCTATTTATATTTTGAACTTGTGCCATTTTTTACTATTTATCTACTCGTGCCAGTTTTATCTGTGTCATTTTTACATAAATCTGTTATGATGTATAGTATTTAGTTTTACTAGTTATTTAAAATCAATAAATATTTATCATTAGTACCAGAAATAGAAAATTAAGTTTTAAACCAAAACAAAATTAAAAGAATCGTTTTTGGAATCGGAAATTATGCTAAAAATTTACTGATATCCCAAAAAGTTCTGATTTTTCCGATTCTGATTAATCATCCCAACACTAATTTTGACTTCTTCCGGCTATATTAGGGGGTGAAGCGGAAGGAGGGGCAGTAAAACACTACACTTAGAGTGATGTTATTATGTAGTAATTCGTCAACGATTCTTTTCCAGTTGCCAGAGAGAGTGAAGAGGAGGAGGAGAGGGTGATGGAGAGAAGTTTTAAAAGAAAGGTATTAACCCTAACCCGACACACACTTTTTAACACTTTTATTTTGTTGTCCATGCGCCTCCTCCCTATAGAGGTGAGAAATACACACCCAGTTGTTTGGCCATTTTTTAAATTTTCCAAGCGCTTCTGTTTGACTAAAACTAGTTTTAATTAAAAAATAATTTTTATTTTTCCACTCTTTGTTTTTCCAGGAAGATATCGCAACGGAACTTTTAAATGATGTCGAAAATGTGAACGGTCTGTTATGGTTGTGAAGCTTGGAAGCCAATTCTGTTGGTAGAAAATACTGTCTAACCAGGGAGAGAAAAAAAACAAAGAAGGGGATTAGGGTTAAAACTAAGACAACCCCGACTCTCCTTCCAAAAGATGGCAGTCAGGGCTATAAAGGCCCATTTATGAAATAAATGGATATAAAAAAGGGGAACTCAAAAAAGAGCTATACCATTTTGCACAAAGTTGTGCATTTATATATAAAAAAAATATATATATATATACATATACACTTAAACACATTTGGATGTCAAGATTTTCATCATTACAGACATTATTATTACTACCATTATTATTATTTCTATTTGTCTGTTTGCGATATCTTGATATCATCCCTATTATATGTGCTATATACACAAATGTATTGTGTTATATGCAAAATATATTGTGTATTTCACTATTTTTTGAATTCAGGGAAAAAACAAAACGTTTTTTTTATTTTTGGGAGGCAAACAAACGGAAATCATTTCAAAATCTTTTTGCCACAGGAAACAGGAACGGGGGGGTGGGGTGAAATACGAAGCATTTTTACTTATTTTTTTATCATTTTTTTTATGAACCAGTGATATATATAACGAGTCTTCCCTTTTTTCCCAATGAGAAAAAATATTTTCTTAGTTTTAATGATTTTTTTTTCCTTGAGCAAAATTTTGAGGGTGAAAAAAAAAATGCAACTCATAACCTTTTTTTTTAACCCCTATTTTTTTTTTGTACATTAGTTTTTTTTGTTTTTTTTTATGTACAAAAAAAAAACAAGAATGCAGAATTGTCATCTAATCTCTCAGCACTCATCAATATATAAATATTAGAAATTAAAAATCATATTTTGTAAAAAAAAAACCAAAAAAAAAACCAACATATATAAAATTTGTGGGAGGGGGATCATCTTTTTTGAGATTTTTTTTCTTTCCAAATCTTTTTATGAAATTTTTTAATGAAATTGGAAAAGAAACAATTTTTTTAAAAAGAGCAACGAAAATTATTTTTTAAAATCTATGTAAAAAAGAAGAAAAAAAAGTCACATATTAAAGACTTTAAAAAAAGACAAAAATATGTTACATTTTTAGCCATAGATATCTATATACAATGAATGGCATACACGTATAGTGGTGTCATTTATTGTATCATGAATTTTAGATTGATATTGACTCTTTCACAGTGTGGAAGTAAAAACGTTACATATATATATACATATATATATATATATATATATGATAGATAATGTTTGTAGAAAAATGCTGTCTGCACAAGTTTCCAAATGCATAAAATGTCTGCAGACCTTACATCTGTTGTCAGTCTCTTCTCTTTCTAGTGGGTGTGAGTGTATTTTTTGTAAACTTTGTACTTTCGTAGTTTGATAGACTTTTAATGAATAGAAAAAGAAGAAAAAAACATCCCCCCAGCTCCAATTACCGCCAAACCCAAGGATTTCTTCAGAAAAAGATACTGACATTTTTTTTTTCTCTTATAAAGTTGACCAACTTTTTTGAAAACTTAAATATTCGATTAATATTACAGTTTTTAAATGAATTCTGTGATATCTCAGCCAGTCAAAAGTGTCAACTGCTTAGCATCGAGGGGGGGGCAGCTTTCCCTACCTTTGTTAATGTTGTCTAACTTGTCTAAAATAATTCTAAAATTTCCACTGTAGTTTGTTTAGCTATCCAACCTCACACCTCTTCTCTTTCATTCTTCTAAGATGATGATCATCATTATTATTATTATTATCATTATTATTATTATTATAGATGTTATTATTATAACTGTTATTGTATCTCTTATCTGAAAAGTCATTCTTCTGTCTTTTGTTCTTGGCCCAACTGGCTGCAATCCCCCTTTATTTTCAGGAATCTTGTTGGGGGAGGGGAGTCAGTCAATTTTTAACTATTAATTATTTATATATATAAATAAAATTGAAACCAATATAACACCTGGATGATTCTATTCTCTTAGCCTAAAATAACGGCAAAATCTTCCAAGCCGGAAATTTGTGAAAACATTGAAGTCTGTTTAATTTCTTATTTATGCAACCGTGTTCATCTCTCCTTCTCTCTCTCTTTTTTTCTAGAGAGGGAGGGAGGGAGAGAGAGAGGGAGGGAGGGAGAACAACTTTAGGGAAACGAATATTTAATACTTTTCAGACTTAATTGCCGAAACACAAAACCTTTTTATTTTTAAAATAGTCTTTCGCTGATATTAATCCTCCCTTTCGTGGGATTAGAATTAGTTGTAATTGGCAGGGTCTTTCATAAACTTTACACGATTTAGCAATTCCTTTTGAATTCGAAAACTTAAAGATTGAAACGTATTAACTCATTAAAATTCAACCTCGATTTCTCCTCCCCTTCAAATTTAGCCATTTTTTACCGAGTTGGTGATTTACATTTTTAAACATTTTATTTGCAATTTGTAGGGAATATTTCGGTCAGATTTTGCTTGTATTTATTTCTTTTTTTCTTTAAAAAAAATAAGCATTTTTTTTATTATTATTATTGGTGATTAGTGCGACACATTTTTTTAAGCAATAAGTAATTTTTAAATCTATTTAAAAAAATTTTTTTTTTTTTTTAAATGGTCACCAGTTTTTAGTTTCTTAAAAAAGTAACAATGCATCTCTTGTCCGTGTTCGTAGATATGTGCTGTTTAAAGTGTAGATAGATGTCTATCTATAACCCACAAGTTTATCCACTTATAAAATGCTTATTTACATAAATAACTACATTTTATTTATAATCTATTATATAATTAATCTAAAGTCTGTGTGTCCACCCACAAATCTTAGTTTTCTAGCCAAATACCTGTGCTATGGAAACAAACATTAAAAAAGTCATTTTTAAACCCATATAAATTGATCACTGTCAGAATTAAGCTTTCCGTTTTTTGGGGTTTTTTTTTTCGTTAAGTTAAAACGTTTTTATAAAAATATTCAAACAGGATGAACGTAGACTCTCTGTATTTGAAAAACGACTGCCTTAAAACTATGGTCGGCAAAATCCATCTGGATCACTGTAGGGCAATCCAAATTAAAGAAACTCTTAGGTTTCGAAATGACATCTAGAAAACAAGAATGAACTGGTTTTGACCACATCGTCAGACGAGGTGCTGAAAGCAATGTATACCAAGCATTCAATTGAATGTAAGTCTCCAAAGCGCTGGACTGATCAGATCTGCAGCGATGTAGAGCTTCCTTTGCTAACGGTGGAAAGATTGGTAAAGCACCGAAGAATATGAAAGGATTGCGTATCCAGAAAGTCTAAAGATCGTTTGAGGATTATGCAATAAAATAAAATTAAAGAATTTTTTTTTTAAATTTTATTTTCATTGTTATTTATTTCTATTTATTGGAGCTTAAATTTAATATTGATTATCAAATTCTTGGAATGAAGAGCTCTTTGGCATGAAGAGCTCTTCGGATGACGAATATAATAAAATTAAGAATACTGATGATGATATTTAGTATGAATAGCCATTCGTATGAGCTAGCCTAATAGCCGCCTTTTTGGCGGCTTTTAGGCTATTATTAATAATCATACTAATAATAATAATAATAATAATAGTGCAGCAAGTTATGTATATTTTAATGTTTTTTAAAACCACCTGTGCAAACAGTCATTTTTCATTCTCAGTTTCTCTCTGTCGTTTTATTTGAATTCTTCGATATATTTTTTTTTTTTTTTTTTGCATTCTACAAATATTTTGTTAGAGTTTAGTGATTGACCAACCAATGCTTCAATTTTTTGGACTATTTTTTTTTTTCTTTCCACATCCATTCAGAAAGAAAGAAAAAAAGAAAAATGTCCCCCTGAAAATAAAACCTTGTTAATAAATTTGTCTACCAGAATTCACAGTTGCAACATTGTTACAGAAAACTTGTTCGTTAAGTAAACGATCAGGTTAACAAGACATCATTCCTAATAATACGAAAAGAAAACTTTTTTTTTTTTTTAACCCCTTCTGACATGAGAGAATAAAACGTTTTCTTTGTTTTTGTAAAGAACTGAATTTTTTTAAAAAAGGAAAAAAAAAGGAAAAAAAGATTTTATAAAAAGTAGAAATATATATTATTTTTTACCCTGATATTTGAAGGAAAAAAATGAAAGGAAAAAAAAAAAATTAAAAAAATCGAAATACAAAAAAAATCTTTTTGCAAAAAAAAATGAAAAGAAAACCTGAAAAAAAAAATCATTTTTTTCTTCTTTACAATCATGAAAAGTCCCCTCGCCTCCCTGTCTGCAACTAAAATGCCAGTGGGGGAAAAATTGCACACAAAAAAAACACAAATTTAAATTTATAATCAAAACTGGCAGCAAAATATCCAAAAAAAATTTACTCTCTGCATCTCCAAATCAAGGTTGTGGGAATATTCTTTCTGCCTACACAAAGACGGTTGCCACATAACTATGCATTCTAATATTTTTAGGTGATGTCGAGAGGTGAGAATTTCTCAACATGTTCCTAGCAATATACGTAATTTCAAATTTTATACATTCAGGCAGTTCGAAACCAGTGGCTTTGCCATAGGGGAACAGTTATTGGAGAACAAGTCCTGTGCTCAAGTTTACAGTGACGAGGCATTTTCTATACCGCACAGATTATGGTCTAAACATCACCTAAAAATCTTAGAAGCTGTAGTTAATTAATATGCAGCGACTGTCTTTGTGTAGGAAGAAAAAAATATATATATGTAAGAAAGCATTTCTCTAAAACAAATTGAGTTCTAAGAATTGAGAGAAAAAGTAAACATTAAAAACAAGACAAAAATGCTACCTTTTATTTTCGTACCGAAAAAAAAAAAGATCAAATTTTTATGGAAACAAAGATTCTTTGTTATAGCCCCCCTCCCCTCCAATACAATGGAAGAAACATTCCACAATGTCCATTTTGACCTATACTACTTAGGTTTGACCTTTCTTAGGGTTTTTGTTTTTTTTTTATTTTAGAAGCACAAGGCAAATGAAACTAAAAAGAAAACCCTGCTGACTATGAACATCTTTTCTTTTAAAGAAACATGAAAACCAAGAAAAATTGTCTTTAAAAAAAACAAAAAAAAGACACAATTTTTCCTCCTCCTCCCCCCCCCCCCCCTCTGTGGTGTTTTTTATTTATTTTTTTTTATTTTTATATACATACATATATATATATTATATATATTTTTATTTTTTTTAATTTACTTGAAACACGAAAGTAGTACAAATGCTGTGAACTCTTATGGATTTTCAAAATTCTTTTTTAAAGTTGATATTTTTTACTGTACAATCTTCTATAAATTGCAATGGGCCCTTCTACCCCCTACATCTGAAAGTAGGGGGCTAACAAGAGGGGTTCACGATTTATCGATAACAATTTTATCTCAATGCACGTTTGTCACAGTAAACAAATTTTTTTTATTATTATTTTACTTTTTTTTCTCTGCTCTTTTGGATTCAAAGAGTGAATGATTTAAAATCAATAAATAAGAAAAATCCAACTTTTTTTTTTTTTTTTTGTGTGTGTGTGGCTTCCTCTAAAACCAAGACCCTTATAATTCGGCCGACCACATCTACTGAACACGCATCAATCAAAGGCTTTGGCATCTCTGGAAATCATTGGTAGATATATAGGTATTTCGTTTTGCAGAAATGGAAACGGAGTGCACAATTATGTGTAAATGCTATGTTTATTCATAGATATGCGACAACAATTATGGATCTGATACCATAGCTGTCAAGATTTTGTGATTCGCCTTGAAGATAGGAGCCGATATTTGCTGCCCCAGCAAAACTGTGGTGCCTTTCTTGAAACCTATGGTATCAAACCCATAATCATTGTATAGTATATCATATATATATATATATATATATATATATTCTTAAAATTATAACTCACTCTTTTCTGTGTCAGCTGTTATATTTTTTTATTTTATAACATTGAGCACTTTACCAACCAAGAAATATTATTTTGTTCTTTTTTATAATGTAATTTGTCGATTCTCATTAAACGTTTTTAAAGTTCTGTACAAATTATTTTTAATTTCTACAATCATCGACTGTTAATCCGCAACAAATACTAATTTATCAAGGATTTCTAATTAAGTGCACCATCGTGTCTTTTCTAGCTTTGATCGATCTTTATTGTAACATATCTTCATCGCCTAACCTGCATCTGGGGGGAGGGGCTTGTTTCCACATAGATTACATGCTTTTGTAGTTCTATGAAAATACACTACATTGATATGGTAAATGATGGGATCGTATGCCTAAACAGAATGTGATAATAAAAAAAAAATTGTGTATAGGCGATAAAAATGTCTTTTTGCTTTTGCTTTTTTTTAATATTATTACAGGAGGAACCATTTCGAGTTTAAATCTATTTAGTATTACACATATAATCTGAAGAAAAACACATTTGGAAATGTGTAAATATGCTAGAATACTCGAGATTTATACACCATTTTTACAAAATAGCATCTTAGTGAAACTGGAAGTAGAGTTAAGTAAAAACGAAACCGATTCAACGTTAACTGAAACGAAGCAAGCACTTATAAGTTAATTTTATAATTCACTAAAAGACTTTACGTCGTTTCATTAATGATTTTTTTTTACGTTCCAAGTTTTTGTTTTGCTCATGGAGCCATGTTTTTTTTTCTTTGTATCACTCAAGGTGAAAAAAGTGTTAAAACACTAATTTTATTCGAATTTTCAAAGAAACTGTTTCGGCATACGATCTCATCATTTACCATGATTTATTACATAAAAGAAAATTGTCTTTTCTATCTTTCTGTGTAAAAGTCAGAAACTACGAAAGATACATCTACAAACCTTACATATTCTGCTTTAGTATGACCTCCAGCAAGTTATGCTCTACTTGCCCAACATTAGTATTTATAATAAGAACAAAATGAAAAAGAAAGGAAGAAAGTCTTTATCTATTATAAATATTGTCTCTATCTCTACACAGTTTGAATACCATTGAGGGGGGGGGGGCAATACATTTCACCCATTCGATCGCATAATTTTCTTGCAAATAAAATTGGATGAGAATTAAAATATTTTTAAGCTGGATTTCAGCAGACAACGAATATCATTCAATGTAGATAATATTCTTAAATATAGACCACGTTGAAACGAAACTCTCATTTCTGCCCCCCCCCCCCCACACTCAATATAAAGTTCCTCTAATTTCAAAAAAAAAAATTCTTATTGGATAACTTTTTGCCTATCCTCCAAAAAAGAAAAATGTCTTCCCCTTTTTTTTTTATCGACAGGTGTCTGATTTGAATTTTACGCCTTACAAAATTTTTCTACCTTTTTAGAAATATATTTTTGTATCATTGAATGAAGCTTTTTTTTTTTTTTTTTTTTTTTTAAATCTTTCTCCTTTTTACATTCATTTTGAGTTCTTTTTCTTCTTTACTGTGCCCAGACTTGTATAGAATCCTTGATGGCGGCTAAATATTCCTAAATTTTCTTGTTCAATTGTCTTCCTCTTTAAAAAAAAAAAAAAAAAAGTTTGATAGTCTTTTTTTTTTCATCTCTCCTTTCTCTCTCTCTCCTTTCTCTCTCTCTCTCTTCGTTATCAAACTTTTTCTTATCTTATCAGTTTCTAATTCGGGTGGAGTGCATGCTTGACCTAATGGATACTGTCAGAGACTATGGAATCTAATATGCCGAGTTTAAATTCCAGCGGATCTGTTATAGTCATTTTTGCACTAATACTTTTGGGAAATGGGTAAAAATAGCAACTTGTCTTCAATCAATCATATACAATGAATCATTACACTACGTGTTGTGATTCAGCATTAAATAACCCCCCAAAAAAAGGTTGATATGCTGTTAATACAGACAAATTAGACCAGTTCACCTTGTCATTAAAAAAAAATCAATGAATTAATCTTTATTCTTTTATGTCAATTATGCAGGGGTTTTTGGAGGGGGGGGGGTATTTTTAATATTTCCAGACAACAAAGAACGGTCATCCCAAAAGTCACAAATATTTCTGTCTAAAAATGGGTCCACTTGTTTATCAACAAGTGGACCCTCTTTTTTTGTTTTTCTTTTTTAACTGACATAAACAAATTCGTGTTCTATACATTAGAAAAGAACAAAACCTCAATCCGCTATTTTTTATATCCGTGTCTCAGTTGAGACCCGACAATATTTTTATATGTGGGTGAATCTTTTTCAGGTTAGAATCGCCATAAGTCTTGGCTTCAGAAAATTGTTTGAATTAATAAAATGGTTATATTGTTTGTGTGTTTGTGCAGTGTCTTGCAGATTATTTTAATGATTCTGGAAAAAGTTTACTTATTTTCTATCAAAAAAAGTTGATAAAAATGATTCTAGAATGCAAAAATTGACTAAAATTCTTCCAATTTAAAATCTCCAAAAAAACAAATGATCTAAAAAAAAAAAATTTTTTTAAATCTTTCTGTCATTCTAATTCGATAAATGGTTGTGAGGCCTTACAATTATTTTTCTTTTTAAACATTTAAATAACTATGCAATGCTATTTTTGTTATTAGTTTCAGGCCCATCTGAACCGGAAATTTTGATTTTTAAACTTTCGACTTCTTCAATTCAAACGTTATAATAAATTCGTCAAATGAATTGTGCACTTTCGGTTAGCAGTAACCCCCATCCCCACGTATTTTTTTGTTTTCTTCTCTTTCTGTAAATTCGCCCCCCTCTCTTCCTTACATTTTCCCATACATTTCAAATAAAAAAAAATTGTTTTAATTTTTTGCCTTGAAATTTATATTACAAAAAATTAAACATTCTTAAATTTCATGTCATATTAAGGCGGGAATTTGATTGCTAAGGAAATAACCTTTTTTTATATGTATTTCTTGACTGTTGGCATAAATAGTTGCTAATACCTTATTATTTATCAAACATTTTACGGTTTGAGTGTTGATAATTGCATGTCCATTCTATCTATCTATCTGCCAAATTGTTTTCAAGGGACATTTTCATTTAATTGGATACAACTTTGTTTTTCTCTTCCTCCTGGGATTAGAAACCAATTCATGTACCCACCCCCCTCTATAACTCTACTGCCCAACACCACTGGTGGCCTTTCCTCCTTGCTTCTCTAGCCTTTCCAACAAAACACTCAAGGATGGGAAGAAGTGGCCCAATGAAGGCTATGGGTTTCCCTTGACCCTAAACAGCATGAATGGTCATTTACTCGCTCCTCCTCCATGAGCTCCATGAATTTTTATTCATCATATGATGACCTCTTCCCTCCCCCCACACACACTCTAACATGGAGTGCATCACTAGCTTAATGGATACTACAACAGACTAGAATCTATGATGCCGAGTTCAAATATTACCAAATCTGTTGTGGCCATTTCTATATTAATACCATTAAAAAAAGAGATGAACTAACTCGCACCCTTCCATATCTGGGTAAAGTAACAACTTTTATTCAATGAATCGTATAAATATGCTCAGGAAATTAAATTCTAACCTTTGAGCAAAGGAATCTCTTTATTTGTATCACGTTTCTCCTCCCCCTTATTCCTTGAATTGCCTCCCCTGAGTTCTCAATCGACCCTCCATCTTCCGTGGCTTTTCCTGACATTCTTTTGATGATCCACTGCCTTACGAACCGACAATTCCATTCGCTCCTTTTCTTCTGACTCTTTAAAGAACCTTTTTCTAAAGATTGCACATTCTATCATGTTATATATATTTTTTTGACGAAAGTAGCAGTGTCATTTCTGACTGTTGTACGTGTGACCCCAATTTAAAATCAAGCCGATATACTCTCACCGTGTCTTGGAGAAGGAAGTCCTTAAGATATTCCCTAAAACTCGGATTAATATTTGCCTCGTCAAAATTGTGCGTGACGGTTTTTCTATATATAAAAAAATATAATAAATAGATGGGAGTTATATATTTAAATGATTTATATTTTTCTTTTAATATCTTAAAAATAAAAATTTTAAATGTATTTTCTAAAAAAAAAGTATATTCTTTCTGTCTAAAAATTTTTTATAAAAGTCATTAGATTTTATTTGAAAAAAATTTTTTTGCACATTCTGCTAATGATGAACAATGAATGCGGTTGCCAAGCCATTTTTGATGCGTGTCCATTTGTAATAACGTGCGGTCTGTATTTTTATGTTCTGTAGACCTCAAATAAATAATTTTTTTAAAAAATATTTCTGGTTCCAGACGCCAATTTACTAATAGAACATCTGTTACTTTGGTTTGAGGATATTTTTTTTAAATGATGAATATTATTTTTTTTTTTTTATTATTATTATTATTATTATGACAAAAATATAGTTTTCTTTGTTAAATATTTTTATTTTGTTTTATTTGTTTCTGTTTTTTTTACCATTATAATCAACATAAAAAATTAAAATTATAGTGGAGATTTTATTTTATTCATTTTTATTTTATTTTAATTTTTTTTTTTTTTTTTTTTAAGTTAGAACATGTAAATAAAGTTAGGATCTCATGATTGTCTTACCATAGAAATTTTTTTTTTTGTTTTTTTTTTATCAGAATGGGGAAAATATATTACACTGAACCACGGTAAACCGTAAAAAATGTAAATAAAAAAATTCTATAAAAACAGTTTTGATTTTTGTTTTTCTTTTTTTCTCTTTTCTTTTTCAGAATGTATGAAATGTGCAGTCATTGAAGTTTAGTATTAAAAGTAGAAAATGAGAATGTGGACATTTGCAAAGTTTTGCCGTAGTGGAGTTCTCATGTAATGTAGCCCCTTATCTTGTTTAAGGGGTCATGTCTCCATGAAGTCGTGTGTAACACAGCAGACGAATCTTCAAAACATAAGCAAATGGCAGTCATCTAGACATGTCATTTCCATTATGTGACGTATGGTGTTGATTGTAGTAGAAGCAGCGAGTATAGTTTATCTGTGTCTCTTTGTAGTAGAGGAATACATGCTGAGGGTGAAGTAGCAGACCACATAATACCTCTGTTTCTCTCGGCCTATATGTCGACAGAAAAACAACATTCATCTGCAAATAATTATTGCAAATGTTACATTACGAGTCATCTCCATAAAGATACATTTAAAAAGAACGTATTTATTATAAAATTGTTCAACCGTATGTTTTTAATTATTAAAGACTAAGTTCGACCAAGACATTTACGAAGTAAGTATTCTTGTATGTCTAATAAGTTGTGTACGTTTTCAGCGTCCCAAATTATCTCTGCAATTTATAATTATTTGTTTAGCCTATCGACACAAGTGCCATCAAAAGACTAAGTCGCTTCTGTTTCTTAAGAATTGTATTGTTTAAAAGTATGTTCTACTCAAAGTTTTATTTTAGTCTCCAAAGTGTGTTTCTTGCTTGCTGTTGACTTGCTTGTAACAGCTATCACCCTGCACGTCATCTCAAACCATCGCAGCCCACTGTTACCGATCCTGAACTAGGTCACACAATATGGATAGTCAATCTCGATTCCACCGTGGAAGACCAACTAATAGTGCTTCTATGTCACCTCTGATTGCCGCCGTCCAGCTCTTCAGCTGCCTACCACGTTTACATTCTCCAGGCAGGATCCACCATGCGCCAACCAGATTAAATAGAACAACACCAAAGTCATTGATTTTGTTAATTTTTTTTTTTGTTTTGTTACAAGATATCTTGATGTAGCGTAGCCATTGCTAATTTAAAAGGTTTAAAACTCTCAACAACTGTTTGTATGTTTGGTGATCCTTTGTTGTGGTTGTCCTGCATGCTATGTTTGCTGTGTTCATTAATTGCTTTGTTGATTGTTTGGAAATTTTGGATTAGTTGTTAGTACACATAAGACAATATAAGGAAAAAAAAACATGTATAATTTCCTTTTGGTTGTTTAAAAAAAAAACGAAGCTTCCTTCGATTTATTTACTATTTGAAAAATGCAGAATAATAGTTTTCCGTTGACAATTCACTTATGCTTTATTTGAGACTGCTGTACCTGGTTTTACTTATGATAAACTCGCCCGGTTCTCTCTATCCCCCTCTCCTACTTGTTTCACTTTCATCATGTTTTTATGTTACCTATATTCTTCTCAATTATTCTGATTCCAATATTTTTTCCAAATATTTGTTTATCAAATTTCTAACTTATCCAAGCTACTCTGAAAACCTTATTTGTTTTATTGTCTGTTGACTTACATCACAATGCAAGACCTAACATGAAATTGCTTTCTGACTTTATTATTTTTAAGGCATCGATTCTTTAGTAGTTAGTAAGCTATATATATGAAACTCAATGGCTTTGTGTGTTTGTGTTCTCTATAGAAATAAGGTTAGAGAATCTACATAAAATCTAAACGTGTATTCTTATGTAAAATTTACCGGGGAAGACAATGGAAATGTTCCCGAATCTTTAAGTGCATCCCTAAGAGTACTATGGCAGCATAACCCCCCATAAAACTTCAAATATATCTTATTTTTATGAAATTTATATCACATGTATATAATGGAAGTGGTCCTACATCTCTACGTTACCCTCTATCCAAATATCTCCGTGACCCATGGCACAAGACACCCCCCCCTTTAAAACTTAAAATATGTACATCCAATTTTAATGAAATTTAAACCATATGTATAATATGCTAATCGATTTCAGCAATTTTTATATTTAATCCTGATCAATATTTTTGATTAGTCATAAATAAAGGAAAGCGGAGGAGTTCTCATCCTCACAGTTAGAAGTCTTAATACTGCTACCCAAATTACTGGGTACTAATTTAACAACGGATAATTTTTTTCGATCTAAATTATCAGTTTCCAACATTTCAGCTTCCTCAAACTATATTAGCGGGCTAAACGGGAGGGGGGGGGGGGTATATCAGCAAAAACAAAGAAAGTAATATGGTATTATGAGCATAATGAGAGTATATAGTAGTGATCCTCATTCAATCCCGAGCAACGTCGGGTCTTCTTGCTAGTTTTTTACTAAATTACCCGTCTCTCGTCTGTTGTGTTACATTAAAAGTTAAACTAATCAGTCATAATGAAACGCCTCTTGGTTTAGTCTTAATACTAAGAAGTTTATCTTCGTATGTGAACGGGATAAGGGGTCAGATAGAACAAAATATGGGGACCACTGATATAAAATATGGTGATAAAAAGGGGGGGGGCCTGAAGTTATCAGTAAGGGAAGCAGCTCCCTTGTTATAAAATTGTTTTTAATTGTTCCAAACGCAAAAGGTTGTAATGTTACATCATTTAATTAAATGATATGTATAAATCATGGAAACGCAGCTCGTTCTCTATAAGAATAACAAGAAACCCCTACGATGTACTTACTTGTGAGGGAAAATAAATACCGTTCACCAAAAATTACGGAAATTCATCCAGAAGTTTTTTTATAAAATAAATTTAACTTTTAGCCGTACGCGGAATATCATCGCCATTATCGGTATCATTATGAAAGTCAAGGAAGATAATTCAAATTTTGGGGAGATAAATCATCATGTTGTTTAAACGTGTACAGAGGGAATTATCTCCCTTGAATATAATTATAATGGCAGCGGTATTCCGTGTATGGAGAAAAGTTGAATTTATTTTATAAAAAGACTACTGAATGAATTTCAATAATTTTTGGTGAACAGTATTTATTTTCCCTCACAAGTAAGTACGTCATAAAAGTTTCTATTTTTTTATGACATCCATATTTAATCTAGGTGAATGGAGAAGCACCCTAATTTCTTTAAATTATTTTCTTATAAGCAATATTTTAGATTTTTATTTTAACCTTTATTCACCCTATAAACAAGGCATATTGCCACGGAGACGTAAGTGGCTACTTTGATAGGGGTCAGATTTATAGGAGGGCAACCTAAGTTGAGAGTTGGACAGTAAGATGTTTGTTCACATTACATTTAAATTTTTTGCGTAAAATCTACCTTTAAATCATGTGTTTTCAGTGTCCATTTTAGATGTTTTTTGTTGGCATAGTGGTAAAGCATAAACATTTATCCACTAACACCATATTTAAAAAAAATAAAAAAAATTTTAATCGGGATCCTTAAAAAAAAAACATGCCATTCATTAGCCTCAATGATAACCCTACATCCAGGGTTGCAGTACGAAAAGAAAAACTTTTTAAGTTCTGAAAAAAAATTAATTGAAAAATTGCATCCATCTTGGAAAATCAATAAAAATGGTTATCCGTCCTGTCCCACGCAATGTGCTCAAGAACTGGGTGATCATTTTACGTTATATTTAAAGTCTTTTTTTTTTTTAATTTTCCAGGTGTTGACGAAAAAAAATAGAATCGAATCGAATTTTTTGTGGGGTCAAAAAAGAGTAAAATGTTACGGATTTTTCTTTGAAAGATAGATGACTTTGTGGCCATTTTTATGAAAACAAAACGCATGGAATAGAAGTAAATTCGTCAACACACTGGCATAAATCCATCATGGACGTTCTGTAAACTAATCGATCTAAAACTTGGAACGAGGACTGGTTAATACTAAGCGAAAAGAAATAAAGTCTTTGAGTGAGTTATAAAAAAAAAAATAATGGGGGCTTCTTTACTTTCACGACGACATGTTAGGCCTCTCTTTAAAAAGGGAAAATAGCTAAAAACGTATAAACTTTGTTATGTACTTGCGTGGTAGCTGAAAAAAAAAGACTACAGTACACCAAAAATTACGCAAATTCACCGAGTATTTATTAAATAAAAATAAAAAATGATATTTTGAGTTTTCCTGAAAACAAAATTTGAGTTATCTCCCTTGTTAGTAAGTAAAAATGTCTACAGATACATAAGATCGTTTTATTTACTTATCATTTAATAAAGACTGGATGAATTTGCGTAATTTTTCCTGTACAATCTTATTTTCAGCTAACACGTAAATACATAACAAAGTTTATACATTTCTTTAAATATTTTCATGTCGTCGTGAAAGTAAAGAAGCACCAAATAATGTATGTAAAACAACTAAAATATTTATTTCACAACATAATTTTTTTTTTTTTTCGCATCATATCAAAATAAATTTCATAAAAATATTTTAGCCAGTTTTCGTTCCAAGTTTTAGATCGACTAGTTTACAGAACGTCCATGATAGATTAATGCCAGTGTGTCGGCTAATTTACTAATTCAAAAAGTTTTTTGGGTTTTTGTTTTGTTTTATTTTTTTATACGTAAACGCCACTAGGTTCAGCATGTCATAATTTTTATAAAAAATACAATTTCTGAACTACTGTATATTGTCTTTCCGGTAAAATGACATGGGTCGGGAAACTACATGATTACCGACACAAATTTGTTTTTTAAATTTAAAAACAAAAAACAAAAAAACACGCAAATTAGAGAAATGTGTGTATTTATTTAATTTTAATTATGAAGTCCTGAGCTGTTCGTTGTGGTCTGCGCCGGTCAGACACTGGCTGACGATAAGAGATTGATTTTTAAATGAAGTTCATGTTTTAATGTTATTTGCTAAGATTACATTTCTAATTTAAGAACGGCAACTATTCAAAATAATTTAGTTATTAAACATTACCGTGTTTTAGTAAAGTGCCCAACCTTTTACTATATAACCCCGTCAATAATTTCGCAAAAAAGCTCTAACAAATAAAAACATTTTTTTCTAAAAAAAAAATATATTTTTTACTTTGCCTCTCTCTCTCTCTCTCTCTCTCTCTCTCTCTCTCTCTCTCTCTACTATTTCAGTTGTTCGTATATGATAATAATAAAAACAAAAAGGGGGGGCGAAGAAGAGTGCGTATATATGAGACGGGAGAGATGAATGATCCAATTTTGTGGAGAGTTCCGCTGTACTCGGAGACGCCGCCGATGCGTCAGCTGCTAAAAAAAAAATACCCCCTCCCTTTCCCCCTTTCTTGTAATACTTCTTTCTTCAGTTCGAAACTTCTTTTTCTCCCCCTTTTTTCTCTCTTCTGTTTCTCCGGCCCCGATAATCAAAACCGGAGATGGGGGGGGGGGGGGGATGATGGAGGGGAAGGTCTCCAGTCTTCTTGGAGGACTCTGGATCGATATAACCCGATGTGCTGGGATGCGTACTGCAATGGAATGGTTATCATATGTTGTGCTGGCTGGTGCCAAGAAGCACCCTTTATCTCCCCCTACCCCCTACAACTTTACAACATGCACCCTCTCCCCTTTGCAGTCAGGTCCGAGGGGGGGGGGGCGTCGAAAAAGTGCGCTCCTCTGCTGACGGTGCACCTTTTTCTTTTTTCTTTTTCATACACTTTTTACTCTCTCACTAACGTCCGTTCATACCGTCGCTCTCCCCCCCCCCCCCCCCCCTCTCTCTACCCTCTCTCTCTCTCTCTCTCATGCCAGTGCACGCGATTGTTCTTGTTTAAGATACTAATTTACCCCCCCCCCTCTTTTTCCGTCAGTGAGTGGCTTCGTTTTCATCTTGGTGTATAAAAAAAAAACGAACGCCGCCGCCTTAAAGATTAAATAGATTTAGACCAACCATTGAATTATGAGGTAAAAGAGAAACAGTCCACTTGATGACGGCTTTCGGTTTTGAATTCGGAAATAAACAAGCGGTGTTTATCAGAAAACAGTCCCTCATCATTTTCGTCCGCTTAGAGTTTTACGGAATTTTTTATTTCATTAGTTTGAAACACGTTATTACTATGACGTTCATTGCCAAATTTAAATATATTGAACGTCGTTCAATATATTTAAATTTGGCTGGATTTACTAAAAAAAAAACTATTAGATTATTTAAAAAATGAAGTATGTAAAAAGTATTTTCAAAGACAAGAAGAAAAAATGCATTCTAATTTGTGTTTAAGTGTATTTAGTTTCGTTTCTTTTTCGTTTTTTTTTTTCGTTTTTTTGTGATTTGTATATAAAAAGGATGATTTTTTCCCCGCTTTTTATTTTTCTAGTTATTTAACGTAAAGTGTTGTATTTTTTTTTCTTGGCAAAGAAGAGGGTAATGGTTTTTCTTTCGATTTTTTTTCTTTTATGTTAAAGAAACTAAGCTTTGTTTTTTTTATTTTGTACGTAAAAATGTTTTCAGTGTTTTGTTTTTTTTGTTGTTTGTTTGTTTTTGCCTTTTAGGTTAATAAAAATGGGGTGGGGGCAATGCATGGCCCTTAAAGGCTATACAATTAAGTTGGGGGCGTTAACGAGCTCTGCTCGTTCGTCAGTTTCTGTTTCATGGGCAAACGAGTGTACTCTGGGTTTATTTGGGCATCCTTTTTGGTGGTATTCGAAGGTGGATAGAGCAAGGCATGGCCAACATTAAATATTGTTTCCACACTTCATTTCATTGTAGAAAAAATCCCCCCCCCCCAAAAAAAATTATACCCCTTACACTTTTTTTATTTGCCAAAAAATATATATATATAAGCTTAGTTAACTTACACCTCCCTCCAACACAAAATCTGTTTTCCCTTTAAAAAAAATTGGAGAAAAAATGGTTACCGCTAACTGGTCTAAAAGTGAGTGTTACTTTTACGTTAAATTTATATAGGAAAGTAATCATCCCCTTTAAAGTCTAAAATATGTTTATATTCTTTTTACAGATATTTTTCAGGCTGTTTACATGTAATCGCTTTAAAAAAGTAGAATCTCATTTTTATTTTTTGCTAAAATGCGATGTGTGTGACAGTAAAAAAACAAAAACATTTTCATTCTAAATAATTTACGTGCCTGAAATGGGAATTTACTACATTCGATTAGAATCGGATATAGTGTAGTTAACGAGGATTGTCATCTCAAGAAGCATCCTGTTTGTTTGTTTTTATTTTGCTTGTTTTTTTTTTAAAGAAAAAGAGAAACAAAAGAAAGCGCCGTATCTTTCGATAGAGCCCCTATTCTAGAAAGTTTAAAAACCTAAAACAGTAAGGAAACAGTTTGGGTCTTGTCGTTTCTGCTGCGCGCACTCGCGTGCGTGTGTTTTCAGTTCTTAGAAGAAAAATAGCAGTTCTGAGTTTTAGGTGTTTCCTCACTTCCTGATAATGTCTTCGAGAAGAAAAAAGTGATTAAAAATAAAAAGTTGGGGTTTTTTTTTTGTAAAGAAATAAAGAGTGCGGGGGGGGGGGGATATCGGATAATCCCATCACTGCTGCTTCTGCTTCGTCGATATTCTGAGGGAAAAAAAAAACGAAAAAAAATCAAACGAAAGCTACTCCCCCCGCCCCCATCCTGCAAACATGGCCGTTTTCACTCATCTCTACAAAAAGAAACAAAACGCTACAACTACAGAAACGGTAAAAGAATGACCTCAGTCAGACCTTGCGTCTCTCTCTCTCTCTCTCTCTCTCTCTCTCTCTCTCTCTCTCTCTCTCTCTCTTCGAAATGGGAAACGAATGGAAACTATTGATCACATGCAAACAAACAAGATCAGCTGGCGCCTCCGGCTTAGTGTAGTATCTGTTCTGTTTGATCTCAAAAGACCCCTCGAACCTCCTCCCCGGCATTACCTCCTCTTTTCCTTCGGAGAGGGAAGATTGGTTTATTGCCGGTCGCCTTAGCCCACTCTCACACCCCACCCGGGAATGCCGACGGGTCCGATCACGTCAAATTTGGCACCCATCCAAAGTGGCCCTTTATAAGAGGGGGGGGGGGGGTCTTACGTTCAACCGACCTCGGGTCACATTCACTTTTGGGATGAGATACGCGATATTTCGTTTCAAGCTGACCGGTGTCCATTATAAATATCACTACGCATATATATGTCGTTGTTCTACTGAATCTTAATTAATCAACATTTGTGGGTATCTTTTACAATAATTCGCAGAGTGAAAACGCTATAAAAACAAATAAAGTAACTGTAGCCGATAAAAGTTATTTTCCAACTTATCTGTGACATTTGTTTGTATTTTTAAGCCGTTTCAACTGCTATTTATTAGAAATCAGTATTTTTGTCATACGAACATTGGACAAGCAATTGGGGGGGGGGGGTATCGTAACGAGGTAAGGCTGGGCCGCCATTTGGTTTAGTAAAAATATGTGCCAAAAAAAACAAGAAATTTTTTTTTACATCTAATAAAAACCCATTTATAGTACGTAAAAATACAAACAAATTTCATAGGTAAGTAGGAAAATATCTATTCTCGACGTAGGTCACCGTCACTTGTTGCATATTTATTTTTTTTAGCCCGTTCTCGTTCGTTTTTTGGACCCCGTTGGCGACTCTGCGGATTATTGTAAAAGATACCCACATTTGTTTCCCTATGGCTTTTTGGGGGGGGGGGGCTCTGGTAGCTGCACGGTATCAAATTGAAAGGTGAATTTGGGTCCTAAAACTTACACAATCAAAAAATGGTTTCAAATCCACGGTCTACCTTTTCTTTCATTAATCACATTTAACTTAAGTCTAATGTTAAACAATAACTAAAAAAAAATGTTTTTCATTCTCGTTGATTTTAAATAAATGAAAATTAAAAAGAAAAACTGTCTTTTTCAATTATTAATTGTAATTATTCCTTATTTTGGGATTAAGTTGTTTTTTCAATAATCCATTTTAATTGTTCTAATTAGCCGTAATATGCAATTTCACTCACCAAATCATCACCCATCCTTCACTAAGTTTCTGTCTATTACTCTCACCCTCTCTCACTCCATGTTGTTTGACTTCCGCTCTTATTTTATACAATATCCCTATTTACTTGCCTCCCCACGAGGGCAGAGTTAGTCACAAAGCAGGTTTATAATGTGTGGAAAATCTAGCTCCCAATTAAGGGGCACTCTGGATCGAGACAAAAATTTAAATTACCTCAGTCTAGAAGGATTTCGTTCGAGGACGGAGAAGATGGGGTGTGGTATCAGAACAGATACTACATTTTGCTCCCAGCCAAAAGGCCAATAACCAAAACTATCACTTTTGCTTTCGTCACCTTCCACCCCAAAAGGGGGGGGGGGCACCTTGGATTGATGTGGAAAATAGGATGACCAGTGTTTATGCACCTAAAATGACTGTCTTGTAATATTCTTCGAATTCGTCGTGTTCGGATGCCCACACACCCACCCATAAAAAAGTAGGTGCTATGATTGAGAAATAATGGAAAATATAACATAGTGTCCCTACAATCTATCAAAAAAGAGAGAAAGGTCGTAGTATCTGTTCCGATGGATACTGCACCCCATAGACTGGTATTGTCTTGGCCTTCGGGGCTTGATTTACGCCGGTCTATGGGTCTGTTCTGTGCAGTGCTAGGAGGTCCAGGCTCCGCCTCCCCTCTTTGGGGAGGAGTAAGTTCATTGCTTACTGTCTAAGGCGCCCCTACCGGGGAATGCCGACGGGGCTGCCCAGGCAATTTTTAATGGCCAGAGTGCTCACCTCTCGAGCGCTGGCTTTTCAAACCCCACTTTCCCGACCCGACCTTGGGTCACATCTTACCTTGTGGGAGTAAGATAAAAACTGGCCTTGTGCCTAACTCCTGGAGAGGAGTAAATCAATACTCTTCCTTTTTCGCCCCAAGAGTGGATGTGACTCGAGGTCGTTTTCACGTATGGGAAGGGGTGATGGTGGGGGTGGTGGGATAATCCAGCTCCTCCACCCCTACTCAAAAGGAGACACTGTGGATGGGTACAACATTTGCTGTAGTGTGGTCGAACCCGTCGGTATTCCTCGGTAGGGGTGCCTCAGGGGACAGGCAATTAACCAATCTCCCTCCCGAAGAAAGAAGTAATGTCTGGTAGGATAGTCTTTTGTGACTGATCTAAACAGATACTACCATCTGATATAAGCCCTATGCCCTGTTTACTTGTCTCCCCACGGGGGCAGAGTTAGACACAACGTGGGAGGGGGGGGTATCCAGCTTCTCAAAAAGAGGCACTCTGGATTGGAACAATCATCAAACAAAAATTTAAATTGCCTCAGTCTAGAAGGATTTCTCCTTCATTCACCGACGGAGGGCAGAAAAGATCACGTGTAGTATCAAAACAGATACTACACTTTGCTTCTCGCCAAAACGCCAAAGGGTGTGTGCACTGAAAAATCAGAACTTCAAATTCGAACACCGACCGACTACTACCACACTTCAGAATACTACCTCCCTCCTCCCATTCACACACGCGCGCTTCTGCGAGATCGCTGGTTCTCTCATAGATCTCTCTGAGTTCTTGATCAAAATTGAATCCATCTCCAAGAGAGAATAAGAACGGGGGGGGGGGGGGGCGCTGACAACATGAGTCACCGATTTATTATTCTGCTGCCCCAAATCAGACTGAATCGAAAAAGAAGCGAAAAATAGACCCAGTCCGAAAATGACTAGCTGGTTTCGATCAAGAATTTTCGGTTCAATTTTACTATCGTGACAGTGGGATTTTCGGTTCAATTTTACTATCGTGACAGTGGGATTTTCTCGCCCATTTCGCTTAATTTTCGACCCCTATCTCCATATCAATAAAACTGTAATGTATGAACACTTCTCGTTGTGTTTGTGTGTTTCTCGCATCTACATGACTTCCACAATATTATTATTTTTATTTACTATCTATCGAATATTTATTGGAATAAAAACTACAATAGCATAAGTCCTAAAGCGAACTTAAAAAAAAAAAAATATTTTTCAAAAATAATTTTTGAAATTATATCCGCCAGAATGCCTTTTTGTTTTGTCATAAGCAAGTCAGCCATTTTAATATTTGGTTAATAGTTGGGAAAAAAAGAATTAATTACTTCGTGATCCTTTAAAATTTGAAAGGAATTTGGACGCATTTAAACTGTCGAATAGAAAGTCATTAAAACTGGCTTTAAAATTCGTAGCAAATCCCTATTTAAAAAAGCTTTTTACAGCCAATGATTTCATAGACAAATAATTCAAACAACAATGACCTTAACAACAATGAGTTATAGTTTTATAACAAGTCAGTTCAATTAAGAATTACATGAGCAAACGATGACGTAATAATTAAATTTAACTTTTTAAATTCCATTAAAAAAAGAAAGAGGCGAAAAAAAAAATGAAAGTAAATTTTTTAAAAAGCTTCCGTGTAACGCGACCCTTTTTTACTTTAGGGTGGCAAGCAAAGTAAGGGAGATAACTTCAACTGGTTTTTAGATTATTATTTTTTCAACAATTGATTTTAACAAAGAGTTTCTCGTATTTCTTCTACGTTTATTTATTTTTATTTTAACTTTTTTTATTTTTGCCAACAATTTATTTTAACAAAGATTTTTTTTTCAAAAATTGATTTTTATTTACAGAAACTTTTTTTTTGTTTCATCGTTTTAACATGAAAAACTCTTTCTTAAAAAAAAAAACTTTTTGGGGGAGCATGACTTTTTCCCACATTAAACACCGCCCTGATATCTAACTGATCTCGTGAAGAACACGTAAATAGTAACTGCTCTCAAAAGCTATAATGACCCGGAAATGGGGGATCATTTTACGTTGAAACTTATATGCGAAACTGCCCCCCACTACTTTAAGTGGTTCATAAAGGGCACCAATTGTACCGAATTAGGACCCTAAAGTAACCATTACATTTATCCTAGTTTCTCTCATACCTTCATTTTATTTGTGTTGTTCCATTATTAAAACAATCTTTGTTAAAATCAATTGTTGAAAAATATGCTCTCTAAAACTAATCAGTTATCTCCCTTGACTTTACCACCCCAATGTAGAAAAGGGCAATGGAGATCTCTCATTTAAATTTAAAGCGTTTTTTTTTTGGGGGGGGGGGGGGGTTGTTGTTGGTTGGTTGTTTGTTTGTTTGTTTGTTTGTCACTTTAGTTTTTATTTTATGGGGGAGGGATCTTTAATATGACATTCTTTAATGCGAAAATAAAATGCCGACAGGTCACGAAGTAATTAATCCTTTTTTTTTTTTTTTTAACTATTAACTAAAGATTAAAATGGAGGAACTTGCTTACGAAAAAACAGAAATGCATTATGGTGGATTTAAATTCGATTTTTAAACTTTGTTTTATTTACACTATTATCTTCTTTCAAAAAATAAATAATCGATTAATAGTAAATAAAAATGTGTAATTCACGTAGAGAGAAACACACACACACACGCATAAATAGACACACGAGAAGTGGTCACACAATTTTATTAAAATAGATATTGTAGCTAAATAATAATTTGGTACTTCTGCGATTTACGGACCGTGCTATTTATTAGATAGGATTTTCAAGTTAAATTCAATTCTTACGGTACCTTTTGTTTATTAAATTGTTAGATGAAAGTATAGAATAGTTAACAAAGCCCCCTCACCATATTAAGAATGGGTTTCTAAATAATAACATTATTATTTCAGCACGGTCTGTAAACTGCAGAAGTACCAATAATTTAACCAATCAAACGGATTTTATTTGCTTGCAATTATAATTTAAGTTATACTTAAAAAAAAATAACATTTCCAAAATATAATGCAATGACGGTGGTGCCGTTTCAGACGGGATGAATTATTTACCAAAGTTCTGCGACTGATAGCGTTTCCGGGGTCACGTGATCCTGAACGGAGTAAACTGATTGGTCAGCAGCTTTGTCACGTGATTTTTTTCTCTCCAAGAAACACGTTTGTTTTTTTTGCGATATGGAATCGGATATAGTGTCTATACGAACCACGCAAAAAATCTAAATATTAACTATTTATTTTTAACGATCTATAGACAATATGAACAATTTGGTTTTATTTATTAATAGAAATTAACTTGTAGACTAGAAAAACGAATATGATAAACCCATTTTTAAATTGTTTCTAAGTTAAATAAAATAATTCTTTAAACAATATTAGTTGTTTTTTAAGATGTAGTTTATTTTTTTACGAAAACTAAAAAGAACATGATTTGTATCGAATCTCGTTTATGTGTTTGCATAATAATAGTTTTCATCTTTAAGATTAAAAAAGTGGTTAAATGGTCGTTTCCCAACAAAAATGGCGGACAACGAATCGTCTACAGTTTTCCGACCTCACAAATGAGTAAATTTTTGTGATGTTTACTAAACAAATATAAATTGTTTTTGACTAATTTCAAATTATCGTAAATTATTTAAAGAAAATACAGTTGGGAAATTAGTCCAAAACAATTTATTTGGGTTTACTTACTCATTTGTGAGGTCGGAAAAAATCAGAAAACTGCGAACGATTCATTGTCCGCCATTTTGGCTGGGAAACGACAATTTAACTAAAAAAAAAAAAACGTTATATTCGACGTTGTCAATTAGGAACATTAAATTAATTAATGTTGGAATTAGTTCGAAGCAATTTTTGTTTTTCTTTTAATAATTTCGAAAATTATGACAAGAAAAAATAACATTTAAAAATAAAATACAAAAAAAAAGAGAGTTCATCTACGGGCGTCGTACGACGACCCTAATTCATCCCTTTTTTTAAATACTTTTTTCACTTTTCGCTATTATACGTTTATCCTAAAAGTGGACACTTACTTTATAGCCTGTGTAATATTTTGCAAAATTTATTTCTTATGAAATTTAAAAAAATTGAACTAGACTTTTAAACAATAAAAAGTATTATCTGATGTTATTATTTTTTTTAACAATTACTCATCACAAATTTTGAATTTATTAAGTAATAATAATATTTTAACTAATTATTGAATTAATTTTATTTTCTTGAAAATAATTTACGTCAAATATAACCTTTTAATAAAAAGGTAAAACTAAAAAAAATATTTGGACCCTTTTTTACTCTAGGGTGGAAAGTTTAACTTATGGCAGTTCAAACTAAATTAATAGGAAAAAATATCTACACCATAAATTAGGGAAAACTATCGAGTAGAATTTTAATTAAAAATATAAATCAGTTTTATCGTATATTTCCGATACTCCATTGGCACGAACGCATTTTACTGACTTATCCCCCTTGTTCTCCTTTTTACGTAACTCTTCTAAATTAAAGACTTAAATTCATTCATTCCAATAGAGAATCGCCTATTTTCCTTCGGGATTTTTTTTATATTAGAAAATTGTGTTTTCAATTTTTTTAATCAAAAAAATATTGGTTAATTCCTATTTTAGTGCTGTATATTATTTAGAATGAAATGAGTTTCGGCATTTTTAAATAAATTTAGATAAGTTATCTCGCTTGATATGACAATTTGCCACCTTAAAGTAAAAAAAAAAAAAAAAAAAAAAAAAAAAAGCGCCGATATTTGAATGTCGACTTTCTCTGAAAGGACGAGAAATGACAAATAGAAGTCATCAGAAATTTAAAAAAAAAACGATATTTAAAGTAAAAAGTTTTCTGGGTAAACGTTGAGATTAGCGTCGGGAACAGATTGTGATAAAAAAAATATGTATTGGCGATAAAAATGGCTTTATTGTTTATTTGTTTGTTTTTAAGATTATGACATGACGAAGGGGAAACATTTAAAAGTTTGTCAAATTAAAAAGAAAATTATATCTACATTTAAAAGTAAAAAATTAAACCCCTGATTTTTTTTTTCTAGATTTGCTACTGGGTTATCATGCTTGTCCTTTACTTATACAGCCAACAACTATAACACATATACAACCAAAACGCGTTGGGCCGCAGTCTTGAGGTGCATGATTGGGGTCGACTAAGAAAAAAGTTGAGCACCACTGCTCTACGTTCTTGCTTTGTGTCATTTTTTTTATTTACTTACTGGTGCCATGTTATCAGTGCCATCATGATTGTGCACCACCACAAATATATAGACTGCTTGCTGATCATCGGGATGTAACAGTCATAAACACTGAAATTTCTTTCTGCTTGCAGAGAGCAACCTAATTTGGTCACACGAGGACAAATCAGCCTTCAGGGCGTATTAATTTCGACTGAACCTTTGAAGAACTACTTTCAGACCTTTTGGGATTTAGAGAGCAGTCGGAGAGATTCCTGGCACCAACGAAGAAAGACGTCCTCTCTCCTTCCTCTGATCAATGGACAACCAAGCGAAATTATCTTCTCTTGAAGATATTTTGCTCCAAGATGACATTTATTACTTTATTATTACTTCCTTCACTGTGACGCTGGCTTAATTTTCGGCAACCTACACCCAGCGGTGTAGGTCACTCAAATAAATATATTATTTGTCATTTATAGAAAGGCTTTGTTTCCTTTCGTTTGACGACCTTTATTGTTACAATCAAATTGTATCTGTTCTGTCCTCGGTCAGATCAAAAGAGATCCTTCTAGATTTAGGCAATTTTCTTTTTAATTTTTGTCCCAGTCTTCCTTTTTTTAGGAACTGGATTTTCCCCACACTAAAAATCGACCATGTTTGTAACTTTGCCCCCGTGGGGAGCCAAGCAAATGTGCACCACAAATCTATGCTGTCCACATTCTGGCTGCAGTTAAAGGTGTAAAATGAGAGCTGGTTCGTGCGATGAGATGCTTGCCGGAGATTGGAGATAGCCATTTTGGAGTAGCGGCTGTATCTATTTGATTGAGCTGGCTTGAAAAAAAGAAGGAAAATGAGTCACCAAAGTTCCATACAAAAATCTTCTCTACAATTAAATCAACTTTATTCAACAACTTCATTCACACAGGAACATTAATATAGGAATATAAGACAACAAGGCAAGTTGGTTCAGCAGGCACATATTTAAGTAGAAATGTAATTGAGTCCAGGTCTGTTGGTCTCGAGTCTCGGGTTTATTCCTGCCTCTCATCAGCCATGATGAGAGGTGAGCATGGAAAATGCTACGTCTGTCTACATTGGCTTCTCAACAGGAACGTTTTTAATTTGCATGTCAAATAGCTGGGTGGAAATGGCTGAAAAGTGTGCATGTGCAGTGATGCACTAATCGCTGTGTATCACTATGTGAGTTTGGATATGCCTGTGTTAGCCAACCGAACCACATGCTAATCACTACGTGAATGATTACATATAAATACAAAAAGAAAATAGATCTTAATCATGTGATTGCTACAAAGTATTTCTTATCCCACTTCACATAATTTTTCAATATATATATATATACTAGCAATAAAAACATGCTTCCTCTGGTCGTATATTCCTGCTAGTGTATATGACGACCGAACATATAGAACACTGCTCCCCTCCTCCACCCTTCAAAGGAGGACATAATGAGTGGGAAGATAGTATCACGGCGAATAAACATATACTACACAACCTCTCAAAGAAGAAGGTAATTCTTGAGAGGATGATCTCATGACAACAGAACAGATACTACACTAACCCCACCCCCCAAAGGAGGCAATGCCTGGGAGGATGATCTTATGACAACACAACAAATACTAAACTATTCTGCCCTCCAAAAAAGAAGGTAATCCCTGGGAGGATGGTATAATGAGCACGAAACAAATACAACACTACCACCCCCTCCCCCCCCCAAAAAAAAATAAATAAATAAAAGGCGATTATGCCTGGGAGAATGGTATAATGACAACAAAACAGCTATTACACCCCCCTTGAACATTAACAGATAGTAATAGTATACGTTCAGTTTCAGACAGACAGATACCAAATCTCCATTAGTAATAGATATATATTTTTGTAAATTCAAATCATTGAGATTATTTTAAGTAAATGTGGTATTGTGGTGATTGTTGAATTGAAAATGATAGACCAATGGTGAAAAAATGAAAGAAACAATTCTCGTTCGAATGGGTCAAAATGCTTCTAGCTAAGAGTTGGACAGACAGGTGATGACCCCCACCTCGATTCCCTACACTGTTGTACTTAATTTGTAAATGAACTATATTTATTTTATTTGCGAATTAATAATTCAAAGTATCTGTTCTGTTCTCGGTCAGTGAAGTAGAGATCATCCTAGACTGAGGCAATTGTTATTTTGTCCCAATCCCGAATGCCCCTTGCTTGGAGGGCAGCTAGAGTTTCACCAGATTAAAAACTGACCTTGTGTCTAACTTTGCCCTCGTAGGGAAGTAAATAGGTACCGGGGATGACTGAATTTAAGATGGTATCAGTCTGACAACTGAATGCAAAATGAAGTGTGCATGCTCGACCCTGTAAACATGTGCAGTGCTGCATGTTTAGTGGATTGCATTATTGCAATGCATGCAGATGACTGGCTCCGGATTCGACCATCCAAAATTTGATTTTCCTACTTGGAAATGTTATCGGATCTTTAAAAAGGAGATCATGTTGAGTAATCAAGCCACTTGAAATCCTATAAAAATTATGTCCACTCCAGATATGAGACTTCCTGATAAGTAGGTTTTTATGTCCAGTGATTAAACAGCTTATTCTTTTCAAATATGCCGACTATGTGGTCTACTCTAAAATGACATCAATATCTATATATATTCCAGCAGAGCGGGCAGAAGGGATCAATTGGTTTTCTGTGGGTCTCAGAGACAGATGGGCCTTAAGCTGATAGACTCTTAGTTTTCTGTTAGAATGTATGCTTGTCTTGATTTGCTGGATGATCGTTCGGTAGAAGAAAACAAGTATCATTGTAACTTACCAAAATAAAACATTCTTATTTGTTTTAAACTGATGTTAAATATCCAGGCCGTGTGTATGGAAAAGTCATGTTGACAAGAAGAAATGCATGCGCCTGGCGATCATCAAAAGATAATATAATTATTGGATAACCAAAAGGTCATTCGAATAAAAATAATGCACCTAAGATCAAAAATCACCTGCATGGGAAGAAACAACATATGTGATCGATTGTCATAAGATAAATATGGTATATACGAAAGGTCATTGGCAAGAAGACATGCAGACGCGACCGAGAAACAAGAATGTTGGATTGTCAAAAGATAAGATAGATGCTTGATGTATGAAAAGTCATTTTTGGTCAACCAGGTTGCATGGACAGAAGAAAAACAAAGAAGGTTGGATTGTCAAGTCATTGAAAAAAACCGTTGACAAATAAAATGCCCTGGGAGGGGGGGGGGAGGCTACAATGACAATGCTTGGGACATTTGAGGTGGTCACAAATTGTTATATAATAACAACCCGAAATTGATATCAGAGTTGGTTGACGCTTGGGTCGAGAAGAATCTTTTTAAGCACAGCAGTAATACAACACAATAAAAACAAAATATTTATAAATCTTCTAATATATAAAGAAAAGTCAGTCTGATTCGCGACTTCAGACCTAATTAGTATTGCATCTGACATACTGATATTTGATTCTGACTAGTTAATTTGGCTTTATTTTTTTTTTACTATGTTCTTTGTACAAAAATAATGTATTTCGTTTTGGTATATTTGAAAAATACTTATTCCGGTTAGGTAGATTGTTACAATGGAGACAAATTTATATAATGACCTAAAAAAGCTGCATCATGATTTTTTTCTAAGATTAACTCAAATAATGTAAGGGAGATAACTCATGTTTTCATGTGTCGTCATTCCTTTTAAGCACAGCATACGGCCTGTGCAGAGAATGCACACAGACGCAGATTCACACCCAAACCTTTCATGTGCATATCTATAAAAAGCAACAAAAAAACTAATGGCTGACCAGATTGCCACCATCAGCCAATAAGGTACCAACTTTCCACACCAAAACAAATTAACGTTTTTCCACCAACAACCACGTGCAGCATTGATCACAGCCGGAGTCAATGCTGGAGGAATTATTACTATATGTCGGTATACTAGCACCTTACACAATCATCAGTATCGTCCACATAAAATCAGAGTGCACCCGCCAACCAAACGACGTGTCACAATCTCCACATCAAAACAAAACACTTATTTCTGACCAACAAATTTGCCCACCGTTGATCTTAACCAGAATCTAGCGTAAACATTACCGGTGTATATATTCGTGTGTCTTCTAATATTAGTTTTGGTATTTACCTACTCCTGCTGATAACGCACACACGTACATCTTTCTACCTAACAAAATTTCATGTACATCAAGCAAGTATGAGAGAATTTTTACACACATATACACACATACAGGAGAGTTCTCTTCGGGCTCTCTGTACAGTGGTCTGTCAGGACAAGCCAACATGAGGATACTTCCCCGTACAAGTAAACCCTGAACAAATATTCAATATATTCGACGCCCAAATAAGATCTCCTCGGCACGGCTACACACTGGCTTATACCAGGAATGGTGCCCCTTCTCCAAGTAATGTTACCCCAAGTAACAGCACTAAACTCGATACTCCACCAGACTAAATGAATTCTTGTCCTGGATTCCAGCAAGACCAAGAGACAATGAGAAAGATATACTATAAGATAGTAAACTGGTCAACTGACACATCTTTGCTTGGAACACGCAGAAGCAGAGGATGACAAATCCTGATGTTTACTCCTCTTGGATTTTCATCAAAGCCCTGTTAGCCAGGTACCTCTGACACTACCACATTGTCACCACCCTTACCATGGTGAGCAAGAGTTGGACTTTAGCAGGGTGGGGGAGGAAGCTGCTGCTACTGGTCATGGCGGATTCACCATCTCACCCAACGGTGAGACTGGAGGACAAGCCCCCAGTGTGCAAAAAATACACCTCTTTTATACTGATTGATTGGCTGCTGCTGATAGCGCCCTCCCGATGTTACTTGATTGGTTGGTTAACAAGGAGATGAACTCGTGTCTATCTCTGCCACACGTGTTGAAACTATAGAACAGAAAACATCCAGTTTTGTTACAAGGCGTGCTGAGCTGAAAACAGGGCAAAAATAAATAACTGCCATTAGACAAACTGTCCCATGACCTCAAATGTCATAGATTCAATTCAATTTGACCCCAAATTTCATCGATTCAATAGGGAGAGAGAGAGGGCTCTTTGCTTTATAAATGAAAATTAATATCATTTTCAATTAGTTTAAACGTCTTTTTTTGTTCGCGTTTTACAAATAATACTCCATTTAGGATACTGGCCTTCGGGTCAGGATCAAAATGTAGCCACAATCCATGATTGTCCGTACTGAGACAGTGCTAAGGAACAAAAGGTTGTGCACGCCTTCTTCAGCTGTTCTTGATGTATATCAACGAGATGACATCTCACATCGATCCCGAGCTGTTAGTATTTGATTTTATTCTTTAAGCATCAGCTTATGGTTAAAATTAGATGCGATAGAAAAAGGATTACATGCAATAGAATTCAACAAAAAGTGGGTATAAATTGCGAGCTTGTACATACAAAAAGGAGTCAGGTATAAGTGTGTGTTCCCTGCCAACGCATGGTGCATGCAGTTCCGGGTCTCTTTAGACCCCAGCCCAGTTAAGGTAGACTCTTAGCAAGTTGGGTGAGTGAGGTCTGTCCCCTTTTATTTTTCAGTAATAGAGATCCTACAAAATGCCCAAATTAAATTGTTTTTGTTTTTTTTTATCTTGGAAAGACACCTTCTACTCACAAACTCAAGAATTATTTAATTTGCTCCCACTTAAGTCCCACTCCCATTTCGAGATCAACCTGCTTGTTTTTGTTTTAAAAAAAACAACAACGGAAACAGTAGGTGGTCTACTCTTATAAAATGAGAGGATTTTACAGCCAATTTAAATAACTTTCAAATTTCGAAGTGTCACAAAGTAATTCATTTTTTTTTTTAGATAGCTGACTTGTTTACGAATAAACCAAAATGCATTCTGGTGAATTTCATATTGTAATAAAGTTCTTTATTGTAAATAGGATTATTTTAAAGTTCGTTTATGCTATTACATTTTTTTCATTTTTTTACAAAGAATCGATTAACAGTAAATAAAAACAGAATGTGTAAGTCACGTAAAGACGAGAAAAATAAACGTGAAGTTTCCTGATAATTTTATCAGAAAGGCCAGATGCAGCAGCTAAAAAATTGTGGTGCTTCTGCTGTTTCACAATGACATGTTTGGCCTCTTTAAAAAAAAATAGCTGAAGGAATGTATAAACTTTGTTATCTACTTACATGGTAGCTGAAAAGAAGACTGTACACCAAAAATTACGCAAATTCATCCAGTATTAATAAAATTAAAACTAAAAAAAACGATTTCGATCAGTCGCCATATTGTATCTTCGCTCAATTTTATCATTGAGTTATCTCCCTGGCCTCAACTGGTTACAAAAGGAAAACGGTCAGCAGGAAGAGAGTTCCACAAGCCTGCGGTTCTTGGAAAGAAACTACTGGAATAGGAAGCTGTATTACAATGAGGTATCAAAACAGCGAATTGATGGAGACCACTAGACCAACAAGTCAAACGAGCTGGAACAAAAGAAGCAGGGAATAGATCACATAATTCTGAAGAAAGCATGCCATAATAGTATTTATAGAAAAGACTGAGACTAACAACATCACGTCTGTGAGAGATAGGGTGCAGAGAAAAAGAAGAAAGGGTAGAGCCAATCAAATTACAGATACGTTTCTGCACCTTATCAAGAACCCTCAAATGGAACAGAGATTCACCAGACAAATATAACAACAGTACTGCATACATGGTATGATAGTAAGTTTGTAGAGATAGAGAATAACCTAAGGTGTGAGAAAGTGTTTGGAGCGATAGAGAGAACCGACTTTACGAGAAGCAGAAAGAGTAATTGATCTAATGTATGAACTCCACAAAGATTTGATGAGAATGAAAGACCAAAAAGTTTCAGAGTCGATTTCTCCTCAAGAGCAGAGCCATCCATGAGAATCTCAGGAAGAAAAGGGGCACGCCTACGATTGAAAAACACGAGCTGGATTAACTGGATTAAATGAAACAAGCCATTTCGTACCCCAATCCACAACTGAACCCAGGTCAACTTCTAGATCAGCTGCATATTTCGCCTGATCCGAAGGAGATAGGAATACTGGATAAATTTGCGTATTTTTTCTTTACAATATTGCGTATGAAACAGGGGGAAAAAATTTAAAATTAGTAAATATGCCAGTATACCGTTTAATTTTTATTGGCATAGATGAACATGGATGGTAGTCAATATAGGAATAGAATGGAATGGAAAACTGGTCTAACGAAAAGAAGTAAAGTCCTTTAGTGAGTTTTGAAACAATTTTTTTTTTTTAAACAAATATTTTTTTTTATAGATATATTCATTGTTTGTTTGCTTGTTTGTTTTATAAATTGCTTTTGATATGTTGAGAAAACACAAAAATTATGTTGTGAAACAAATATTTTTATAAATATTTGAATTGTTGTAAATAAATTATTATTATATAACTAACTAAAAGATTTCACGTCTTTTCGTTTTGACTTCTTTTCCGTTCCAAGTTTTATATCGATTATTCACCACGCTCATCTATGCAATATGTCTAATTTCATAAGTGTTGGTATTTTCCCCCTATTTCATACATAATACTAAATTTATTTTAACGCCGACACATTCAGCATGTCATAATCTTTTTAAAAATATATTTTGAGCTACTGCATACTGTCTTTCCGATAAAATTATCAGGTTAGGAAACTTCACGTTTACCGCGACACACACACACACACACACACACACACAGAAACACGAAGAAGTGGTCACACAATTTCATTAGTGTAGAGATTAAGACGAAATGGGCGAGATATTCTAACGGCCCCTATACTACAATTGAACCGAATTGTCTCTTTTCTTCTTGAAGAAAGACGGGTGTTTTCTTCTTTCTTTACCGACCCAACTGTCTTTATAGCGTGGCACCAAGCGTTTCGGCTGACTGCCTGTTTTTCTTCAGGCAAGCTGCAGTCTGACGTTTCTGTTCATAGAACGTAACGGGGGGGGGGGGTAGTGAAGACAGTTCGCTATCAGGCTGAAGAAGATGGCAGCGGGAGTTTATAACTCGAAATGTCGGGACGACGAAGAACAAACTTAGTTCTGCTATTATTGTTATTCTTTGCATATTTACGACCTCCTCGCTTCAACAACGTGAAAGGGGAAATAATCCATGAAAGAATAAAAACGGATATTTTCACTGATTTTTACCAGGGTTTTTTACCCCGCCTAATAAACCGGTATTGTCCGGGCCTTCGGGTCTGGATTTACGCCGGTCTATCGGTTGTCCGTCCTGTGCAGTTCTAGAAGGTGCACCCTCCCAGGCTTTGCCTCCACTCTTTGGGGAGGAGTAAGTTTATTGCTAATCGCCTGAGGCGCCTCTACCGGGGAATGCCGACGGGGCTGCCAAGACAATTTTTAAATAGCCAGAGTGCTCAAATTCTCGAGCGCTGGTTTTTCCCCACTTTCCCGACCTTGTGTCACATCTTACCTTGTGGGAGGATGATAAATCAGTTCACTGATTTTTTTTAATGTTGCCGATTTTTTTGTGTTTTTCCAGATTAGGACGCGAGCCAACTTTGACCCTGTTGTTAGGGTTAGGAAATAAATTGCTCTGTCTTGAATAACAATCGGTATTATTGTAGATTAATACGCTCCGCTAAATCCCATCTCAGAAAGAAAAAAATGAGATTCTACTTTTCTTTTTTTTTAGAGAATTTTGTGTGAAACTTGACGATGATAAATATTAGAATTTAGATTTGGGGATAAGTTTCGCATATAAATTAAACTTTAAAAGATACCCGTTTAACGATCTTGCCACTCGGACTTAAAGTTAGTGGCAAATTTTTTTCAGTTAATGCTCTAAAAATTTAAAATAGCCCAGAAATGAGGGACCATTTTTCATTAAATTTATATACGAAATTCTGGATAAGCATCCGAAATTCACCCCCAAATTCTAAAACCTAAAATAATTTTATTTTTTTGTTTCCTTCCGCCAAATTTTTCAAGGTGTCCACATGTTATCGCCTAAAAAAGTAGAATCTCGGGGGGGGGGGTAGCTGAGGGTATTAATCTACAAATTTACCTAACAATCTGCAGTAACTAACAGTAAATACGATTCTAATTTTATGTCGACTTTTTAGTGAAACCAAATAGCTTGTTTTTTATTTAACATTTTCAAATGTTCATCTTTTGGAAAGGACTTCGTAAATGGCTACCATTTTAGGTATTAATCTAAAATGGCCAAAATAACGGACAATGAATCGTCTGTATTTTCTAATTTTTTTCCGACTGTAGTGTTACTGCACCGACGATTCACCGGTGAGGGGACGAGTTACGGCCCCTGGCGATGACTCAGTTAGAATGTATTTTGACCGCCAATAAACCTTGTTATTTATCCTATACGTCTCTCTGTCTTACTACTTATTTAACCCAGCCAATAACATTACATGGTGTCAGAAGTGGAATACAATTTGTGGAGACCAAAAAAACAAAATAAAAGATCGGATATCGTAGTAAGAAAAACAAAGGATTTCTAAGAGAAAGAAAATTCTACTATCGATAAACAAACGACTTACAGAAAACGGTCCCACAAAAACAAAAACAAAAAAAGTAAGAAAAGAGAGAACAGTGAGTACAGAAATTTGTTTTTCTCATATATATCGTATACTTTTGAAAAATGCCTCACACGGACATAAAGCAATATTCTGCTAATATACCACCCCCCGAACGAATGACTCTCGTTGGAAATGTTGCTAATAACTGGCGAAAATTTAAACAAAATTTTCTCAATTATTCGATCGCTAGTAGATTGTCTAAAGAAGCAGATACTTCATATCAGACATCGGTATTTTTGGCAACTATTGGGGAGGATAGTTACGATATATATGAAGGGTTGAAGTTTAACTCTGAGGAAGAAAAGACGGACCTAGAGAAGGTGATGAAGAAGTTTGAGGATTTTTTCGTGGGCGAAACACACGAAGCTTACGAATCCTATACATTCCATCTTCGCAAGCAAGAAGTATCGGAATGTATCGAGACCTATATAGCTGCTCTTCGACAACTTGCAAAGAACTGCAATTTCGGACAGCTACAGGATAGGCTTATTCGAGACCAAGTCGTTGTCGGAGTTCGAAGCGATACCGTCAGAGAAAAGTTACTGTCTGATAAACAGCTTACTCTAGACAAGTGCCTACAAATAGGTAGAGCCTACGAAACTTCGAAACAACAGACGCAGACCATTTCCTCCGGTGCCGATGCAGCGGATCCTCAAATCAACCGGGTTACGAAGCGAACCTACAAGACAAACTTCACCAAACAACCACATCCAAAATCGAAAATGCCTAGCAAATGCACACGCTGCGGGAAATTTCCATTCCACAATAGAAATGACTGCCCAGAAAAAGATTCACGCTGCAGAATTTGTTCGCAGAAAGGCATTATGCAAAATTTTGCAGAACCGATAAGGCGAAGGTTAGAGAAATAAGAGAGGAAGAAAGAAAATCATTTTGTAGGTTCTGTCACTCTCAAAAATATAGATACAATTACCACTGAGGATAATACAAATTGGCAGGCTAAAATTAAGGTCACCACTAAGACCTGTACCAAAATTATAAATTTTAAGCTGGATACAGGTGCAGATGTGACCGTAATCCCGGACCGGTTCTTCAGGAAAAATTCCCCACTCATCCAACCCACAAACAAAAGACTGTACGGACCGGGTCATCATGAGATAAACCTCATAGGATGTGTGAAGGCCAAACTGGCCACGGAAAAAGTAAGCTCGCAACAAGACCTTTATGTTATAGAGAGTCTGCAAGAACCTCTACTGGGATGGCCAGCAATCAAAGCCCTCAACCTGCTGAAAGCAGTTAATAGAGTGACAAGCAAAGGGCACCGTATAAGAAAGAGTTCCCAGAACTGTTCACAGGCCTAGGGAAACTGGAACATGTGTACCAGATACGTTTAGAGGCAGGATTTCAGCCCTTTTCCATTGCTACCCCTAGAAGATTGCCGTTACCTATGAAACAGAAGGTTCAGGAAGAACTGAAACGTCTGGGGAACGAGTTCATAATCCGTCCAGTCAAATCACCAACTGATTGGTGTGCCCCAATAGTCGCCGTCCAAAAAGCTAACGGTAAAGTTAGGTTATGCGTCAACTTTATCAAGCTAAACGAGAGCGTGAAATGGGAAAAATTTCCATTACCCACCACAGACCAATTACTGGCCGAGCTCGATGGAGCCACAGTGTTTAGCAAGCTCGACTGCAACAACGGTTTCTACCAAATCGTCCTACACGAAAAATCGCAGGTCCTTACCACATTTATAACACCTTATGGGAGGTACTGTTTCAAATGACTTCCATTCGGGATAAGTTCTGGGCCAGAAATCTTTCATAGGGAGATGACACACATTTTGTCCGAAATACCAGGAGTCATCTGTGATATAGATGACGTCCTAATAAGTGGAAGAAACCAGCAGGAGCACGACCAGCAACTAAAAGCAGTACTGCAGAAAATGAAGGCTGCAGGAGCTACACTCAACGATAAATGTGTATTTTCTGTCAGAAACATAAAGTTTCTGGGTCACATTATATCAAAAGAAGGAATACAAATAGATCCCGAAAAAGAAGCAGCAATTATGGACTTGCCCAGACCTGAGAATGTGTCCGAATTACGACGCTTACTGGGCATGGCAAACCAGGCCGGAAAATTTGCTAGGAATCTAGCCGAAACCACCAAACCACTCCGAGAGCTTCTTAGGAAAGAGTCAGAATGGATCTGGGATGAGCCTCAGAAAGTAGCATTCCAGACCCTGAAGAAGCAACTGAGTTCTGCACCAGTACTGACTCATTACAATTTCAACAAGCCGACAAGGGTATCAGCAGATTCATCTAGCTATGGCCTAGGCGGTGTACTACTGCAGAAGCAAGAAAATGACTGGAGACCTGTATTTTATGCTTCACGATCTCTGGCAGAAACAGAGCAGAGATATGCACAGGTTGAGAAGGAGGCACTAGCAGTCACTTGGTGTTGTGAAAAATTTGCGGACTACTTGGTCGGAATGCCAAAATTCACAGTCGAAACAGACCACAAACCACTGTTGGCACTGTTGAAGTCGAAGCGACTCGACGAATTGACTCCAAGAATTCAACGTTTCCACATGAGGTTAATGAGATTCCCTATGAGATCATATACACAGCGGCGAAAAGACCTCACAACAGCAGACGCTTTGTCCCGAGCACCTGGGAGTAGTCCCGTTATACAGGATATCCAGCAGGAGACAGAGACCGACTCATTTATCCGCTCAGTCATAGGAAATATCTCGGCGAGCGATAAACGATTGGAGGATATCCGACTAAAACAAAATACTGACCAGGTCTGCAGTCAGGTAATCAAATATTATGAGATGGACCACTGGCCCGAAAGAGCAAGGCGGGACCCCGAACTAAAACAGTACTGGTTTGTCAACCAGGACCTAACAGTTTACCAGGGACTTCTAATGTATCAGAGCCGACTTGTCATTCCTAATATACTTCAAAAAGACATACTAGAGCGTCTACATGAGGGACACCAAGGTATTGTCAAATGCCGAGCACTAGCTCGCGAAAGTGTGTGGTGGCCTGGCCTCTCTAAACAAATTGCAGACAAAGTTGGGAAATGCGGTATCTGTGAAAAAGAACGAAAATATCCACCAGAACCACTACAACCCACCAAATTACCTGCATATCCATGGCAGAAAATAGGAATGGATCTGTTCGAATTCATGGGACACCGATATCTTCTGATTGTCGATTATTTTTCCAGGTGGATTGAAATAGCCCATTTACGGACAACCACCTCAACCAGCGTAATAGAGCATTGCAAATCAATATTCACTAGGCAGGATCCCAGAGACAATCATATCTGACAACAGTCCCCAATTCAGTTCTAGTGAATTCAGGAACTTTTCAAATGTTTTTGACTTCCTGCACCTCACAAGTAGCCCCCATCATCCGCAAGGAAACGGAGAAGCTGAACGTGCAGTCCAGACAATAAAAAACTTATTGAAGAAAGCAAGTGACCCATACATAGCACTGCTAAATTATCGCAGCACTCCTCTGCAACACGGCAAGAGTCCTGCAGAGCTGTTAATGAATAGAAAACTAAGAACACAGATCCCTACCATTCCTCAAAGAAATTCATTTGATCAGCAAAACATCGAGGAACATAGAAGGGCAGACACCCGGCTCAAAGCCAGACAAAAGCAAAACTATGACAAACGTCATCGGGCTAAAGATCGTCCTGCCTTTGAAAAAGGACAAACCAGTCTGGGTCAAGATACCTAAGACCAGTACAGCTGTAGTAAGTAAAACTCTGTCACCAAGGTCAGTCCTAGTTAAGACAGATTCAGGACTACACCGACGCAACAAAAGTAATCTGCGCCTAAGGAATGGAGAAATCAGCTTCTCTCAGGTGGCTACCCCACAGGAAGCAAACACCTTACCATGTTCCCCTCGATATGGATATATGTATAGCTGTGATGATGACTCCACAGATCTTCCCAGTAACCAAAGAAACATCCCACTAGAGAGTTCCAGAGGTCCTGACCAAGGGAAATATACAAGAAGCGGTCGACAAGTTCGACCACCTAAAAGACTGTCCTTGTAAAGAACTTTACAACCGAAAGGGGGATGTAGTGTTACTGCACCGACGATTCACCAGTGAGGGGACGAGTTACGGCCCCTGGCGATGACTCAGTTAGAATGTATTTTGACCGCCAATAAACCTTGTTACTTATCCTATACTTCTCTCCGTCTTACTACTTACTTAACCCAGCCGATAACATTACACCGACCACACAAATGAGTAAGCCCAAATAAATTGTTTTTAAATTATTTTAAAGAAAATACAGTTGGGAAATTAGTTCAAAACAATTTATTTGGGTTTACTTACTCATGTGTGAGGTCGGAAAAATGCAGTCGATTCATTGTCCGCCATTTTGGCTGTGAATTAACCCAAGTTTTAATAAAAACAAATAATTAGTTTGTTTTTATTTAATTTTTATTTAAGATTTTTGAAGGTACTTTGGAACTGCCATATTTCACCTGTACATTTTTATGGATTAGCACTTTGGAATTGTCTAATTTTTTTAGAAAAGACTACGTAAATGGCCATCATTGTGGAGAAAAGTTACATTTCAAGTTAAAACAAGTAGTTTGTTTTTATTTAAGATTTAAAAATTTTCTTATTTTGGGGAAAAAAATTCGTAAATGGCTACCATTTTTACCACAGTAAATCCGATTCTAATTTTATTTTAAGCAGACTTTTTTATTATTTACAAAAAAAATTAGTTTACCTTTTATTTAAAGTGTTCAGATAAATAGGAACATAGTCGAGGAGTGATTAAAAAAAAACGAAACTAAGTGGCACATTCACCCTACGCGGGCGGAAGTTTCTAGTGAATATTAAATCCACAAGCGGTCCCCAGTCGCATGTATATCCCGGTCAGGGGATGATGACTTCATTAGTATTTGCATTTTTTTATAGAGAGATGTCGCCGTCCTCTCACATACATTTTATTTTATTCCAAACTAGGAAGTTTCTAGGGAACCTTAAATTTGCAAGCAGTCCCCAATCGCATGTATATCCCGGTCAGGTAGAAATGATGACGTTAGGTTTTGCAGTTCTTGCAAGGAGGTGCTGACGTATTCCAACATACAGCGCATGATATTCCCATATCGTGACCCCGGCTCATCGTTGCTTAACTTTGGTGATCTAACGAGATCTGATGTATCAACGTGATTATGCCGCATATACGAGGGACGATCACCTGTTGGATAATGGCCCTATGGGAATGGACGTATCTGTTGGAAATCGTTGGTTTGACTTGCGCGAATTAGCGCGGGCGGAACCGTGCAGTCGAGTGCAGAATAAGGGCTGTTCTCACAGTCGGAGCTAACAGATGTGACAGGGTCACCACATGACGAAACCTCAGATCAAGGGTCAATGTGCACCTGCGAGAGGCTCTGTGACGTCACGGGCCTTTGCGTGGGAAGCAGAGGGATCCGTGACGTCACTCGTTCTTCGTGAGAAGCGAGTTTTAGCAGTCTGGGTTTTGGAGGCGAACCAATCAGACGTGATTTTTACCATGTAACTGCAACATAGTTAATGCAAATATTTCGCTAAGAAAATACGGACGAAAGATCTTTTTCCCCCTCCCCTCCACGAATGGTTAAGAAATAATTGATAAGTAATTACGAAAGCGGTAATTTTCTCTCTCTCTCTCTCTCTCTCTCTCTCTCTCGACGTTAGTGAATATCTCCCAGCTGACGGATAACTACCGCTTGAAATAAAACTGAAATTAAATTTTAAAAGATCATGAGGCTTTGCGTTGCAGCGGCGTGGTTCACGGCAGGAAAGAAAGAAGAAAGAATTCAACCACTAGACGACATCGAGACGGCGACCCTCTGCGCGGAAAGGGAGAAATTTAAAGGTATGCAAACTATTTGATTTGTGTTTTAAAAATGACGAGTGTACAAAACGCGTACTGCTGCGGTCCAAGCAGGAGAGGGGCTATACAACATACCTACTCATAGCCAATCCTAACAGTAACTTCACAAACTTATATTTTCTATTAACTATTAAATTGTCTTGTTTTTTTTAATGCAGATTCGTCACATATGAGGAGGTAAACTAAAATCAATTGTTTGCGGCTAATTTCCCAACTGTTGCCAATGCTCCAGTCCCTGTCGCATCGCCGCAGAGTTGCATCCCTGCGCCTGTTTTGCAAGTACTTCCACAGAATATGCTCCGATGAACTCACTGCACTTGCACCCCCACCCCCCAACGTAAATACTCTCGACCTACCCAGCTAGCAGCAAAATTGCACCCCTTCACTGTAGAAGTCCCTAGATGCCGGAAGATTTTCTATTATGATAGCTTCTTTCCTCATACCGCTTTCCTTTGGAATTCCCTCCCTGCTCCCTGTTTCCCCGACCGTACAAACATGCATAAATTTAAATGTAATGTAAACAAACATCTTGCTGCCCAGCTTCTCACCAAGGCGGTTCCCCCCCCCAAAAAAAAAGAAAACCTGACTCCTATCACAATAGTCCTTATGCTTCAGTGGCTTCATATGCCTTGTTTGAGTGAATAAATTTTTAAAAATTAAATCAAATTTTAAAAAATAGTAACATTTACCCTATTTGTACTTAAATCATGTTTTAATAAAATAGATTAAAATAACCCTAAGACTACTAAGTTATCGCTAGTTTCATCGTACACATGCAACGCTGAAATTAAACCTCGTACAACAAAATATAATCACCATTTTCATAAATAAGTCCAAGAACGATAACTCGACTTCATAACCTGTTTTCTGATTTTTTCGGATTAGTTCACTGTGCAAATTATTTGTCTTTTAAAAGACAACTTCCTCGCCAATATTCTATATTGCATATGCCATTTACCCTTTATCGACCTCACAAAAAAAGAGTTACTATCTTCGAAAGAATCTCTGAAAAAATTGCCAAGATCCTGTCTGTTCATCCTTCTGCCAACATTTGTGGTAACTTTAATGTCCACCAATGTTAAACGGCTAGTCTATTCGAATAAAACTGATAAACGAAGGTTTTGTATTATTCGGACTACTGTTCTCACTTTGAGTGTTATTCTCACAACGTTTCGGCTGATGTAACCTCCACAAGGACCCCGTGGTGTAACGGATAAAGTACTAAGTAAACTTCAGTTCAAAGTGACACTCTTCTGGAGGTTGAAGGTTCAATCCTCAGTGCGGGTGATATTAAGAATACAATTATGAATTACTTAAGACTTCTACTCGGTTGTGATTGACGGAATAAGAGCATGCTACCTCATGGATTAAATAAAGGGTTCCGTTCGAAATTCTGTACAGATTCTCGAGTTCGACAGAAAGATTCCAGAGTTCGACAAGACACGCCTGAAGAAGGTCGGAGGTTACATCGGCTGAAACGTTGTGAGAATAACACTCAAGATGAGAACAGTAGTCCAGATAATACAAATAATACAAATTATCAATCCTCATCTAAAAAATTCAGAAATATAAGGAAGGTTTAGTAATGACATGAGCTGACCCAGATTGTCGACAAACCTATTTGCATACCCGCTGCTGACGGACATTTCACACGCCTTCTTAATCTTTTTCTGACAACTTGCCCTGAACAGTGTTCATCACTCGGCTATTTCCATGAGGATGAACTGTAAGCCCAGGGAGACCTCTGATGTCCCTTTCCATCACAGGGCCAATTGGGATAGCTTTAGCTCCTTAATCTTGGAAATTCCTCTCCATTACATTTTCAGGAAAAATGTCCTGTATCGCCTCCGATATATCTGACTGGTTGACCATTGGTATTGAACGTGTAGCATTAACTCCCTTCTCAAACACAATTACACACACATGCCACTAGGTGGCGGCAAACCCGATTTATCTCATCTTGTCATAACGCCAGAAGGCGTCCTGATCTGCCTTATAAAAAGGGATGCACAGACTCGCTCTCGCATCTTTTTCTCTCTCACAACCTGCTACAGATAACATCAGACAGACCGTTTCTCTCTCCCTATTAAGAATGACGGCTTCCATCACCATGTGCTCACACACACAAGGACACTATCTTGGTATGTAAGAACTTTTATCCACTCACACGCATACGTACACAATACTCAGACTCTCTACTATAGACATTCCTAATGGACCTTAGTCTCAACGTGCGCACACACATACGTATGTACATACATGCATACATCATTCCACCTACACTTACTTTGTATACGTTTTAATGAACACTATTTCAGTTCTGCATACAATAAATGTTTTATTGAATTATATTTTCATCGACTTGTTACTTTGCTTTCATTAGTACATGCTTGTATTGTGAACACAACAAATATATATATATATATATATATATATATATATATGGGATACCTTGCGTTGTGCTAGCGTTGACGTGGAATCCCGTCAAGTGTTTTATACCCTCTAAAACTTCAAATAGATAGCAAATCGCCAGCCATGGTTCACTCCGAAGTATGTTGCTGCAATAACTTATAGAAATCACTATTTTAATCTTTATCGATAGAATAAACGCCCTGAAACCAAAACTGCCTCAAAAGCGGCCCGCAACAACTGCAGATGGGTTATAAACACAAATGTGGCCTTTTTAAAAAAAATTTTTTTTAACATAGTTCACCCCAAACAAGGCAGGACGCCACTGTAGACGTAAGGGGTTACTGAGAATTAGGGTGTAGGTTTTGGGTGTCACCCCAAGTTGGGAACAGTGTAGCGAGATGTCTGTTTACATAAGTTTTAAACCTCTGCATGTCGGTACTGTCGGGGAAACAGGAAGCAGGAAGGGAGTTCCAGAGGCCAGCAGCACGAGGAAAGAAGCTATTGGAGTAGAAGGCTCTCCAGTATCTGGGGACCTCCACAGTGAATGAATGGGAGTTAGCTGATTGTCGAGTTGGTCTAGTGAATTTACGTCAAGGGGGCACCAGAGTAGCCAATTCATCAGAGCACAATCCATTGAAGTATTTGTAAAACAAGCACAAGGATGCAACATTGTGGCGATGGGACAGGGGCTGGAGCTTGGTTGATAGTGAGGGACTTATTAAGTTGGCGACTCTGTTTTGGACCTTGTCTAGGAGGGAGAGACTAGTAGATGATGCACTAGCCCAGATGTGGCAACAATACTTCATGCATGGGCAGATGGTGGCTTTGTAGAGATATAGGATAATGTCAGGTGTGAGGAGTTTACTAGCACGGTAAAGGGAGCCTACCTTCTTTGCTGTAGCCGTGGCAATGTCTTCAATGTATTTGTTTCAATTAATGTTACCTGTGAAAGTTATGCCAAAGAGTTTGAATGTTGAACTCTCATGCAGGGTGTTATTTGCCATGACAATCGGTGGTTGGAGGTGCTCAATCTGATAAAGCTAAAATTGGTTTCCATGATTTTTGGAAAATAACAAACAGGGTGCGTAACAGATGTAAGACCTCTATTTCAACCATCATTAACTGTCCTGAGGTGATCTCCTCAGCAGCTTATAAAGCCCAGCTTATCGCAAGAAACTTTGCTACAAACTCCACTCATAACCCTCCGGGGTTAGAATTCATACCAAAATCAGACCGGCAGAGTCTCTGGTATTGTTGAGGATGGCTTGTTCTCTGTCGGTCTGAGGTATGCTCCTGTGCAGTTCTAGGAGGTTCACCCTCCCAGGCTTTACCTTCTCACCCTTTGAGAAGGGGTTAGTTTATTGCTAATTACCTGAGGCGCCCTTACCAGGGAATACCGATGGGGCTGCCCAGGCATTTTTTGTTCAGCCAGAGTGCTTTTCCTCTGACCTTGTGTTTAATCTTCTCGTCGTGGGAGGGAGATAAATAAAAACTCCATTTTTTGCGATCAGGGCCACCAACTTCCGGAATGTCTCCTATGACTAAATAGTCTTAGCGATATACATGTATCGGCCCGGAAGATGGAAGAACGAGAACTGGTGCAGACAAACTTCCAGGCACTGCGTTAAAGAAGCTGCTACCGGAACTTGCTCCTATTCTAACAAAATTATACAATCGTTGCTTAAAAACAGAAACGCTTCCCATCGACTTGGAAAACTTTGTTGGTCTGCACAGTATTTAAAAATACTGGTGATCAGTCCTCTGCTTCTCAGTAGAAATCGATCAATCTCCTATGCGTCATGAGTAAGCTGCTCAAATCTGTAATAAATCAAGCAATTGTCGACCAGCTCAGCGAACACAATCTACTTAACGACAAGCAATACGAATTTCGTTCTGCAAGGTTAACTACTATCTGCTAGACATATCTAGAAGGTTGTCATAGACAGTGTTTAACGATCCGGTTGGGTGGAACTTATATATATATATATATTTGTTATTGTTTATCTATGGACGTATACGTTTCGTCTCTTTTCAATCAAGACTCATCAGCATAGAAGTACGACTATTCACCACCAGTCACACGATTCGAAACCCTGGACTACAAGTATTTTTTCAACCTACAGTCCAACGTCGCTAACCGCTAGGCCAGTTCTGAACAGCTAATAAACAATGATAATTTTAACACAATAACGGCGGCGAAAGCGTACAGACATTCAAACTTCTATAAGGGAAGGAACGATGCATAAAGCAAGTGACGCTACGCTGTGTTACTACTACCATTTTACAGTGTCTACTTTTTAACGAGGAGCTTCAAATATATATATATATATATATACACACAAATGTTTGGAGGTAAATCTATATATGCTTTAGAAAATGATTCGTGGAAAACTCTCTAGAGCTCTTTCGACTATTATTTCGTCAGAAGAAACCGATAGTATAATCAATCAATAATATTAGTGAAAATGAAGAGCAAGGGGTGGAAATTGAAGTGCCAGCGAATACTAAAACGCGATTAAAATGAATTTAATTGAATAGTCGTTTAAAAAGGGCACAGCGTTGGATAAAAAAATTAAAAAACGTGGGTGTGGTCAAAGTTCCCCAAAGAGAGTTAGCGCTTTTACAAACTCCTTCTGCCAGTACAAGGAAGGTTTATGTAGAGCGATAGCGACAGATTCCAAAATTTTAAAATGGTTTTTGGAATCCGCTCTATGAAGCACCTGAAAACGTTCCAATTTATAGTTACTGGCACAGCGTGGATTTTTAATCAAATGCTGGCCAATTTGAGGTGCTGCATAGAGCGGATTCCAAAAACCATTTTAAAATTTTGGAATCTGTTTCTATCGCTCTAAACCTTCCTTGTGCCAGTAGAAGGAGTTTATAAAAGCGCTAACTCTCTTTGGGGAACTTTGAGCCCACCCCCCGTTTTAAAAAAATTTTTTTTTTATCCCAAATCGATTGGTTCCTCTTTGTAAGAGATTCATAGCAAATAATTTTTACTTTTTATCTTCATGCGCCTTACATCAAATTTCCATGAACGTAGTTTATTTCCAAGAAATTTCTAGTTATAGAAAATCTTATCATGAGACTGCTTCCCTGCAGAGTACAATATGGTTGTCTTTAAACAGAATGTAAACAAATTCTGCAATGTATGTATTATGTTTAAACAAATTGTGACTGACAGATGGACAAAATCTCCATCTATATAAGAGTCAGCAGACGTCATTGAAAAATGTGAGATAATTACGTTTGTACGATTGTTTTAATTTAATTTGGGGGGGGGGGGCATCGCTCTAGACAAGGCATGAAGCCACTTGATGTAAGGAGCTAACAAGAACGAAAAGATGATTATCACAAAAACAGGAAATGCCTATTGGCCTTAGTCTTGAAAAGGTAGGAGGAAAACAGTCAGCAGAAAGAGAGTCCCACAAGCCTGCAGTTTTTAAAAAGTAGCTACTGTCATCTGTGCTGCTAGGCAAAGTTGAATTTAGGGTCTCTTCTCCAACTCTGCCATTCTTGATCTTCATTCCTTCCCAGACTTGCTGTCGGTTAACGAAGGCCGTGTTTTCATCCTCGTCATGAAGTAAATTCTAGTGTTTTACTAATTCCACTTTTTTTAATATATTAAACTTCATAGAAGTATTTCCAGCTCGCACAAAAGGGACATTTTTGATTGGAACAGGGGTAGACGTAGCCTCAGTTTGGAGGGAGTTCTCTTTCACTGACCAAAGACAGAAAAAATGCTGCACGTTGTTTCTAGCCAAAAGGCCAAGTGTCTGTAAGTACAAAAGACTAGCAAATAAATGCTCCGTGTCGGTCGCATCTTTTGCTAGACTACCGCGTCACCTGGTATGCACCTGTTACAAAAAAATCGAAAGTTTACGGTCGCGCCTCTGGTGTACAAACGAATCGAAAGTTTACGGCCGTGCCTCTGGTGTACAAAAGAATCGAAAGGTTACGTACGCGCCTCTGGTGTACAAAAGAATCGAAAGGTTATGTACGCGCCTCTGGTGTACAAAAGAATCGAAAGGTTACGTACGCGCCTCTGGTTTACAAAAGAATCAAAAGTTTACCTACACAATTAAATAACTACGGACGCGCCTCTGGTGTACAAAAGAATCAAAAGTTTACAACCGCGCCTCTGTTGTATAAAAGAATCGTAGTTTACTTACACAATTAAATAAGTGTAAACCGAAATAAAAATGAACAATCACGATGCCTCCCCCCCCCCTCCCGCTTCCCTCTCACAATGACGTCATTTCCGTAGTTTTCCAAATTAATTTTAAGTCTTTAAAAAGTAAATTAGAATTTTATTTTGGGATAAAAATACAATTTAAGACTAATTAATAAATTTCATCCAAAATGTGTGTGAAAAAATAAGCGAACGAACACACCCCCTACCCTAAAAAGGTAGGAGTTAATGCCTGGGAGCATGATATGACAACAGAATATTTAGTACACTACTCCTATATAAAAAAGAGGGTAATCCTGGGTGAATGGTATCATGAGGAACGAACGTATATTATAATGCCCCTCCCCGAAAAGTAGAGGTAATGCCTGGGGGTAATGTATCATGAATGAAAATATACTACACAGAATTAATAGACCGGATTAAATCGAGTTATTTTTTAATGAAAAAGTGGGGACATGATATCATGACAATGAAAGTTTACGTACGCGTCTTTGGTTTAAGCGTAAACCGAAATAAAAATAAACAACATGGATCCCCCCCTGCTTGCCTCTCACAATGACGTAATTTCCGGAAGAATGAGTGCAGTTTTCCAAATGAATACATTTAAGTTTTCATTTAATTATCTCCCTAAGTCTGCTTTAAAAATTTGATAGGTTTTGAATAAAATGTCTTTAATTAATTGTATTAATGATTTTTATTAATGTTACTATCGAGGAAAACATTATAAATACATATGGAAATTTGACAATACCAATTATAAATGTATATTTCTGAATATTAATTTATTAGAACTTTAAAACCAATGAATAATGTAAATGCAAAAATGCGCATGTTGTTTGGGGCAATTTCGTATCACCTCTCGAGCGCTGGCTTTTAACCCCACTTACTTGGCTTTTTGGCTAAGATCAAAGTGTAGTATCTGTTCCGATGGATACTGCACGCCTGTCCTGTGCAGGAGGTCCACCCTCCCAGGCTTTGCCTCCCCTCTTTGGGGAGGAGTAAGTTTATTGCTTACTGTCTGAGGCGCCCCTACCGGGGAATGCCGACGGGGCTGCCCAGGCAATTTTTAAATGGCCAGAGTGCTCACCTCTCGAGCGCTGGCTTTTCAATCCCCACTTTCTCGACCCGATCTTGGGTCACATCTTACTTGTGGGAGTAAGATAAAACTGGCCTTGTGCCTAACTCCTGGAGAGGAGTAAATAAAACTTACTCGACCCATGCTGTGGTCACATCTTACTTGTGGGAGTAAGATAAAACTGGCCTTGTGCCTAACTCCTGCAGAGGAGTAAATAAATATCAGTAATATTACCCTGGTGAACATACTGAAGACGTCATGTTTTGTGTTCGAATCGCAATCTCTGCATCAAGTTTGTTTTTTGTTTATTTATTTTTTATTTAATCTAAAATAAGTAGTTAGGAGTTTCTCCCAATGTAATTCTTACATTTACAAAAATTCTTGGTGGCAGACAGACAGAAATCCTGACATTGTCACAGAGAATGTGCTCCTTGTATTATAAGTAGATAAACAGTATTTCTTTGAGAAGCCAAAACATTATATCATTCATCTTTATAAGTTTATATCTCCTCTTTCTTTCTCACTCTCTTTACCTCCCCAACTATAGATTAAATAGTATTAATACTAGTGACGATATTTCCTATTGTTTCTGATGGACTATTTTTATCTTCTGTTTTATAGTTAGTTTTATTACCTTTGGCTGTTAATAAACAAAGAGAGAGAGAGACAGAAAGAAACGGGGGGGGGGGGTTAGAGTGAGGGCGTGAAGGGGAGATGGAAGATGGAGAGAGAGATGGAAGTGAGAGTGATAGACAACGTATAAAATAAGAGTGGGAAGGTCAAACAATATAGTAACTTAGTAACTTTAACTTAACTCTACAAAGTAACTTTGCACTCTGTCAGCAAAGGCTGTAGAATATGCTGACTGCACCTCAGCAGACTGGTAAGACTCCCCCAACGGAGCCATCCGTTGGCCGTGGGTGGCGACCTGTGATGTCTAAGGACGGGATCCTTGTGGCTGAGTATTGATTTACTCCTTTCCAGGAGTTAGGCACAATGCCAGTTTTTATCTTACTCCCACAAGTAAGATGTGACCCAAGGTCGGGAAAGTGGGGTTTAAAAATTGCCTGGGCAGCCCCGTCGGCATTCCCCGGTAAGGGCGCCTCAGACAGTAAGCAATAAACTCACTCCTCCCCAAAGAGGGGAGGCAAAGCCTGGGAGAGTGGACCTCCTAAAACTGCACAGGACAGACCCATAGACCGGCGTAAATCAAGCCCCGAAGGCCAAGACAATACCAGTCTATGGGGTGCAGTATCCATCTGAACAGATACTACACTTTGATCTTAGCCAAAAGGCCACTTGTGGCTGAGTAATCTGTGCACTGGTTGCCTAATTCGTCACATGATTTACAACACTCCACTTTGGCCCTTACTTGGGCTAGACGGGAGATTGTAGAGGTCCCATCCAACCAAGCGACTAGTCACGACATGCCCTAGCAAAAGAAAAAAGAAAAGCTAATCCCGAATATACTATTAAACCTGATCTTTCTTCTGTCAAACACTATCCCCTCTGTAACTATCTTAAGCCTGATAGAAGTATTTCCAGCTCCTCCAATAATTAACCCTTAAATATTTTTGTTTCAAATATGACACATTCCAACAAAATGCCTATTTAATATAATATTCAGTGGAAATATGTCAAACTGCAACTTGTTTCACATCTGAAACGAGCTTGTTGTCAAGTGTGAGTAGGTATTAGTATGATGTTGCATCAACACACACGTCAAATAGGTAATTAGTATGTTCGATGTCATGAGCGAGTATCATCGGTGTGTCATCTGCCTAATTCAAGAGCCTAAACTTTTAAATCTGGTCATTATAATTGTAAGTAAAATTATTTTATGATTTTCTAGTGTATTGTAGCAGTTACCTCCTCCTTTCAAAACGTAACTACACCGGTTTGCCGGTAGGTGTCGCTTTTTCACCGACAGGTGGCGCTGTAAAGCGACACCAGAGTTATCTGCCCTTCGGACTATAAAAGCCGGGGCAATACGGAAATTCTCCCTCTTTTTCACCGACCAGCATCGGCAGAAGTGCGCTGGCACTAGCGTTCCATTTCACTCTTCTCTGGTCGGCAGAACGACGCTAATACACTAGCGTTTCGTCTCACGCTTTTCTTCTCAATGGGCATAACAACTACCGACACACGTGGGCAAACAACGGTAAGAGTTCTCGACTCGTTTTCTTTGTGTTACGGCTTTCAAAGACTTTTCCTACGCCGGACTCATTTCTTCTTATACCTTTTTCAAGAACTGTTTTTCCATCGACACACATGCATACATCACACACTTCATTCCACGTACACACACGTTCAATAAACGTTATTTGAACTACTTCATTTTTGTTTATTAATTATTACTCTGTCTTTGCATGCAACATTGCTTGATTCAACTGAACACGTTTATAATCGGGGGAACACGACCCTCGATCCTAACAGTATTATGATTATTTAGATGCATATATTGTAGTGTTTTGTTATACATGTAAAATGTTATGCAATTTGTTGCACATTTGCAACATCATTTATTTTTGTTCAATAAATATTTTTTTTTTCCAAAAATCATTCATACTACTTTATATTAGCCCCATGAAACATTTGTCACTTGATAAAAAATTTTCAAACCAATATAAAAAATATTAAGCATTTAAGTTCAATCAGTTTATGTGGCTTGAGTGAAGATAAAAGGTTTAGTAAATAAGGATATGTATCGAGAAGCAAAGAGGCGGTGGCTGAGAGTCAATCGTACCAAAGAAACAAAAGGTTTGTATCACTGCTTCATGTTAGTAAATATTAGTTTATTGGTACTAATTCTGTAACTAGCAGTGACTCAAAATTGTACTTGATGCAAGTATACGGGTTGTATATCCCCATCTCAACCAAGACGAGTGGAATTTCCCCGACAGAAGTTGGACTCCATGGTGAGTGACGGGGCACAGAATCAGTGAATAATTCTACTCTGTTTTAATAGAAAAACATTTTTTTAAACCGAAAAAGGCAGGTGAAGCGCTCTTTAGACTTGGTAGTCAATAACTTAGAAATGGTGTCTCGATAATAGCATTGGTCTTCATCACCTCACTGGATAGGCGTCAGGAATGGCATCTGACCTATAAAAATATTGCTTCAACTAAGGAAATGACTCTCAAAGAAAATCGGTTAAATTTCAGGCTATTTAGTTTAAATGCTGGAAGGTCTGGTGACATCATTGAGATTCTTAAGAGAAGATGTATTGACTTGTGTTGTGTCCAAGAAACTTGTTGGAGAGGTAAATCTGCTAGTAAATCACGTCACTGGGTTGGCGTCACGTAGAGCATCCAGCCTATAAAAATATTGCTTCAAATAAGGAAATGATTTCCAAGGAAAATTGGTTAAATTTAATCTATTTCATTTAAATGTAGTTTCAATGTTTGAAACTGGTGAGATTGTTGAGATTCTTAAGAGAAGATTATTGACTTGTGTTGTGTCGAAGAAACTCGTGAGAGACGTAAATCTGCTAGAATGATTGTGGGAAAGAATGCAAGATATAAGCTGCATTGGATTGGAAATGAAAAGGGAAGAGGGTGATGTTGGTATTTTTATTGCAGAGAGATGGGTAGATAAAGTGATTGTAATTAATTGTGTAAATGAACAAATCATACTGATGAAATTGATGGTTGGTGAGAAAATATTCACAGCTATATCGGTTTATGCACCACAATGTGGCTTGAGTGAAGAGATGCGAAAGATGAGTTTTATGACCGGCTTATTTCATTAACTAGTAAGGTTGATGAGGAGGAAGATCTGGTCTTATCCATGTGTGTTAAGACCAACTCCTATATATTATTAGTAAGTAACAAAAACCGTTGCACAAAAGGGAAAACAAAACCTTTTTTATAACAGCACTTGATCTCTACTTTGAGATAAGTTTTGAAGACTAGTTAGATGTGGAACACATTGAGATGAGATAAGTGACAGCATTCACCGAAGGGCCTTTCAAAGCGTATGAAAAACTGAAACGATTCAGGTGGACTGGAGAATCGGTGGATGTTTATGCCAATATGATCAAAAGATTGGCTCGACTAGCACGATACCTAGAGAGAGGACATGTTCATACAACCGAACTTGCGTTCATTACAGGATTCCCAGACGACGTATCTGTGGCACTGCAACAGCTACCCCATGTAGAGAGAATGGACGTCAGCAAACAGATACTGACTGCACGGCTTTCAGTTAGCAAAAGAATGCGAGAGAATGGGATGGTAGCAGCAAGTGCACAAAGCACTACACTAGGAAGTGAGGTTCAAAGGGAATCACCAAGCATTCGGGGCTTTAGATGTTGAAGACCGCATTTAATTAAAGGTTGCACAAAGCCACTTAGCGCCAGAGTAAGGTGCTACGAGTGTGGAAAATTTGGGCACATTGCAGGGTATTCTTCTCAGGCTCAGGGACACGAGCAAGGGGAGCTTCTGCGCCAGTAGCTACCCCAGCAACAGAATAATACTGTAATGACGGCACTTGTCGATACCGGATGCACCACCACTTTGCTCAATTCCGAACTTGTGAGTGGGTGTGGCAGGAGTGAAACTGTGAAAATGGTTGATGGAAAGGACGTAAAATGTAATGGAGCCCGGCAAGTGGAAATAAAAGTATGTGGAAAACGAATGAAAATGGACGTGATTATAATGGAGTACATGATTGACGGGATCACCATCATAATTGGAATGGATGTAATCAATGAGATGGGAGGTATGACTATAAAAAAAAACTGAGGTGAAATTTGGAGACATACACTGTTCCATAGCTGCCCATCAGCCGAACGTTTGCAAAATCGAAGACAAAAAATTTTAGGCAGATTTTGATGGAGAGAAATGGACAGTGAGATTTTTAAAAAATGGATGGGAGAGCCTCCAGTGTTACAGAACAAAGTAAAGTATTACAAAAATTCCCTGGGGTGTGAGAAAAACTCAAAGTTTGAGGAGGTGGAAAGATGGATAGTGGACGGTATTCTCTTACCATGGAAGGTTGAAGGAAAAGGTGTGGTACCATTGATGGCAGTGTTCCAGGCCACAAAAGGTAAAGTCAGGCCAGTATTAGACTTTCGGGAATTGAACCGTTTTGTAGCGTGTCATACAGGGAGTGACATAATAGATGTGTGTGATGAAAAAATTAGAAAGTGCAGGCGGTTGGCAGGAGGAACTGCAATTGTGAACCTTAAGTCTGCCTACTTGCAGTTACATGTGGCAAAGGAACTCTGGCAGTACCAGTTGGTCTGCTATAAAGGAAGAACTTATTGCCTGGCACGGTTAGGATTTGGACTTAACGTTGCACCAAATACTATGGCAGCTGTTCTAAAAACTGTGTTAATGAAAGGAAATAAGAAAAATGAGGCCACTGATTCTTACATTGATGACATAATGATAGATGTGACAAGGGTATCGACAGAGGAAGTTGTTGAACATCTTATGGGATTTGGGATAACAACAAAGCCGCCAGAATCCTTGGACGGAGGAGCGGCACTGATTCTTAAGCTGATGAAAGGAAAGATGGGTGAGCTGATGTTCAAAAGGAGCAACGAGATCCCGGAGATGACAGAAGATATAAGTAGACGGCAATTGTTCTCAAGACGGTGAACGACATAAATCAGTCACTTGTGTAGTTTAGGTCGAGAAGTAACAAAATCAGAAAATGTTTTGACATTTCAAATTTAGAATTGTATTTTTATTGTAATTTTTTTAAACAAATACTTTATAATAATTTTTTTACAAAAATAAATAATCAAATATGCGTTTTGAATTTTTTATGAAAATATAATAAAATATCTTTGTTGTTTAATGAAAATAAATGCTTAAACAAGTAGTGTATATTGTTTTTGCAAAAATGAATAGTGATATAGTTTTTAATATATAATAGTATACATATTATTTTGTTTTATGAAAATATATTGTTTTAAAAATATTTTTTAATATTTGTTTCACATAATTAAAATAATTTAAAAATCATAATAATAACGTATCGAATAAATAATATATTTTACAATTTCTACAATTTTATCGATACTTTTTGGAGTTGAACTCGTTGGAAGTGAAATAACAGAAACTGAATTCGACCCGTCACCATTGACTGCTGAAGTACTTCTAAACAGGAAGTCAGGATCGAGTTATATTCTGGTTTGCCCAATTGTCACATCAATGAGAGACAAATAAACTCTACACACAGCTGAGATAGAGTGACACATCCCGACAGTCACAACTGCTGCTGCTACTACTACTACTTACTTATACTACTTACTTATACTACTGAGAAGCATGGAAATAACGGATGACTCTATTAAGAGGACTACTACTTACTATTACTTACGACTAATACTACTTACTGCTGCTACCTATTACTAATGCTTACTACTTACTACTACTATTACTTACTATTAATACTTACTTCTATTACTTACTACTACTTATTACTTACTACTACTACTTACTACTATTACTTACTACTTACTACTATTTACTACTACTAACTACTATTACTTACTACTACTTATTACTACTACTTACTACTACTCCTACTTACTACTATTACTTACTACTTACTACTACTACTACTTACTATTACTTACTACTTACTACTACTACTCACTACTAATTATTACTACTACTTACTACTGCTACTTAATACTATTACTTACTACTACTACTTACTACTACTTACTAATACTACTACTTATTACTACTACTTACTATTACTTACTACTACTACTTACTACTATTACTTACTACTACTTACTAATACTAATACTTACTACTACTTATTACTACTACTTACTAATGCTACTACTTACTACTACTACTTACTACTACTACTTACTACTACTACTTACTACTACTTACTAATACTACTACTTATTACTACTACTTACTATTAATTACTACTACTTACTACTACTACTTACTACTACTACTTACTACTACTTACTAATACTACTTACTATTACTACTACTTACTACTACTACTTACTACTATTACTTACTACTACTTACTAATACTACTACTTATTACTACTACTTACTATTAATTACTACTACTTACTACTACTACTTACTACTACTACTTACTACTACTACTTATTACTACTACTTACTAATACTTATTACTACTACTTACTATTAATTACTACTACTTACTACTACTACTTACTACTACTACTTACTAATACTAATACTTATTACTACTACTTACTATTACTTACTACTACTTACTACTACTACTTACTACTACTACTTACTACTACTTACTAATACTACTACTTATTACTACTACTTACTATTAATTACTACTACTTACTACTACTACTTACTACTACTACTTACTACTACTTACTAATACTACTACTTATTACTACTACTTACTATTAATTACTACTACTTACTACTACTTACTACTACTACTTACTAATACTACTACTTATTACTACTACTTACTATTACTTACTACTACTTACTACTACTACTTACTACTACTACTTACTACTACTATTACTGAGAAGTGCAGAAAGAACGGATGACTCTACCAAAAGAACTACTACTACTACGAGTCGCCACATATTGGGAATGACGTGCAAGGCCATATTTGTTACGAGATGTAGATGAGACAGCTATGCTATGATATAGAAATAATTATTTTTTATGGATATACTTTGTCAATCTTTCTTTTAATAATGTTTTATTTCCCGCAATGTTATGTTTGAGAAGCACAAAATTATAACATATCGGTCAGCGGAGAATGGCACTTCTGCCTTTATTTCTGATTTAAACCTTCTGAATTGACTTCCAGCTGAAATTGGAGACATAACTAAAGAAGTAATCAAGTAAGAAGGTTCGTTGGCTGCAGTGAAGATAGCTTTGCTCGGCGTCGGTGACGAAGGCAAAGGAGAGGACGTCTTTCTTCATAGGTGCCAGGAAACTCTCTGTGGCTTATCTCTCAATCCCAAGGGGTCGGAAGTAGTCATTCAAATACTCCCAGGAGTATGATTGGTCCTAGTGTGGCCAAATCACTTCGCAGGGGCTGCTCTCCGAGAAAGAAAATAAATGTCAACGTTTATGACTTGTGATTAAATATCTTTTTTTTCTACAAGTGTATGAGAGTAGAAAGAAATCCCGGACCAGGAAATTGACGACCCTTCGTATTTGTTAGTGTCGTCGGGGTGAACGAACGGCACAATTCTCGCAGCCATCAACCTCAAGAAAGAGATTTCAAACCAGAGACCGACAAAAGAAGTGAGTGTGAAGGAAGGGGGTCCTGTTTCATGATTTACTTGCACATTTACGCCCATCGACGGACACAAGCCATCAATTGTACTCCACTGATATCCAATACGATCGCCCTTCACCCACTCCCCAACTCACAACAAGAGATGGCAACCGAAATCGTAGATATAGTGGGCGAATCACAAAACTTCTTCCATATTATTATTATTATTATTATTATTATTATTATTATTGCAGAAGGATTTTTCTCAGGAAACGGAGGGGAAACGAGGAGTGCTAAAATAGGAAACGTCACCATAAACACAGGCGTTCTTTTGTGTCCGTTGTATTTGCCCGGATTTGACTTATAACGCATATGCAACTATTACATGCGTAAAAGGATGCAACGATATGATAAGAATCATTTCTGGCGTATATTTCTTCGAACTAATATATATATATATATATATATATATATATATATATATATATATATATATATATATATATATATATATATATAATGGACGGCGGCACCGGGGGGAGCAGGAGGGGCTCAAGCCCCCCCCCCCACACACACACACTTTACGGTCATCAATAATGAAGTTATTTATGCATGTGTTTAACCGGGCCCCCCACTTTTTAGGAGAGCCCCCCCCCTCCACTTTTATAACTGTCCCACCGGTCGTATATATATATATATATATATATATATATATATATATATATATATATATATATATATATATATATATATATATATAAAGGAGTATTAGAAGGCTATCACAATGCAAGAAATGGAAATATGTCGGCGTTGAGAAGTAAGACAAAAACAAGTGATTTTAATTTATATATTTTTTAAAAATATTTCTTTAACCTATATAGCAAATCTTACTTGCTTAGGCAAGACTTCAACACTGTGATGTAATGTGTGTGACCGTGTTCCATAATATATTTTGAGGAATACCTTTTTGTCATATATATATATATATATATATATATATATATATATATATATATATAGTCATTCACAAAGAGACTGTTTCGCTGTATCACAGCTCATCAGTGCAGCTAGACCAGTACACTCTAGTTGATAGTCGGCAGCTCTCACCACTGAACCACGAAACAGGCGCTGGTAATTGATATCTACAATGTCTTTATCCAAACATTGACCGCCACCTTTACAGTGCTGTATTTGTTTATTGACAAATAGCTTTGCATTACGGCAAGAAGCAGCAGGCGATATCATTTAACGACAGTGCTCAACCCGAAAAGTAGGGGGGGGGGCTAATATATATATATATATATATATATATATATATATATATATATATATATATATATATATATATATATATATATATATATATATATATAAGAAGGCTGAGATTAATGCAGAGTGTCGGGTAGGTTGTAAGCTGGAAGGAGCAAAAATAATAAATCGAAGTGGGCCGACTTACTATTTATTGTTTTTGAAAATCTTACATAACAGCAAGTGTGGTGTTGGCTGTTTGTGTGTTGTCCGGATGATTATTAAAAATCATTTATTTAATATTTCGAGAAAATCTTCCCTTTGTCAAAAATAATAAACACCAAAGGAAAACTCCGTCTGTGTAGAGAATTCACCAAAAGAATGCCAGAGAGTAGGGTTGGAGCAAACCAGTCCTGCAGAGAATAGAAATTAATAAATTTTAAAATTATGTTTTGTATATAAATGTAGTGTTCAAAAATATGTGTGTAATATTAGATAAATAATAGGTATTGTATGGTTATTAATTAACTGTGAGTTTTGATAATATACAGGGTGTTTCAAAAGTCTTGGGAACATAACGATTTTTAATAACTCAAAAACTATTAGGAGTTGAAAAATGAAATTGGTACCGTTGGAAAGGTTAAAGTTTCAAGTTTTGTGGGGAATCTTCAAAGTTGCTCAATATGAGCACCATTCGTCACACGGCAGACATCTAGTCGATAGTCCATTTCCTGCCAAACGCGTTCCAGCATCTTGACGTCAATGGTTTCCACAACTGCTGTTACCCGAGCCTTTAGTTCGTCAATATCTCTTGGAAGGGGCGGTACATAGACTTGTTGCTTGACAAAGCCCCAAAGGAAAAAGTCACACGGGGTAAGATCTGGAGACCTAGGAGGCCAGGGCATGAGAACGTCATCACCTCGCCCAGATCTCCCAATCCATCTACCAGGCAGCCTTGTGTTAAGAAACTGCCTTACTCTAAGACTCCAGTGTGGTAGTGCACCATCTTGTTGAAAAATGAAGTCATCAGATTCTGCTTGTTCCAACTGAGCCATTAACTAGTCTTCCATCATGTTGAGATAGGATTCACCAGTGATAGTTGCCTCTTCAAAGAAGAACGGTCCATAGACACCTTTCTTGGAAATTGCACAAAACACGTTCACTTTTGGTGAATCTCGCTCGTGCTCAAGAAGTTCATGAGGATTCTCAGTACCCCATATGCGAGTGTTATGCTTGTTAACTTTGCCATTCAGATGGAAGGTCGCCTCATCGCTAAAAACAAGCCGGTCATCAAAGCCGTTATCTTCCAACTTCTCTTGCATTGCAATACAAAAGTCACGGCGAAGTGGCTTATCAGTGTCCTTCAACTTTTGGACCAACTTGAGCTTGTAAGGTACCATTTGCAGTCGTTTCCTTAAGACACGCCAGACAGTTGCTGGAGCAAGCTGAAGTTCCCTGCTGGCTCTTCTCACTGATTTACGGGGGCTCCGCTGAAAGGCTGTCCGAACTTGCTCAACTGCATCTTCTGAAGTTGAAGGGCGACCTGTTCGCTTACTTGGGCACAAACACCCATCTTTCACAAATTTAGCATGCCATCTGACAATGGATTTCCTTTCAGGGGCTTCTTTTTTAAATTTCCTGCGAAATGCATGCTGAACACATGTCCACGATTCAGTCTTTGCAAATTGGAGGACGCAAAATGCCTTGTCTTGTTTAGAGAACGCCATTACTGCACCTGGAAAGATAACACGAAAATCATTAGTATGACCAAAAACTTGATTAAGCAAGCTTTAAAATGGCACCAGTTTCATTTTTCTACCTGGAATAGTTCATGAGATATACGCATTTGTAATGTTCCCAAGACTTTTGAAACACCCTGTATTTTTATTTTTTAAATTTTTATTTGTTTTTGCGTGTTGTTTTACTTTCGTATTTTTTTTGTTTTGTTTTTAATATAAAGTAATTAATTCATCTCTTTCTTTATTATTATTTAAGTTTATTACATTTTATTGGTTATCATATATTCAAAAAGTATTATTAATTGTGGATTTTATTAAATTAGTTTAATTTGTTACTTATTATAGGATTTTAAATTTAGTTTAGGCTTAATTGAATCTAGTTAAATTCGGGTTTTAACCGTACGATAGTGTAAGTTAGTAAATTGGGTTTTGAATGAGAATTAATTTATAAATTCAGTCGATAGAAGCATTAAGTTAGATTATATATATATATATATATATATATATATATATATATATATATATATATATATGTGTGTGTGTGTGTGTATTATTGTTTATTTATTTATCATTTATTTTTTCTTCTTGTTTTCTATTTAATTTTTTTTAATTATTTTTGTATATTATTTATATACATTTTATATGTATTTAGATGTGGGGTAATAGTGGGCAAGGTGTTTAATAATGCCAGGGTATTGGGTGGATTATCTTGGTGGGATATTAAGAGTAGGTCAATTATGGTTTTTGGTTGTAAGGGGTTGTTATTCTCGTGTGACTGAGGGTGTGTTGAGATAAATGTGTGTATGGAGAGGAGCCTACTTGATTATTTGGGTGTGTGGTGGTGGTACTAATAGTGGATGGCTTAATATAGGAGTTAAGTAATGATGAGATTGAGAGGAGGAGTGAAATGGTGAAATTGGAATACAATGAGTGTTAGATAGGGTTGGTCAGTGGGTGAGAGGGTAGATTATTATAGAATGAACGGTGAGTGGAGCTCGTGACGTTGATTGAATAAGGGGTTTAATCTGGAGATGAGGATCGATTCTGTGATTCTTATGTCCCCAATGTTTCTGATAGAGCAAGGATAGAAACATGGATGTTGCATTGAGTAGTGTGGCATAGGGTTGTGTGCTTGTGGAAAGAGGATATACGACCGTTCATTTGCTCTTTAATGCATAAGTGTAGCGGTCTTGTTGTGTTTCCTATGTAGAATTTGTTGCATTTGGTGCACTGTAGTTTGTATACACAGTTTGTGCAGTGGCATAGATCAGTGTTGGGGATAGGGCAATTGGCCAGGGAGCAGGGTTCGGGTGTGTGGTGAGTATGTTTCTTAGATAGATGTTGGCGTAAGGAGGTGCCAGTGTGCCTTAGTTGGATGTCAAAGTTTTCTTTGTGTATAGCCTTGCGGATGGAGGTGGTGATCTTATAACTAAGAAAAGGGAGTTTTAAGAAACAGGTGCTGGAGAGGGTGCAGTGTCTGCGTGTTTTGGACTTATTTAGGCGAGCTATGGTAGAAGCGGGGTAGCCATTAGTTTGGAGTGTTTGACGGAAGTTGTTAGTTTGTGTTATTTTGTCAGCAGTAGAAGAGCATTTGTTTTGTATGCGGGTGATCTCATTGTGGGCATAACCTATTTTGGCTTTTATGGGCAGGGCATACTTAAAATGTATAAAGAGGTTTTTGCAGGCGGGTTTCCTATAGAAGTTGGTATGTATGGAGCCATCTTCGGTGATGTTAAGGTTGAACTCAAGGAGAGAGAGTGAGCCGGAATCGTTGGGGTGTTCTATGGTGAATTGTATGTGGGGGTCGGTGTTGTTAAAGATGTTGAATATTTGAGTGGCCTCATACGAGAGGATGTGAAGATAAGTATGTCATCTATGTATCTGGAGAAGAATATATAGAAGAGGCAGATGCTTAGTGTTCGTTTCTCTAACCGGTTCATGTAGGTGATGGCTAAGAGACCGGAAAGTCTAGAACCCATGTAAAAACTATATATATATATATATATATATATATATATATATATATATATATATAGTTTTTACATACATAAAAGTTATCCATGGACGTGTGTTTCTTGGTATCTACCAGTCATTAGCATGGCTGACTTTGGCAAAAATCGAACTATTGGCCTTAGTCTTGAAAAGACCAAGGTTATAGGTAGGAGGAAAACAGTCAGCAGGAAAAGAGTTCCACAAGCCTGCAGTTTTTGGAAAGAAACTACTGGAATAGAAAGCTGTATCACAATGAGGTATCAAAACAGCGAATTGATGAAGACCACTAGACTAACGAGTCAAACGAGCTGGAACAAAAGAAGCAGGGAATAGATCACAAAATTCCGAAGAACACATGCCATACTAGTACTTATAGAAAAAACTGAGACTAGCAACATCACGTCTGTGAGAGAGAGAGGGTGTAGAGAAGAAGAAAGGGTGGGGCCAATCAAATTACAGATACGTTTCTGCACCTTATCAAGAACCTTCAAATGGGACAGAGATTCACCAGCCCTAATATGACAACAGTACTTCATACATAGCCCGATAATAGATTTGTAAAGATAGAGCATAGTCTCAGGTGTGAGAGAACCGACTTTATGAGAAGCAGAAAGAGTAATGGATCTAATGTATGAACTCCAAGAAAGATTTGATGAGAGAGAAAGACCAAGAAGTTTCAGAGTCGATTTCTCCTCAAGGGTATTAACAGGATTAAACGAAACAAGCTATTTCGTACCCCAATCCACGACTGAACCCAGGTCAACTTCTAGATCAGCTGCATATTTCAACTGATCCGAGAGAGATGGGCGAGAAGCAACACCAGAATAGAGAGTGGTATCATCAGTAAAGATGTTAATTTTCTGAATAATATTCCCTGGAAGATCATTTATATAGAGAAGTAACAGTGTTGGGCCTATAATAGAGCCCTGAGGAACACCAGCATTTATAGGAAAAGAGAATGAAGAGACACCATCCAAAGTTACTTGCAAGCTTCGATCAGAAAGTAAAGACCTAATAATGTCAAGAACCTCACCACCAATACCATAACTCTGAAGTTTGTGTAGAAAACCATTATGCCACACTCTGTTGAACGCCTTTTAAATGTCAAACGCAATAGCCCTACCCTCTCCTGAATTATCCATAAACTAACAGATCCGCTCAGTTACAACAGTTAAAAGATCAGCAGTTGAACGAAAACCAGGAAAGCCATACTGAAAATCACTAAAGAGACCCATACTTTCTAGAAAATGAACAAGCTTGCCGTTGACCAACTTTTCAAAAACTTTGCTAATAACAGAGAGGAGACTAACCTATTTTAAAGATAGCAGAGGACTCTTTTCAACAACAAGAGGAGTAGGACTGAGACAGAAATTGAATAATTTAGAGAGGATAGAAGAAAGTTTAAGAGCACAATGTTTGAAACTGACAACAGGAATTGAATCAGGACCGGAAGCCTTAGATTGGTCAAGATCAGAAAGAACCCTATCAACCATCTTCGGAGTGATGATGACAGAGTCAAGAGAGTGATCAGCTTTTGAAGGAAAATCAGGAAGAACAACACCAGAGTTCAAGAGAATAATTGTCAGCAAAAAAGACGAGCAAAGAGAGCAGCCTTATCCATAGAAGATGAGATAACCTTAGAGGAAGAATAGCATACTTGCCAATATTAACAACACTATTATAGATTCTCCAAAAATTATGAGAGACAACCTTTTGAGATGAGATAGTCACGAATCCTCGTAGAATAGTTAGACTTAACCCTAGAAATGGCTCTCTTGTAGGTATTGCTGGCTCTTCTGTAGAATTTTCTGGAAGCCTCAGAAATATCTCAACGATATTGGTTAAAGTAATGATTAAAACAGAAACACAAACAGATTAAAACCAGGAAAGAGAATGAGATTTGGTTTGAAATTTACTATGAGTAATAAAGTAATGAATGTGTACATTCAAAAAAGTAACCATTCAGTAACATTCTTAGCATTCTGAGACATACCAAAGATAAGACCTCATCGAACGTCACATAGGAATCTGCGAAACCCATTCCAATAAGCAGTTAAACATCTGACTTATGATAGGATGATCAACAGAAAAAATCAACCCCAACAACAGCTCAAAAGATCAAAAGAGCTCAATGGAGGTGAACAGGAGATAAAACATGAGAAAAAATCAAGTAATGGATGGTTGATGAAGGTCATTATCAGGAAAGCGTGTAAGGAAGGTGACAATCTGGAACAAGTCATGAGCCAGAGAACTGTTAAGACATGTCACCAGCTAGATCTGTGCAATTAGAGTGAGGGGTTCAGAATGATGAGCATTGAAGTTAGCGAAAACAAAAAATGGAAGAAGCTGCAATACATTATAAAGATCAACAACAGGGCAGTCATTGTCAGAAGGGGAACGGTACAAAAAGAACAAATAGGAAGTGGAGTGCAGCAAGGAGAACCTCAGACAGATAAAAGAATAACCATGGGATTCAAGACTGGAGACACTGCAATGGGGAGATCCTTGCAAAGAAAACAAGCAGGAACATGTAAATGTGTGAAAGAGTCTAAGCGGACAAGCGGCAAATAACTACCCACAATTCAAGACGAAACAAAAGTATCTGTAATATTTGATATCGATTCTTTTTTCATTTTTTTTTAAATACATAAAAAGACAAAAACACATGAAAAAATTATCCTCTTTTCCTATGTATTTGGATTAGAGGGTTTCCTATTTCTACTCAATTCTGGGGATAGAACAGATCCTCAGAACTACCGCCCAATCAGTCTACTCCAAATCTTTGCTGAAATCTTTGAATCCTTAATCAATCTAGCGATAGTCTGGTACCTAGTTAATGCTAAACTATTTTCTGACCACCAGTATGGATTTAGACAAGCACGATCTACTGCAGACATCCTAACGGTCATCTTTGAACGCATGTATCATACACTCGACAAGGCAGGAGAAGCTAGGGCAGTAGCGCTTGATATATCCAAGGCCTTTTACAAGGTATGGCATAAAGGGCTTCTCCTAAAAATACGCTCATATGGTATTACTGGACGAATATAATTAGATCCTTCCTAACCAAAAGAAAGATCCAGGTTGTCCTCGATGGCCGTTCATCTAAGCAACATGACATAAATGCTGGTGTACCCCAGGGTTCTATCCTTGGACATTTATTGTTCCTGATTTTCATAAACGACCTCCCTGATGACATCGAGTCTGAGACAGGTATATTCGCTGACGACACCATGCTTTACTCTCGTCATGTGGGCAAAACGGACGCGTACATATCCGAGGCAATGGCCGAATCCTTACAAAGTGACCTCCAGTCTGTAGTGGAATGGGGTCATAAATGGTTGGTAACTCTTCAACTACCGATTGTCATGGCAAATAACACCCTACCTGAGAGTTCAACATTCAAACTACTCGGCCTAACATTCACAGGTAACATAAATTGGAACAAATACATTGAAGACATTGCCAAGGCTGCTGCAAAGAAGATGGGCTCCCTCTACTGTGCTAGTAAACTCCTCACACCTGACATTATCCTGTATCTCTACAAAACCACCATCCGCCAATGTATGGAATATTGTTGTCACATCTGAGCTGGTGCATCATCTACTAGTCTCTCCTTCTTAGACCAGGTCCAAAAAAGATTCGCCAACTTAATAGGTCCCCCACTATTAACCAAGCTCCAGCCCCTGTCCCATCGCCACAATGTTGCTTCCTTGTGCCTGTTTTACAAGTACTTCAATGGAATGTTCTCCAATGAACTAGCTGCTCTTATGCCCCTCAACGCAAATACACTATACAATCAGCTAGGTCTCATCTATTCACTGTGGAGGTCCCCAGATGCCGGAGAGCCTTCTATTACAGTAGCTTCTTTCCTCGTGCTGCTGGCCTCTGGAACTCCTTCCCTGCTCCCTGTTTCATCGACAGTATCGACATGCAGAGGTTTAAAACTAGTGTAAACAGACATTCTGCTGCACAGCTTCCAACTTAGGGTGGGACCCTAAACTTACACCCTAATTCTCAGTAGCCCCTTACATCTACAGTGGCGGCCTGTCTTGTTTGGGGTGAAATATCTTTAAAAAAGAAAAAAAATATGTATAATTTTTTTAACTAATTTTATTATTTAATGCTTTTACTTAGTTTTCTATTTATATTATTTTAATTTATTCTTATTGATTTTTATTAATCAGTTATTATTATTATAATTCCTAATTCCATTTACTCATATACCTTATCTGACTTATTTTAATTTATTTTATTATATTTCACTTCATTTTATTTAATTTTATTTTACTTTTCTGTATTCTAAAAGTATTCTGACAATTTTTTTTTTTAACTTCAGTATATTTAAGTTTATTTCACTGTACTGTATTCTAAAAGTATCATAGCATTTTATTTTATTTTATTTAACTTAATTTAATTTTATTGTATTTTACTTAATGTATACTAACAGTATTCTAACATTTTATTTTATTTTTTATTGAACTTCATTTCATTTTATTTCCGTTTACTGTTGTGGAACAGTATTCTAGCATTTTATTTTATTTTATTTAACTTTACTGTATTCTAACAGTATACTAATATTTTATTTATTTTTATTTAACTTAATTTTATTTAATTTAATTTAATTTAATTTATTTTATTTTATTTCACTTTACTAAATTCTAACAGTATTCTTACATTTTATTTTATTTCATTTGACTTCATTTTATTTTATTTTATTTCATTTTACTGTATTCGAAAAGTATTGTAACATTGTATTTTTTTATTAAACCTCATTTTTTTAAATTTAATTCTACTTTACTGTTATCTAACAGTAATATAGTATTTTATTTTATTTGTTTCAACTTTATTTTATTTTATTTTATTTCATGTATTCTAACAGTATTCTAGCACTTTATTTTATTTAACTTCATTTTATTTTATTATATTTAACTTTACTATATTCTAACAGTATTCTAACATTTTATTTTATTTTTTAAAACTTTATTTTATTATATTTTATTTAAATTTTCTGTATTAAAACAGTATTCTAACATTTTATTTTATTTTATTTAACTTCATTTTATTTTATTTTACTTTACTGTTTTCTAAAAGTATTCTCACATTTTACTATTTTATTTAACTTCATTTTATTTTATTATATTTAACTTTACTATATTCTAACAGTATTCTAACATTTTATTTTATTTAACTTTACTGAATTCTAACAGTATTCTAGCATTATTTTTATTTAACTTCATTTTATTTTATTTTATTTTTACTTTACTGTACTCTAAAAGTATACTTGCATTGTATTTTTTATTAAACTTTATTTTATTTTATTTTATTGCCCTTTACTTTATTCGAAAATATTCAAACATTTTATTTTATTATATTTAACTTTATTTTATTTTATTTTATTTAACTTTATTTTACTTTATTTTATTTAACTTCATTTTAATTTATTTTATTGAACTTAATTTTATTTTTATTTTATTTCACTTTACAGTATTTTAAAAGTATTCTAGCATTTTATTTTATTTTATTTAACTTCATTTTATTTTATTTTATTTCACTTTACTGTATTTTTAACGTATTCTAGCATTTTATTTTATGTAAGTTTATTTTATTTTATTTAACTATACTTTATTTTAAAAGAATTCTAACATTGTATTTTATTTAAATTCATTTTATTTTATTTTATTTAACTTCATTTTATTTTATTTTATTTTATTTAACTTCATTTTATTTTATTTTATTTAACTTCATTTTAGTTTATTTTATTTAAATTCATTTTATTTTATTTTATTTAACTTCATTTTAATTTATTTTATTTAACTTCATTTTATTTTATTTTATTTAACTTCATTTTATTTTATTTTATTTTACTTTACTGTACTCTAAAAGTATTCTTGCATTGTATTTTTTTTTTATTAAACTTAATTTTATTTTATTTTATTGCACTTTACTTTATTCGAAAATATTCAAACATTTTATTTTATTATAAAATTAAGTTAAATCTTAATTTTATTTTATTTTATTTAACTTAATTTAACTTTATTTTATTTTATTTCACTTTACAGTATTTTAAAAGTATTCTAGCATTTTATTTTATTTTATTTAACTTCATTTTATATTATTTTATTTAACTTCATTTTATTTTATTTTATTTCACTTTACTGATTTTAAAAGTATGTGAACATTTTATTTTATTTTATTAAACTTTACTGTATTTTAAAAGGATACTACCATTTTATTTTATTTTATTTAACTTCATTTTATTTTATTGTATTCCACTTTACTGTATTTTAAAAGTATTCTAACATTTTATTTTATGTAACTGTATTTTATTTTATTTAACTTCATTTTATTTTATTTTATTTCACTTTACTGTATTTTTAACGTATTCTAGCATTTTATTTTATTTTATTTAAGTTTATTTTATTTTATTTTATTTAACTTCATTTTATTGTATTTTATTTAATTATACTGTATTTTAAAAGTATTCTAACATTGTATTTTATTTAACTTCATTTTATTTTATTTTATTTAACTTTATTTTAGTTTATTTTATTTCACTTCATTTTATTTTATTTTATTTAACTTCATTTTAATTTATTTTATTTAACTTCATTTTATTTTATTTTATTTATCTTCATTTTAATTTATTTTATTTAACTTCATTTTATTTTATTTTATTTAACTTCATTTTATTTTATGTTGTTTCACTTTACTGTATTTTAAAATTATTCTAACATTTTATTTTTTATTTAACTTCATGTTTTTTTAAATTTTATTTAACTTTACTGTATTCTAACAGTATTCTAGCATTTTATTTTATTTAACTCTATTCTATTTCATTCTATTCAACTTGAATTAAGTTACTCTATTTTACAGTATTTTAGCATCTTATTTTTTTATTAAGCTGGTGACATTTTTTGGACCTTGTCTAGGAGGGAGAGACTAGTAGATGGTGCACTAGCCCAGGTGTGGCAACAATACTTCATGCATGGGCGGATGGTGGCTTTGTAGAGATACAGGATAATGTCAGGTGTGAGGAGTTTACTAGCACGGTAGAGGGAGCCCACCTTCTTTGCTGCAGCCTTGGCAATGTCTTCAATGTATTTGTTCCAATTCATGTTACCTGTGAAGGTTAGGCCGAGGAGTTTGAATGTTGAACTCTCAGGTAGGGTGTTATTTGCCATGACAATCGGTGGTTGGAGAGGTTTTTTGTAGTTATTGAAGGAAAGGAGCTTTGTCTTTGCAGCATTAAAAGTTACCAATTATTTATGACTCCAATCCACTACAGCCTGGAGGTCATTTTCTAAGGATTCGGCCATTGCCTCGGATATGATCGCGTCCGTTTTGCCCACATGACGAGAGTAAAGCATGGTGTTGTCAGCAAATATACCAATCTAAGACTCAATGTCATCAGGGAGATCGTTTATGAAGATCAGGAACAATAAAGGTCCAAGGATAGATCCCTGGGGTACACCAGCATTTATGTCATGTTGCTTAGATGAACGCCCATCGAGGACAATATGTATATATATATATATATATATATATATATATATATATATATATATATATATATATATATATATATATATAAAGTTGTTTCTGTCTCTTTATTCATTCAATTATGCATTCCTCCTATAGTTTTAGACGTAGACCTCCATAACCATACAAATTCTGAAACTAAATTACCCAGAGTACTTAGATAAGTATATTTCATTTTGATCAGAGGGAGTACGACATCATCGGGAGATTTGCGTTCTCGCTTGCCATCCATAAAAACAAAATACATTATTTTATAACTTGAAAATAATAGAAATTAAATAATAATAATAGAAATGTTGATAAGGGGTTAAGGACTGGGATCAGGGGTACACAGACGACCTACTTGAGACCCAGGAAATATGATATCAATACTATAAATTAACCGTAAATTATTTTAATTAATGTTACTGTCCATGCGTCCCAATTAATATTGAGCCCTTTGTGAAGATTCAGATACCTCAGTATTGCTTTGAGTCGTTCCCAAATCCTCTTTGCCACTGAGATGTTGAGGATTGTGCAACCCTTCTTTTACTATAGACTACCCATGCAGATATATCCATTGTCTCTCTAGACTAACAGGAGGCTACGTTTAAGAAATTAAAGTTGAGCACTCTCGAGGATGTTAAAAATAGACTGTCAAAAAGCTTTAATGCAAAGTTCCAAATACGTTCGTCGAACACTCTCGACTAGTCTTCTATCTGTGCCCGCTTCTAGGTACATATAGATCTTAATTTCCTTAAATTACATTACAGTTTCCGTTGGCCGAGTGGATATGGCTGACTCTGTGTACCGGGTTCGCACCTCCCGACCGTCTGAAATTGTTACTTTCCTGCACTGATGAGAGCAATAAGCTTGAAACGCTAGCGTCTGTAGGTATTAATAATTTAATATTTATTTATAAATATTATATATATATATATATATATATATATATATATATATATATATATATATATATATATATAAACAACATTTTGCTATTTATAACTAATTAATATTTGATGTTATTCATTTCTAATTTTATTGTTCTATTTTATCTACATATGTCCAATAGTTTCGTCGATATTGACAGTAATTAGTTAAAATGATTTAATTAAAAAATAGATAACTTAAGAAAAACCATTCTTAACATTGCTTGCAAGAATTACCGACCGGAAAAAACGAGAAAAAGGGCAATTGGCTAGCAAGCGAGCTACTGATTGGTTGTCTATCTGTGCCCCCTTCCGTTAACAATGCTGTATAATTTTTTAATTCACATCTGATGTTGCTGTAATGCTGAGAACAGATACAACACTTCGATCTTAGCCAAAGGGCCAAAGAAATATAAAAATGATGTTTTATGACTAGGCATTTTTAAATGAATGAAAAATAAAACCAAAATAACTGATTGAATCTATCGTTGTATTCGGTTCTGTTGTCACAAGACCGTCCTCCCAGGAATTACCTCCCCCTTTTTAAGCGGTTAGGGGTAATCCTCCCAGTTATTACATCCTACTTTGAGGGAGGGTTAATGCAGTATCTGTTCTGCTGTCATGAGACCATCTTCCCGGGTATTACCTTATCTTTATTTTTTTGGGGGGGAGGGGGGGGTAGTATCTTTCTGGTGTTCCTTCTCCTTTTATGAAGAAGAGAAGATCCACCTAGTGTTCTGTTGTAATGATACCATCCTACCAGGTATTACCCTCTCCTTTGAGGGTCAGTGTATGTAGTTCGTTCATCATAACATCCTCCTAACCTGGCAAAATTATGCAACCGGTGGGAGCATATGTTTGCTAATTTATAATATGAGTATTTATACAAGTGTATATACATGAAATAGTTGAGATCTTTCTGTTATTTAAAAATATTATTATTAAGCAAAGATAACTAACCGAGAAACGTTACAGAAATGTGATCAAAATTTCCTGAGATGTTTTAAAAGAATTTTATGCACTTATACAAAAATATCAGAATAAAACAAAGAGGCAATGTGGGAAGGATCGATATTTCGCCTATAGTTTATTAGAAGCTTATTTGTGAATAAGTGTTTGTTGCGATTTTTTTTGTTTTTCGTTTATTCCTTGTTCCATTTCACTTTTCCTTATATTCTGTCAGTTTTGCGTCATAATACTTTAAATCATATATACAATTCAGCGGGAGAATTTGAATGTCTACTAGACAATGTCCTCGAGTGTCTAAGGTCTTTCTATACAGGGGTTTGTCAGAACAACATGGCATGAGGATACTACCCCTCTACAAGTAAACCATGACCAAATATTAAAAAATAACATAGTATTTAAAGCCGAAATAAGATCCCCTTGATATGGCTACCACACACTGGCTTATACAAGGAATGGTCACCTTCTCCAAGTTATGTTGCCTTTAGTAACAGCGCTAAGCTGGATACTCCACCAGACTAGATGAATTCTTGTCCTGAAAGGAGAACTTTAATGGAACACTCGGATATCTACGTATCTCATATAGAGATCAAGTGTTAGCCCCAGGAAAGAGGCCCCTTGATTTCTGAGAACTTACACTGAAGTAAAACATTTTTTAAAGTGAGAAACAAACATATGTGTGTATTGTGTGTGTGTGTGTGTGTGTGTGTGTGTGTGTGTGTGTGTTTATCATTGTCGACTGTATGCACTGAAAGTAAAACATAAACCCAGAGATTAACAACCCATCTGATTTTCCTCCTTCCTACTCCATAGATTGAGGGTATGCCGCACAAAGGATGGGGAAATAGGGGAGAGGGTGCCATGCTTCGAAATGAAAAAAAATGTTTTTTTTTAATGTTGACGTTGCTAAATAACAAGAAAAAAGGGGCCTCACTTTTGCTTATTCCTTGTTGAATGTTGGAATTATTTTGGGGTGGAGGGAATAAGCGTCACCAATAAGGAACACTATTAAGTATACAGTCGCTGTATACGCAAGGATAATGCTGCATATACAGGGAATTTGCTGCATTCCAAAATTCCCAGAAAAAGATTTCTAATTATCATCGACAAAAACCTCCAGCCTAACCTTAACCCTAACCCTAAAATAAACATAACTCATGGGCCCTAAACTGTGTGTATATATATATATATATATATATATATATATATATATATATATATATATATATATATATATATATATATATATTGTTCCTTCTAAACAAGGTATATTGTCACCGAAGCATAAGGGGCTACTGTGTTAGGCGCTAGATTTATAGTAGAGCAACCTACAGAGTTGGGTAGCAAGATATTTGTTCACATTACATTTCAATTTATGCATTGGTACGGTTGTGGAAACAAAGAGCAGGAAAGGAATTCCAGAGGCAAGCGGTCCGAGGAAAGAAGTTATTATATTAAAGTAAAAAGTCTTCTGGCATCTAGGGATATTGGGGATAATGTTAATTAGGTTTTACCCATAGAGTGAATGTGGTATTTTGGTAATTGAAACTAGTTTAGAGAATAGACCAAGAGGACGACAGTCGACCCCCATCTCACCACACCCAATTTTGGTCCTGTGCCACATCTTATTTTATAAAGAAAATTTACAATACTGTGAGCTTTTTTGTAAAATATTAAAGATAAATAAAATCTAGGGACCTTTAAAGAGAAGGGGTGTGATTTTGCTGGCAGACGGGTTGGTCGGGTTTATTTACGTTAAGGGGGTACAAGTGCAGTAAGTTCACCGGAGCACATTCCGCAGAAGTACTTGTAAAAAAAAGCACAAGGATACAACACTGCGGCGATGCGACAGAGGCTGGAGCTTGGCAGACAGTGCGGAACCTATTAGGTTAGAAATTCTTTTTTGCACTCTATCCAAGATGGAGAAGCTAGTGGTTGGTGCACCAGCCCAGATGTGGCAACCATACTCCATGCACATTGAGCATCTCTCTGTATGTTACTAAAGCTTCGTGGATCTTGCTTGCTTGTTTGTTTGTTTGTTTGTTTGTTTGTTTGTTTGTTTGTATTAGTGTGTTTGTTGGTCCCCATGTACACTCGATGACATCCCAATAGGGATGACGTCATCGACCTCCCTGCAACATGGCCGTCTTCAAATCCAATGTCAACAAATAGTTGGATATAAACCTTTTCCCCATAAGTAATCAAACTTTGTTCATTCCATCATATTCAATCCTCTCATAATATCCTTCATCATTCAACTGACAACCCATCCATCCATCCTTAACCTCGAGTAATTGTTGGCCTTGATAAGCAGTGACTCATTAGTAAAAAAACAACGAACAAACAAAATTGGAGAATATCGAGAAAATTGTTTATGACATCATAAATCGATGCTGTCATCGTTTTGTGACGTCATCCATTAAAGAGTGATACAAGAGATAGAAGAGATACTTTGTGACGTCATAACTGATGAAGTATCGAAAGTATCGCTTCTCGGCCTTTTGGCTAAGATCAAAGTGTAGTATCTGTTCCGATGGATACTGCACGCCTGTCCTGTGCAGTTCTAGGAGGTCCACCCTCCCAGGCTTCGCCTCCCCTCTTTGGGGAGGAGTAAGTTTATTGCTTACTGTCTGAGGCGCCCCTACCGGGGAATGCCGACGGGGCTGCCCAGGCAATTTTTAAATGGCCAGAGTGCTCACCTCTCGAGCGCTGGCTTTTAACCCCACTTGCTCGACCCGAGCTTGGGTCACATCTTACTTGTGGGAGTAAGATAAAACTGGCCTTGTGCCTAACTCCTAGCGAAGGAGTAAATAAATAACACCATCCATTAAAACTCCTTGGCCTTTTGACCAGGATCAAAGTGTAGTATCTGTTCCGATGGATACTACACCCTATAGACCGATATCGTTTTGGCCTTCGGGGCTTGATTCCGCCGGTCTATGGGTTTGTCCTGTGCAGTTCTAAGAGGTCCACCCTCCCAGGCTTTGCCTTCTCACCCTTTGAGAAGGGGTTGCCTGAGGTGTTCCTAGTGGGGAATGCCGACGGGGCTGCCCAGGCATTTTTTGAGGGTCACAAGTGCTCTTCCTCTAGAGTGCTGACTTATCAAATCCCACTTTCCGACCTTGTGTCACATTTTACTTTAAATACCAGAACACAGACGAACCGTGACCCAGACTAGACGAAGCGTCCAGACTTCTTAGGGTCTAGTATACTTATAAAACTCTGTGAGATTTGCTTGTTATCTTGTTATCTTACTTGTTTATCACAGTGCACAGTGAATGACGTCACAAATGGATAACGACATCTTGTTTTTCGAAATCTGTAAGTTTTTTAGTTCTTGTCTTCTCTATAAAACTGAAACCTTAACCATTATAAAATCCAATGTTTTAAATCGACAATCATGTCCGCATAGACGAAAATGAAAATTTGACCAATATGAGATTATTTAGCCATTAATATCGTTTTTTGAGCTCTGTATCTTAATTCTAAGAAAATCCAATTTAAAAAAATATTTAGAATCTGGAAATTTATAACATTTACTTATTCCATCTGGTTTTAACTTTTACAGTATATACAGGGTGGGCCAAAATAAGGGTCCTATCTTTAAATTTGAATAACTTGAATTTGAATAACTTCCACAAAATAAAAGTTAAACTCACCAAACTTTATGTGTGTGTAGACTGACCCTTCCGAGATTTTTTGAAATAAACAAAACAAATTTTAGCCGAAAAACACTTCTTAAAACTTACAAAAACTAAAGTATTATTTTTTACACTGTTTTGAGTTTTTTAAGCAAAAATAATGTTTTCTTAATGAGGGTACGTTCCTTAGGGCTAATGCTTGCTTCGGAAGGTATCCTTTACTTATTCTAAAAAATAAAAATTAAAAAATCAATAAATAAAAAAGTTATGAATTTTTAAAAATAGGACCCTTATTTTTGCCCACCCTATAGTAATGTTTACTTTTTTTTACATACAACTTGTCCTCAATATATTTGTTAAAACCCTCTATTTTAATGTCTCTGAGACTTACTTGTATCGGATATTCTTTTCCTTCAACATATTTATCTTCATATTTGAGTAATATTAATTATAATCAAACCTCAGGAATCCCATATCAGATTATTACTCATACACAACTTATAAGATATTTGATGAGCTTACAATATACATACGTTTAACATTAACCAGGTATATAGGAAAAAAGTTAGCTACTTCTTCAGATTAGAACCCGAGCTAACTTTGACCCCAACCTTGACCATAACCCTGACCCTAACTCTAACCCTTCTTCTGGAGAAGCACCAAAAGTTATGTTATACTTTTCTTTTCCACCACAATATATTCTATTTTAATTACTAACTCTCTATCTCTTTTAAACATGTAGCAGATGTACCCGACGTTCCCCGGGGCTCTCTCTTCCCTGGTCACTCCATTTCACCGCCCCCCTCTCTTTCTGTTGCCTTAGCCGAAACCTGTCTCTTCCGCGGTCACCCGCCTCACCTCCGCCCTCTCTCCCCGTTGACTGGGGCAAAAGCTGTCTGTTCCCGAGTCGACTCCTCTCCCCACCCCTCCTCTTCTGTTGCCTGGGGCAAAAGATGATATATTTCTATTTAAAGTACCACCTCTGTCTTTGCCATCACCCCCTTCCATGTGTTGGATAATGGCCTTATGAGGCCGGACGTATGTTGAAGTGGACGTATGTGTGGAGGATCGTTTGGTTTGGCTTGCGCGATTTAGTGCGGGTGAACCCGTACAACCGAGTGCAAAATAGGGCTGTTCTCACAGTCGGAGCTCACAAGCGTTGACAGGGTCACCACGTTGACGAGACCTCAAGTCAAGGGTCAAGGTGCACCTGCGCATAGGGGTTCTGTGACGTCACGGTTTTTTGTGTGGGAAACGGAGTTTTGCCAGTTTGGTTTTGGGAGGCAAGCTGAACAGACGTATTTTCTCCATGTAGTCTGCAAATGATTAGGGGAATTTATTTCCCTAAAAGAAGACAGGCGTAATGAAATTCCGTTTCCCCCCTCCTCGAATGGCTAAGGACTTAAGCTAGGAATTAACTTCGATAAAGTAATAAATGGATCTCTCCCTCAACGTTAGTAAAACATCTCCAAGAGCGACAAAAAAACTGACGCCTGAATAAAACTAATCAAAATTTAAAAGATTGTTCGCCTCCCGAATCGTGTTATGAAGGTTTTTGTTGTAGACACAGCGGACGGCGATGTTCACGGCAGTACAGAAGCGAAGAAAGAACTCAACCACTAGACGACATCGAGACGACACACACCCCTCCACGATGAAGAAGAAAAGGTACGAGTAATTAAAAGACTATGTAACACATGTATATGTAAGTTATCGTTAAAAGAAAATTATTATGGGTCAGTTAGATTCTAAACCCTCGACCTCCTGGTGTCGTTTTTTATCCGTAGCTGTTATGCTACCGACGCAGAGAACAAAATCTATAGGAAAATAAGTCACTTTAACTTTGTGCTTTTTTTTTTGCAAAACGCACATACGCACAATGAACAGATGACTGGAACACAAAGAAATTTAGTACCCCCCTCCCGAAAAGTTTCGTGTCAGTACGACACAAAGGAATCGCCGTTTTTTTTTCCAATTTTTCGATATTTCTGTCGAGTATCTCGTCAGCCTTTTGCAGACATATAAACATAAGCACAAACACCCTCATAGACAACTCTCCTTTATATAATAACCTAGCTAAACATCCTTACTACGGTCATATAGGGCGGCCATGAGCAATTGAATATATTTAATATTACCATTAAACAAATTCTTTTTGTACAGCATTGGACTAAACTTGAAGCTTATGGAGATAACACTATTTTCTAAACTGAAACATCATTATACCCAGCTTAAAGGGCCCTTGTCAATCAGAACTCTTTCCACCTCCTGTTCGCAGAGAGCAGTCAGATTTTGTTGCCAAAATAGCTCAGGTTATTCGGTACTGGAAAGTTAAAAGTCAAATCACCTATTAATGGCGCCACGAATTACTTTTGATATTTCTCTCTTTCTTTCTGTTGATCAATCTTTCTCTTTTGGGGCGTCACAAGAAAAAAGGGCAGTCGTTAAAAACGTCACATAAACGAGAAGCGCGTTTGCCTAGCGCGGACGATTTGTGTTTTGATGGTTTTCGAAATGCAGTGAGAAAATAAATAATATATTTATACAAGATATCTTGCCCACTTTTTACCAAGTGTTCAATTTTCAGCTGCTATAGTTCATCGTCCTGAAGCCTAATACGACCGGTAATTAGCCGTTCTGATAGGATCTTGAGGATCAAAATACAACATAGGCTAAAAAATGGGGAATGTGACTATCGACCAGAACGGACGAGAATATCACAAACAGAACAATTATTTTAGTTTCTTGCATTCAATTAGTTTTTACTATACAATATCCAATTTATTTTTTATGTTAAACATTTGTACTTTAAGTGAACCCTCTATTTAGCAACTATATAATAAAATTATTAGTGCAATTAAATAATTTTTATATCTAATTAACGTAGCATCACCATATCAGAATATATCCATTTTATATATTTTTCTAGCCATTTCCTATGTCAGATTAAGTTATTTCTCTTGCATCGCTATTTTGAAAAATAATGAATCTTTGTTATTTGTCCAACTGAATTATCGCCCTTGAATAAAACTTTTCAACCTTTTATCTTTTCATCGATAATGGAGGCGATCACCCGGTATTTCAATGTTTTTACATGATTTTCGAACTGTTAACTTAATAAATGTGTTTGATTTTATACCTTAAACTTTTTACAGTGTTTATAACTTCTTTGACTCTTCGTTGCTGGATTTCCCCCTTGTGTTGCACTTTTTATGTCTAACGATTTCAAATCCCTGTTCGTCCATTTGCCATTTTTCTCATTTTTTCGCTGGATTGCCTTTTGATTTGTCTTCCCGTCGATTTTCTGGTGAAGAGGGTGTTGGAGTAAGCAGCTGGAATTATTGATGTTTATCTCCGATTTCTCCAGAAACATGTGTAAAAGTTATTTTGTTCTGAAATTGTTATTAAATCATAGAATGATATAACTTTGAATTTAATACTCTAATTATTAATTATTGTCCAATATATATATATATATATATATATATATATATATATATATATATATATATATATATATATATATATATATATATATATATAAAGAGAGCGTTGGAGAAGCAAAATTTACAATGAAATTTAAGTTGCCACGAAGTCAATTGTTTTTTAAACCTAGCAGATATTGATGTCATAATCATATCTAGCACTATTATTTTTACCTTTTCAGAAACCTTTGCCCATATGAGTAATCAGGAAAGCAAACGTCAATGAGTGTGTGATTTACTGAATGCATTCATCACACTAAAAGAGATTTCAAGAATAGTTAGAGTGTCCATAAAAACTGTGTATAATGTAAAGAATAGAATGTTTATAAGCAAAACTATTACGAGGAAGTCTGGAAGTGAGGGAATCAATAAAGAAAACGTATTAAAGTTTTTATTAACGCTCTCAAATAAAAAAAAAATCCTAAAGGATCCAACCAAATCCATGAGAAAAATTGCAATTGAACTTGAGGTAGACAACAAGACTATTAGAAATGCAGTAAAATATGATTTTAAGTTAAAATCTTACACAGGAACAACAAAACACTTGTTGACAACATCTATGAAAGGAATATAGATTGGAAAGGCGCAATGAAATTATTACATGATTCAAGAAAAGGTCCTCCATTGTAACGATTTTTTCAGATAAAAAGATCTTCACTGTCGATGCTGTTCTGATCTGCAGAAATTACAGATTTATCGCAAAATCGACAGGTGTGGTTAAAGGGACATTTAGAACAAAACATCCTGCTCAAATTATAGCTTTTGCTGTCGTAATTTCCGATAGAAAGAAAATGTCTATAAAATTCTACAAAGTTGATGAAAAGATCAATATTAATACTTAGTACAAGATACTTAGATACCGGGTATTGCCATGACTTAAAGCAAACTACCCAGATGGTAATTATGTATGGACAACGAATGATGCTTCAGCCTATACAACTAGAAAAATACAAGATTTCTGCAAATCGAACTTCAGCAATTTTGGGGAATCATATTTATGGCCGCCTTCTAGCCAATATCTAAACCTTTTGGATTATGCTATTTGGGGCGTTTTAGAACATGCTACCAATAGAACATCACACAGCAATGTCAACACTCTTAAAGATACTATTAAAGAAGTTGTCTCCAGAATATTTTAGGAAAACTTGTGCAAGTTTTAGAACGCGTGTGAAGGCAATTATTGAGAAAGAAGGAAGACACATGGATTCGGAGATGAAAAAGAAAAGGGGAGAAATAATAACATTGTCGGATTCTCATTTTCATTAAAAAAAGATCAATGTTGATCGAAATATTTGATTTATTGTATAATAAAAAGAACTAAATATTGGCCCCTTTTCGGCTTTCTAAACACAATTGTATTTGACTTTTACGATGGTTACTTTAGTAGAAAACCATTTTATATATATATATATATATATATATATATATATATATATATATATATATATATATATATATATATATATATATATATATATATATATATATATATATATCGATCTTTAAAAAAATGTATTACTTAATATAACTCAAAATTTGACGTAGAGCATGTTTTTCTTCTATCAATTTTTTTGTATTTAACTTATTTTAAAAGTGTTTGGGGAAAAGCGAGAGTTTAGATGGGCACCCCCTATAAATGATAAAGTTTACAAAAAAATAATATGCTCATGTTATTCACCGTGTTTCCGAGAATATATATTCCAAAATTCGTAATTATTGGTTCATTAGTTTAAAGGTGTATCATGTACAACGATAATAAAAATATCTATTAAAATAGAATTTGGGAAAATGAACAATATATTGTTTCAATTCAAAACTAACAAAACGAACAGTCCTCTTGTTTGGATTAACAGATTTTAAAATATTTTTTAGAGTTTAAAATATTAAATTATCGCAGAAATTAAAATGTGTGAAAAGCAACAGTTTCAAAGCATTCACATTGATTACGTCCATCTTTGGAGAAGCTAGACATTTTTCACAAATTTTAATTTCTGCGATAATTTAATATTTTAAACTATTAAAAAAAAATTTAATCTAAACAAGAGGACTGTTCGTTTTGTTGGTTTTGAAATGAAAAAAATATACTGTTCATTTTCCCAAATTCTATTATCTTCAATAAATGTTCTATCAATATACTAGAACTCTTCTAAAATAAATTTCGGCTCGTGGACCGCATCTGCACAAGTGCCATTATCATATATTAAATTAATTTTGGAAGGTATTTACATCCAAGTATTCTATAAACAGAGATTGAAACAATATTAACTTAACAATTAGTTATAGATTTATAATAATTTGATTCAATTAATAATTTAATAACCAAAGGATACCGCAATAATGGGTATCTTTTACTTTACTCAGCAGACTAAAAACGCTCAAAAAACAAATATACAACAAATAAAAGTAACTGTAGGCGATAAAAGTTATTTTCAAACTTACCTGTGGCATTTG
>OY744519.1:24841512-24916512 GCA_963556195.1 Sepiola atlantica | reverse complement strand
GGTGGTAAGCTGAAAGAAAATCGGACGTATCAGATTTCCAGTTGATAGTAAATATATTCGGGGGACACTGGTTGTCGAAGTGTAGATTGGCGAGAGAATCTGATAATGAACAAGGGAAGAAGGATCTCGCTGTGAGAAAAAGAAGGTTGTCATTGGGACCGACACGACCGGACAACGATCAACAGATAGCGTTTGGGGCCTTAGCCATGACGGTATCACACACACACACACACACACACACACACATATATATATACACACACACCTGAGCACAAGTAACTTATCTCTACGACTTCTGTCGTTTGGATCATAGCGTCACCACTGAGATGATCATAGGACTACAATGTCGTATCCTTTTCAAAGCAGTTTGAACTTCAAAAGTTTTATTAACCCTTTTAATTTTTTCGGTCATTTTTTTTTATTACATCTGTAGTCAATGTATATATGAGAGAGCCACACATACAAAACACATGAAAACCATATGACTCATGTCCAAACTTCTGTTTGTAAAAAGTTTCTAATGCCTATCCATATTTCAAAGCTAAAACTTGAAACGAGTGAGACCCGTATTCGAACCTGGAACATTATCCCCATTGCCCAATAACATCAAAAGAAAGGACGAATGACAAAGTCTATGCATACAAAATAATTCTTTTTTATTGAGAAAGTTGTTAAAACAATAAGAAATGAAGTGTTGGTAAAGAATTAAAATTCAAAGAGTCTGAAAATACCCCAAACAACATTGACTGCTGCTGTTACTACGAACAACATAACTTATACAGTGAGACATATATTAGCATATTTCAATGCTTTTTGATGCACTCGACACCATTTTGAAAAACATAACCAATACAGTGAGACATATATTAGCATATTTCAATGCTTTTTGATGCACTCGACACCATTTTGAAAAACATAACCAATACAGTGAGACATATATTAGCATATTTCAATGCTTTTTGATGCACTCGACACCATTTTGAAAAACATAACCAATACAGTGAGACATATATTAGCATATTTCAATGCTTTTTGATGCACTCGACACCATTTTGAAAAACATAACCAATACAGTGAGACATATATTAGCATATTTCAATGGTTTTTGATGCACTCGACACCATTTTGAAAAACATAACCAATACAGTGAGACATATATTAGCATATTTCAATGCTTTTTGATGCACTCGACACCATTTTGAAAAACATAACCAATACAGTGAGACATATATTAGCATATTTCAATGCTTTTTGATGCACTCGACACCATTTTGAAAAACATAACCAATACAGTGAGACATATATTAGCATATTTCAATGCTTTTTGATGCACTCGACACCATTTTGAAAAACATAACCAATACAGTGAGACATATATTAGCATATTTCAATGCTTTTTGATGCACTCGACACCATTTTGAAAAACATAACCAATACAGTGAGACATATATTAGCATATTTCAATGGTTTTTGATGCACTCGACACCATTTTGAAAAACATAACCAATACAGTGAGACATATATTAGCATATTTCAATGCTTTTTGATGCACTCGACACCATTTTGAAAAACATAACCAATACAGTGAGACATATATTAGCATATTTCAATGCTTTTTGATGCACTCGACACCATTTTGAAAAACATAACCAATACAGTGAGACATATATTAGCATATTTCAATGGTTTTTGATGCACTCGACACCATTTTGAAAAACATAACCAATACAGTGAGACATATATTAGCATATTTCAATGCTTTTTGATGCACTCGACACCATTTTGAAAAACATAACCAATACAGTGAGACATATATTAGCATATTTCAATGCTTTTTGATGCACTCGACACCATTTTGAAAAACATAACCAATACAGTGAGACATATATTAGCATATTTCAATGGTTTTTGATGCACTCGACACCATTTTGAAAAACATAACCAATACAGTGAGACATATATTAGCATATTTCAATGCTTTTTGATGCACTCGACACCATTTTGAAAAACATAACCAATACAGTGAGACATATATTAGCATATTTCAATGCTTTTTGATGCACTCGACACCATTTTGAAAAACATAACCAATACAGTGAGACATATATTAGCATATTTCAATGCTTTTTGATGCACTCGACACCATTTTGAAAAACATAACCAATACAGTGAGACATATATTAGCATATTTCAATGCTTTTTGATGCACTCGACACCATTTTGAAAAACATAACCAATACAGTGAGACATATATTAGCATATTTCAATGGTTTTTGATGCACTCGACACCATTTTGAAAAACATAACCAATACAGTGAGACATATATTAGCATATTTCAATGCTTTTTGATGCACTCGACACCATTTTGAAAAACATAACCAATACAGTGAGACATATATTAGCATATTTCAATGCTTTTTGATGCACTCGACACCATTTTGAAAAACATAACCAATACAGTGAGACATATATTAGCATATTTCAATGCTTTTTGATGCACTCGACACCATTTTGAAAAACATAACCAATACAGTGAGACATATATTAGCATATTTCAATGCTTTTTGATGCACTCGACACCATTTCCGATATAAATAAAACTTTCATTTAATGAAGAATGTTATTTTCAAATAATGAACTTTGAAATTTGAAAAAAAAAATGAGTATTATTTATTGTAATTATTAAATTTATTAAAAACAAAGTTGGACAATTTGTTTATTGAATAAATAAAAAGTATTGTGTGAAAATAATAACATTCTACATTTAAATGTTTAATTATTAGAGATGTTTAAAAAATTTCACTAAAACAAATTTTCTTAAAGTAAAATCTAAAATCTAATGCGAGTTTACTTTTTGGTATTATTGTTGATGATGGACCCTCAGCTAAATCACCCCCACCCACCCCTAAAAAATGCGATTATTGTTGATGATGGACCCTCAGCTAAATCACCCCCACCCACCCCTAAAAAATGCGATTATTGTTGATGATGGACCCTCAGCTAAATCACCCCCACCCACCCCTAAAAAATGCGATTATTGTTGATGATGGACCCTCAGCTAAATCACCCCCACCCACCCCTAAAAAATGCGATTATTGTTGATGATGGACCCTCAGCTAAATCACCCCCACCCACCCCTAAAAAATGCGATTATTGTTGATGATGGACCCTCAGCTAAATCACCCCCACCCACCCCTAAAAAATGCGATTATTGTTGATGATGGACCCTCAGCTAAATCACCCCCACCCACCCCTAAAAAATGCGATTATTGTTGATGATGGACCCTCAGCTAAATCACCCCCACCCCTAAAAAATGAGATTATACGTTTGTGTAGGCCATTAAGTATGAACACTCTGAAAAACCTTTGTATGAAAAAAAAATAACAATTATTTTATAATCTAGACTGAGGGATCCGTTTTGCATATAAATTCAACATAAAATGATCACTCACTTTCCTGCCACATAGCGTTTGAATGACATGTAACAGTTCTAGTTAAATCTTAGATGTAACATATTTTTTTGCTTGGTTGGGAGAGTGCCACACGAACTTAAGGTTAATCATAGGAGTAATGGAGTTGGGGGCTGTTGCCACCCGGACTTAGTGTTAGTAGTAGGCTTGATGTGTATTTTATTCCACCTCTCTTATTTTATTTAAATTTATTATTTGCTATTTATGCAATATTTTAAATTTCTAAAAGTAGTTAAGATATCTGAGATTGCGAAATGAGACAAATCGATAAAAGTACAATGGAGTTGAATACAATACATAAAATTAAATAGTAGGGTTGTTTAATCGAACTTCTGCAGGCTACAGAACGTTCAATTTTATCTTGTGTTTTAATTTGTTAGATGAAAGTACAGAATAGTTCTCATACACCCCTCTCCCCATGTTAAGAATGGATTTCTAAATAATAACGTTATTATTCAGCACGATCCGTAAACTGCAGAAGTTTATTGAAATATAACATCCGATACGATATAAAAAATAATATGTAAACTGTAGAATGTATTATTTTTTTTCATTAACACATATATAAAAAAAAACTCTGTTGCCACCTGGGCTTAGGGTTAGTGGTAGGATTAATGTATTTTCAAACCCCCTCCCCCATCAAAACACACACACACATTCTATCTCTCTTGGCCGAACAAATCTTGTTATATGCTCGTGAAACGCTACCCGGATAGACAATCTGCCAGAACTGACCCCACACTCTAAATTCTGAAATAATTGTTTACTTGGTGCTTATGCAGTTTACAGACCGGACTATTAAATTCAATTTTTACAGTATCTTTTGTTTATTAAATTGTTAGGTGAAAGTACAGAATAGTTTTTAAAAAGTCCCCGCCCTCTCCATGTTAAGAATGGTTTCTAAATAAGGTTATTATTTCAGCCCGGTCTGTAAACTGCATAGGTACCATTTTCTTTCCCAGCACGCAATCGCCTAAAAAAAGGGCGAATCTCATTTTTGGGAAAGTGGGAATTAGCTGGGGAAACTCATTTACAAATTTATCAACAGTTATTTAAATATAACATTTTATGTAAACTTTAAAATAACATTTCAATGTTTTTATAAACGCATATCACTATCAGACTGTAGGGACGACAGAGTTGCCTCCCTTGAATAAGATTTTGCGAGAGATGTGCCCCCTTTAGAAAGACATCAAGTTTCGGGAGCCACGTGACTTGGACCCAGTTCTCGCGAGACTTCGAAGAATCCTCATGATGTCCTTCTTCTTCCTTGGCTGATTTCGTGGAGTGAAGTCATGCTCTTGTCGGCTCCTTCATAAAAAACTACAACTGCGTCGAATTTAAAATGACCCTTTAGTGTATTTCACACAACTCCTTTATTTGAATAACGACTATGAGCATTCAATTGTTTTGTGACTTGTGGTAAATGTTTAATTATTTATCTTTGTCGAAACAAACGGTAAATAAACACACATGAGTTTAAATCACTTCTTTGTGTTTTCCTTATTTGTCGATGCATACGTGTGTTATTGTTTATCTTTTCCTTAGTAGCCACGGCCTGTTTTCGGTAGACTAAGAATGCGAACCACTCAACCGAGCAAGACCATTAATGAAAACATTTGGAAAAACTGTCTTCAAAACAGTTGAGTTTGTTATAACACTTTAAATTATTGAAGTTTCAATTTTGGGGGAGGATTTTTGCTTAGTTAAGTAAAGTTTTAGGGTAGAAGATTTTGACTAATGAACCGAAGAAAAGGATCTAACGGTATTTTTTACACGATATTGTTAAATGTTAAAACAACAGATCCACCTCAATACGTCGTTGAAAAAGTTAAGCACTCATTTGAAAAAAGGTTGTTTTTTTAGATACAGAAAAGTTTTAGGTACTTTTTATTGTCGTATTTAAACCGAATGTAATTATCAGGAATTGAAACCTAAGAACAAAGTAAGTTTAGTTCATTAGAAACATTAACTTTTTAATACTCTAAAGCAGATGAAATTCGATGAAAGTAATTTTTATGAAGTGATCGTAAATTGTTTTGTTTTTTTGTATTCATCTCAAAGCAGAAATTATTGTGAAAATGGAACCGACTTAAGAAGTCGTATGTATATTCAAGTTCTTCTGAATTTACAAAACAAAAGAAACGTGTACGTGATTGTTAAAATGTAAATGAACATAGTGTACGTCTACATTATATGAACCGGAATTAAAAACAGATGACTATGTTTGTTGACATAGTGACAATGTGCATACGATCATGTGTGTGTGTTTCTTTAAGTTGTTGTTGACTGCTGGATATGGATAATATCACGAGGAGACATTTCCGCCCAGCATGTTTTTCGCGTAAATATCGTTTTGTATTGTTAGTTCCAGAAAAAAATTTGATGAATTCACACGTGAATTTTATGTGTCCTATATTTGATATAATTCCTCAGTTAACTTCTCGCTTTCAATTCTTCTACAATGAATGAAGCAGCTAACCCCAACTCAACAATATTTAGAAGGATAATTTTTTGTGTAGCTTAGATAAAAAAAAAATGGCAGTGTTGCTATTTTCGATTGTTTGTTTCGTAATATGTGTAAGACTAAACAAATTTTACCTCGAAATTGATTCTTATTTAATGGAAACCACTACATAAAAGTGTGTAGGAGCGCGAAGCTTAGCTTCGTAAGATATTGTGTTTTAGAGAAAATGCTAAGATCCGCGCTTACATTTAGATTGTCTAAAGAAATGTTTAAAACACATAAAATATGGAAAACATGTATGAAAGTTGAATGAAAGATAAAGCATGCATAAGTCGAAGGAAGAATAAAACGTAGTTTAAAAGTAACACAAAATATTTATATATGTACAAATTACAGAGCATTAAGTGTTTATTTCAAGTGTCCAGTTAGAGAAACGATAAATTTTCATTGCTTGCGATTTATGAACGTGTGTGTATGTGAGTAGTGTAGCTATGTGTTGAAGTGTGTGAATGTGTGTGTCGCCTTTTGTTCGTGGTTGTACGAATGTGAGAGTTGATAATTCGTTTAGGCATTTGTATGTGTGTGTGTCTTTGTCAGCAGTGTGTGGTTGCGTGCGTTGAAGAATGATAGGAGTGTAAGCCTTTGTGTATGTGTGTGTGTGTAGTAGTTAGCCAACGCGCTGGCACCCTCGTCCAAAGGCGAGGGATAGCCGAACTTGTATTCTCTGTTAAACGTCCAGAAAGAGGCAGATTTTGTTGCGCGGTCTGCTTTTATATCGTTTGACCACACATGATCAACATTTTTGGCTTTTTTTGCGCCTTTTTATTAGACTGTCTCTGGGAGCTGATTTCTATGGCCCCAGTTTTAGCTTTTGTTGTTGAAGTGAATTAGTCGGGTTAGTTTCTGTTTTTGTGTTTACGGCGATATGATAGAATATTAGGATGTCAATCCCATAAGTGTGGTGTACCTTTACTGAAATGATGTAAACGTAAATAAAGAGCAACATTTTGGTCATTTATATAAAAAAATAATGATATTTTTAGTGAGTTTTTTGTTTTGTTTTGTTTCTTAAATGAAGTGGTAGCGATTTGTTTTTCGGTTATCAGAAAGTCGTATCAGTTAGAGTATGTTTTTTTGTGAATATTTAAAAGGTGGTTTTAATTTCCGGTTTGTACGCATGCGCGTTGCATGAAAGTTACATAATAGCAGGAATTTAGAGTTTACTACTTTATAACACTAAATAATGTAATTTCCCTTTTGAACCCCAAGAAATTGATGATTTTTTTCTAATTTTTACACCCAGTCATAAAATATCAACTTTATGGTAATTTGTTGCGTATTTTTCAAGTTTAAGCTGAACATACAAATATCTTAACACACACACACAACTTCCCTTTATATAATAAACTAGCAGGGCTTACCCGGCGTTCCCTGGCAAAAGTGTAACAATCTCTCTCTTCTCCAGTTGTCCGGGACAAAAGCTGTCTCTTCCCCAGTCTAACAAAAAATAGGTAACTTAAACGCTGTCAGAATTCGTGTTTTTTTGACGACGCACATGCACAAAACGTACAGGCGACGAAAAAATGAAGCAATTTGAGCACCCCCACGACAGATTTCGTATCAGTTCTACGTGAAGGAATTTATGTTTTTCCCCAATTTTTGCATATTATATGTCCGAAAGATGGACGATTTCGAAAATGTAAACTTTGTCTGTCGCGTATTATTTCAAGTTTTAGCTGAACATACAAACAGACAGACAACTCTTCTTTATATAGGAGTCCCTTTGTTATTCTTCTTTTCTTTCATTTCTGTATTCAATTCATTGTTATTGCTATTTCCTTATTTCTTTCCTTCCACATTTTTTCCATTTGTTATTCCTACTTTCCTTTCTTTTCTATATGCAATTCATTGTTATTCTTCCTTTCCTTCCTTTCTCTATTCGTCTATGTATTATTCCTACTGTCATTCCTTTATTATTTATTCCATTCTTTCCTTTCTCTATTCTGGTTATTCTTTTTTTCTTATTTTATTTATTTCTCCTTTTCTCTCTTTATTAGTTATACTTTCCTCACTTTCTTTATTCCATTCATTGTCATTCCATCTTTCCTTCTTTTATCTTTTCCTCTTTTTATTATTCCTATCTTACTTATTTTCTGTATTCAATTCATTGTTTTATTTTTTATTTTTCTTAATTATTTCATCTCTTTCTTTTTCCTCTTTTCTTTCTTTTTCCTTTCTTTTCTTGTTATTAAGTCTGTCCTGTCTTTTTATTCCTTTTTCCGCCTTTTCCTTTTCCTTCCTTTGTTATTCCTACTTTCCTTTATTTCTATGTTCTTTTCTTTTATATTCCTCCCTTCGTTCCTGTCTCTTTCCTTCCTTTGTGATTCTTACCCTTTTCCTTTCTCATTCTTCTTTTAATTCCTTTTTTCTTTCCTCCCTTTTTACTCTGATGTTATTCCTTCTGTCCATCCTTTCCTCCCTTTGTTATTCCTACTTTCCTTCCTTTCTATTTTACATTCATTGTTATTCCCTCTTTCATTTCTTCTCCTTTTGTCCCTTTGTTATTTCTACTTTCATTCTTTTTGGTATTTAATTTATTGTTATGCCTTCGTTTCTTTTCTATCTCTTTTCTCCTGTTGTTCTTCTTACGTTCCTTCCTTTTTGTTTTACATTCATTGTTATTCCTTCTGTTTTTCCTTTCACTTTTCCTCCCTCTGTTATTTCAACTTTCTTTTCTTTTTTCCTTTCTGTATTCAATTCATTGTTATTCCTTCTGTCCTTCCTATTTCCTTTCCCCTTTTTGATTCCATACTTTCCTTACTGTCATTTTAACATTCATTATTAATTCTTATTTTCTTCCTTTCTCCTTTACACACTTTGTTATTCATACTTTCCTCATTTTTTGCGTTCTTTTAATTTCATACCTTCTTTTTTCTATCATCTTTCTATTCTTTGTTATTTCTTCTTTCCTCTCTTTCTGCGTTCCTTTTGTTCTTCTTTCCTTTCTTCTTTCATTCCATTGTTGTTTCACTTTCCTTTCTTCGTTCACGCAGCAGTTTCTCCATTTATGTGTCTTTTTCGTAGCCATGTCCGGGTGTTTTCGTGAGTTTATTCTCTTGTCATTCTTATTAATTGTCTACGCAGCCGTTTCTCTGTTTACGTGTCCTTTTCGTAGCAATGTCCGATGTTTTCGTGAATTTCTTCTCTAGTCATTCTTATTAATTGTCTACGCAGCCGTTTCTCTGTTTACGTGTCCTTTTCGTAGCAATGTCCGATGTTTTCGTGAATTTCTTCTCTAGTCATTCTTATTAATTGTCTACGCAGCCGTTTCTCTGTTTACGTGTCCTTTTCGTAGCAATGTCCGGTGTTTTCGTGAATTTCTTCTCTTGTCATTCTTATTAATTGTCTACGCAGCCGTTTCTCTTTTTACGTGTTCTTTTTCGTAGCAATGTCCGGGTGTTTTCGTGAATTTCTTCTCTTGTCATTCTTATTAATTGTCTACGCAGCCGTTTCTCTGTTTACGTGTCCTTTTCGTAGCAATGTCCGGTGTTTTCGTGAGTTTATTCTCTTGTCATTCTTATTAATTGTCTACGCAGCCGTTTCTCTGTTTACGTGTCCTTTTCGTAGCAATATCTAGTGTTTTCGTGAGTTTATTCTCTTTTCATTCTTATTAATTGTCTACGCAGCCGTTTCTCTTTTTACGTGTCCTTTTCGTAGCAATGTCCGGTGTTTTCGTGAGTTTATTCTTTTGTCATTCTTATTAATTGTCTACGCAGCCGTTTCTCTGTTTACGTGTCCTTTTCGTAGCAATGTCCGGTGTTTTCGTGAGTTTATTCTCTAGTCATTCTTATTGATTGTCTACGCAGCCGTTTCATTTTTTACGTGTTCTTTTTCGTAGCAATGTCCGGTGTTTTCGTGAATTTCTTCTCTTGTCATTCTTATTGATTGTCTACGCAGCCGTTTCTCTTTTTACGTGTTCTTTTTCGTAGCAATGTCCGGTGTTTTCGTGAGTTTATTCTCTTGTCATTCTTATTAATTGTCTACGCAGCCGTTTCTCTGTTTACGTGTCCTTTTCGTAGCAATGTCCGGTGTTTTCGTGAATTTCTTCTCTTGTCATTCTTATTGATTGTCTACGCAGCCGTTTCTCTTTTTACGTGTTCTTTTTCGTAGCAATGTCCGGTGTTTTCGCGAGTTTATTCTCTTGTCATTCTTATTAATTGTCTACGCAGCCGTTTCTCTGTTTACGTGTCCTTTTCGTAGCAATGTCCGGTGTTTTCGTGAATTTTTTCTCTTGTCATTCTTATTGATTGTCTACGCAGCCGTTTCTCTTTTTACGTGTTCTTTTTCGTAGCAATGTCCGGTGTTTTCGTGAGTTTATTCTCTTTTCATTCTTATTAATTGTCTACGCAGCCGTTTCTCTTTTTACGTGTCCTTTTCGTAGCAATGTCCAGTGTTTTCGTGAGTTTATTCTTTTGTCATTCTTATTAATTGTCTACGCAGCCGTTTCTCTGTTTACGTGTCCTTTTCGTAGCAATGTCCGGTGTTTTCGTGAGTTTATTCTCTTGTCATTCTTATTAATTGTCTACGCAGCCGTTTCTCTTTTTACGTGTCCTTTTCGTAGCAATGTCCGGTGTTTTCGTGAGTTTATTCTCTTGTCATTCTTATTAATTGTCTACGCAGCCGTTTGTCTTTTTACGTGTTCTTTTCGTAGCAATGTCCGTGTTTTCGTGTGTTTCTTCTCTTGTCATTCTTATTAATTGTCTATGCAGCCGTTTCTCTTTTTACGTGTCCTTTTCGTAGCAATGTCCGGTGTTTTCGTGAGTTTATTCTTTTGTCATTCTTATTAATTGTCTACGCAGCCGTTTCTCTGTTTACGTGTCCTTTTCGTAGCAATATCTAGTGTTTTAGTGAATTTCTTCTCTTGTCATTTTTATTAATTGTCTACGCAGCCGTTTCTCTTTTTACGTGTCCTTTTCGTAGCCATGTCCGAGTGTTTTCGCGAGTTTATTCTCTTGTCATTCTTATTGATTGTCTACGCAGCCGTTTGTCTTTTTACGTGTTCTTTTCGTAGCAATGTCCGTGTTTTCGTGTGTTTCTTCTCTTGTCATTCTTATTAATTGTCTATGCAGCCGTTTCTCTGTTTACGTGTCCTTTTCGTAGCAATGTCCGGTGTTTTCGTGAATTTCTTCTCTTGTCATTCTTATTGATTGTCTACGCAGCCGTTTCTCTTTTTACGTGTTCTTTTTCGTAGCAATGTCCGGTGTTTTCGTGAGTTTATTCTCTTTTCATTCTTATTAATTGTCTACGCAGCCGTTTCTCTTTTTACGTGTCCTTTTCGTAGCAATGTCCAGTGTTTTCGTGAGTTTATTCTTTTGTCATTCTTATTAATTGTCTACGCAGCCGTTTCTCTGTTTACGTGTCCTTTTCGTAGCAATGTCCGGTGTTTTCGTGAGTTTATTCTCTTGTCATTCTTATTAATTGTCTACGCAGCCGTTTCTCTTTTTACGTGTCCTTTTCGTAGCAATGTCCGGTGTTTTCGTGAGTTTATTCTCTTGTCATTCTTATTAATTGTCTACGCAGCCGTTTGTCTTTTTACGTGTTCTTTTCGTAGCAATATCCGTGTTTTCGTGTGTTTCTTCTCTTGTCATTCTTATTAATTGTCTATGCAGCCGTTTCTCTTTTTACGTGTCCTTTTCGTAGCAATGTCCGGTGTTTTCGTGAGTTTATTCTTTTGTCATTCTTATTAATTGTCTACGCAGCCGTTTCTCTGTTTACGTGTCCTTTTCGTAGCAATATCTAGTGTTTTAGTGAATTTCTTCTCTTGGCATTTTTATTAATTGTCTACGCAGCCGTTTCTCTTTTTACGTGTCCTTTTCGTAGCCATGTCCGAGTGTTTTCGCGAGTTTATTCTCTTGTCATTCTTATTGATTGTCTACGCAGCCGTTTGTCTTTTTACGTGTTCTTTTCGTAGCAATGTCCGTGTTTTCGTGTGTTTCTTCTCTTGTCATTCTTATTAATTGTCTATGCAGCCGTTTCTCTGTTTACGTGTCCTTTTCGTAGCAATGTCCGGTGTTTTCGTGAATTTCTTCTCTTGTCATTCTTATTAATTGTCTACGCAGCCGTTTCTCTGTTTACGTGTCTGTTCTGTGGCAATGTCCGGTGTTTTCGTGAATTTCTTCTCTTGTCATTCTTATTAATTGTCTACGCAGCCGTTTCTCTGTTTACGTGTCCTTATCGTAGCAATGTCCGGTGTTTTCGTGAGTTTATTCTCTTGTCATTCTTATTAATTGTCTACGCAGCCGTTTCTCTGTTTACGTGTCTTTGTCTTAGCAATATCTAGTGTTCTAGTGAATTTCTTCTCTTGTCATTCTTATTAATTGTCTACGCAGCCGCTTCTCTTTTTACGTGTCCTTTTCGTAGCAATGTCCGGTGTTTTCGTGAGTTTATTCTCTTGTCATTCTTATTAATTGTCTACGCAGCCGTTTCTCTTTTTACCTGTCCTTTTCAGAGCAATGTCCGGTGTTTTCGTGAGTTTATTCTTTTGTCATTCTTATTAATTGTCTACGCAGCCGTTTCTCTGTTTACGTGTCCTTTTCGTAGCAATATCTAGTGTTTTAGTGAATTTCTTCTCTTGTCATTCTTATTAATTGTCTACGCAGCCGTTTCTCTTTTTACGTGTCCTTTTCGTAGCCATGTCCGAGTGTTTTCGCGAGTTTATTCTCTTGTCATTCTTATTGATTGTCTACGCAGCCGTTTCTCTTTTTACGTGTTCTTTTCGTAGCAATGTCCGTGTTTTCGTGTGTTTCTTCTCTTGTCATTCTTATTAATTGTCTATGCAGCCGTTTCTCTGTTTACGTGTCCTTTTCGTAGCAATGTCCGGTGTTTTCGTGAATTTTTTCTCTTGTCATTCATATTAATTGTCTACGCAGCCGTTTCTCTGTTTACGTGTCCTTTTCGTGGCAATGTCCGGTGTTTTCGTGAATTTCTTCTCTTGTCATTCTTATTAATTGTCTACGCAACCGTTTCTCTGTTTACGTGTCCTTTTCGTAGCAATGTCCGGTGTTTTCCTGAGTTTCTTCTCTTGTCATTCTTATTAATTGTCTATGCAGCCGTTTCTCTGTTTACGTGTCCTTTTTGTAGCAATGTCCGGTGTTTTCGTGAATTTTTTCTCTTGTCATTCTTATTAATTGTCTACGCAGCCGTTTCTCTGTTTACGTGTCCTTTTCGTAGCAATGTCCGGTGTTTTCGTGAATTTCTTCTCTTGTCATTCTTATTAATTGTCTACGCAGCCGTTTCTCTGTTTACGTGTCCGTTCTGTGGCAATGTCCGGTGTTTTCGTGAATTTCTTCTCTTGTCATTCTTATTAATTGTCTACGCAGCCGTTTCTCTGTTTACGTGTCCGTTCTGTGGCAATGTCCGGTGTTTTCGTGAATTTCTTCTCTTGTCATTCTTATTAATTGTCTACGCAGCCGTTTCTCTGTTTACGTGTCCGTTCTGTGGCAATGTCCGGTGTTTTCGTGAGTTTCTTCTCTTGTCATTCTTATTAATTGTCTACGCAGCCGTTTCTCTGTTTACGTGTCCGTTCTGTGGCAATGTCCGGTGTTTTCGTGAATTTCTTCTCTTGTCATTCTTATTAATTGTCTACGCAGCCGTTTCTCTTTTTACGTGTTCTTTTTCGTAGCAATGTCCGGTGTTTTCGTGAGTTTATTCTCTTGTCATTCTTATTAATTGTCTACGCAGCCGTTTCTCTGTTTACGTGTTCTTTTCGTAGCAATGTCCGGTGTTTTCGTGAATTTCTTCTCTAGTCATTCTTATTAATTGTCTACGCAGCCGTTTCTCTGTTTACGTGTTCTTTTCGTAGCAATGTCCGGTGTTTTCGTGAATTTCTTCTCTAGTCATTCTTATTAATTGTCTACGCAGCCGTTTCTCTTTTTACGTGTTCTTTTCGTAGCAATGTCCGGTGTTTTCGTGAATTTCTTCTCTTGTCATTCTTATTAATTGTCTACGCAGCCGTTTCTCTGTTTACGTGTTCTTTTCGTAGCAATGTCCGGTGTTTTCGTGAATTTCTTCTCTAGTCATTCTTATTAATTGTCTACGCAGCCGTTTCTCTGTTTACGTGTTCTTTTCGTAGCAATGTCCGGTGTTTTCGTGAATTTCTTCTCTAGTCATTCTTATTAATTGTCTACGCAGCCGTTTCTCTTTTTACGTGTTCTTTTCGTAGCAATGTCCGGTGTTTTCGTGAATTTCTTCTCTTGTCATTCTTATTAATTGTCTACGCAGCCGTTTCTCTGTTTACGTGTTCTTTTCGTAGCAATGTCCGGTGTTTTCGTGAATTTCTTCTCTTGTCATTCTTATTAATTGTCTACGCAGCCGTTTCTCTTTTTACGTGTTCTTTTTCGTAGCAATGTCCGGTGTTTTCGTGAGTTTATTCTCTTGTCATTCTTATTAATTGTCTACGCAGCCGTTTCTCTGTTTACGTGTTCTTTTCGTAGCAATGTCCGGTGTTTTCGTGAATTTCTTCTCTAGTCATTCTTATTAATTGTCTACGCAGCCGTTTCTCTGTTTACGTGTTCTTTTCGTAGCAATGTCCGGTGTTTTCGTGAATTTCTTCTCTAGTCATTCTTATTAATTGTCTACGCAGCCGTTTCTCTTTTTACGTGTTCTTTTCGTAGCAATGTCCGGTGTTTTCGTGAATTTCTTCTCTTGTCATTCTTATTAATTGTCTACGCAGCCGTTTCTTTGTTTACGTGTTCTTTTCGTAGCAATGTCCGGTGTTTTCGTGAATTTCTTCTCTAGTCATTCTTATTAATTGTCTACGCAGCCGTTTCTCTGTTTACGTGTTCTTTTCGTAGCAATGTCCGCTGTTTTCGTGAATTTCTTCTCTAGTCATTCTTATTAATTGTCTACGCAGCCGTTTCTCTTTTTACGTGTTCTTTTCGTAGCAATGTCCGGTGTTTTCGTGAATTTCTTCTCTAGTCATTCTTATTAATTGTCTACGCAGCCGTTTCTCTGTTTACGTGTTCTTTTCGTAGCAATGTCCGGTGTTTTCGTGAATTTCTTCTCTAGTCATTCTTATTAATTGTCTACGCAGCCGTTTCTCTGTTTACGTGTTCTTTTCGTAGCAATGTCCGCTGTTTTCGTGAATTTCTTCTCTAGTCATTCTTATTAATTGTCTACGCAGCCGTTTCTCTGTTTACGTGTTCTTTTCGTAGCAATGTCCGGTGTTTTCGTGAATTTCTTCTCTAGTCATTCTTATTAATTGTCTACGCAGCCGTTTCTCTGTTTACGTGTTCTTTTCGTAGCAATGTCCGTGTTTTCGTGAATTTCTTCTCTAGTCATTCTTATTAATTGTCTACGCAGCCGTTTCTCTGTTTACGTGTTCTTTTCGTAGCAATGTCCGGTGTTTTCGTGAATTTCTTCTCTTGTCATTCTTATTAATTGTCTACGCAGCCGTTTCTCTGTTAACGTGTTCTTTTCGTAGCAATGTCCGGTGTTTTCGTGAATTTCTTCTCTAGTCATTCTTATTAATTGTCTACGCAGCCGTTTCTCTGTTTACGTGTTCTTTTCGTAGCAATGTCCGCTGTTTTCGTGAATTTCTTCTCTAGTCATTCTTATTAATTGTCTACGCAGCCGTTTCTCTGTTTACGTGTTCTTTTCGTAGCAATGTCCGGTGTTTTCGTGAATTTCTTCTCTAGTCATTCTTATTAATTGTCTACGCAGCCGTTTCTCTGTTTACGTGTTCTTTTCGTAGCAATGTCCGTGTTTTCGTGAATTTCTTCTCTAGTCATTCTTATTAATTGTCTACGCAGCCGTTTCTCTGTTTACGTGTTCTTTTCGTAGCAATGTCCGGTGTTTTCGTGAATTTCTTCTCTAGTCATTCTTATTAATTGTCTACGCAGCCGTTTCTCTGTTTACGTGTTCTTTTCGTAGCAATGTCCGGTGTTTTCGTGAATTTCTTCTCTAGTCATTCTTATTAATTGTCTACGCAGCCGTTTCTCTGTTTACGTGTTCTTTTCGTAGCAATGTCCGGTGTTTTCGTGAATTTCTTCTCTAGTCATTCTTATTAATTGTCTACGCAGCCGTTTCTCTGTTTACGTGTTCTTTTCGTAGCAATGTCCGGTGTTTTCGTGAATTTCTTCTCTAGTCATTCTTATTAATTGTCTACGCAGCCGTTTCTCTTTTTACGTGTTCTTTTCGTAGCAATGTCCGGTGTTTTCGTGAATTTCTTCTCTAGTCATTCTTATTAATTGTCTACGCAGCCGTTTCTCTGTTTACGTGTTCTTTTCGTAGCAATGTCCGGTGTTTTCGTGAATTTCTTCTCTAGTCATTCTTATTAATTGTCTACGCAGCCGTTTCTCTGTTTACGTGTTCTTTTCGTAGCAATGTCCGGTGTTTTCGTGAATTTCTTCTCTAGTCATTCTTATTAATTGTCTACGCAGCCGTTTCTCTGTTTACGTGTTCTTTTCGTAGCAATGTCCGGTGTTTTCGTGAATTTCTTCTCTAGTCATTCTTATTAATTGTCTACGCAGCCGTTTCTCTGTTTACGTGTTCTTTTCGTAGCAATGTCCGGTGTTTTCGTGAATTTCTTCTCTAGTCATTCTTATTAATTGTCTACGCAGCCGTTTCTCTGTTTACGTGTTCTTTTCGTAGCAATGTCCGGTGTTTTCGTGAATTTCTTCTCTAGTCATTCTTATTAATTGTCTACGCAGCCGTTTCTCTGTTTACGTGTTCTTTTCGTAGCAATGTCCGGTGTTTTCGTGAATTTCTTCTCTAGTCATTCTTATTAATTGTCTACGCAGCCGTTTCTCTGTTTACGTGTTCTTTTCGTAGCAATGTCCGGTGTTTTCGTGAGTTTATTCTCTTGTCATTCTTATTGATTGTCTACGCAGCCGTTTCTCTGTTTACGTGTTCTTTTCGTAGCAATGTCCGCTGTTTTCGTGAGTTTATTCTCTTGTCATTCTCATTAATTGTCTACGCAGCCGTTTCTCTGTTTACGTGTTCTTTTCGTAGCAATGTCCGCTGTTTTCGTGAATTTCTTCTCTAGTCATTCTTATTAATTGTCTACGCAGCCGTTTCTCTGTTTACGTGTTCTTTTCGTAGCAATGTCCGCTGTTTTCGTGAATTTATTCTCTTGTCATTGTTATTAATTGTCTACGCAGCCGTTTCTCTGTTTACGTGTTCTTTTCGTAGCAATGTCCGCTGTTTTCGTGAGTTTATTCTCTTGTCATTCTCATTAATTGTCTACGCAGCCGTTTCTCTGTTTACGTGTTCTTTTCGTAGCAATGTCCGCTGTTTTCGTGAATTTCTTCTCTAGTCATTCTTATTAATTGTCTACGCAGCCGTTTCTCTGTTTACGTGTTCTTTTCGTAGCAATGTCCGCTGTTTTCGTGAATTTATTCTCTTGTCATTGTTATTAATTGTCTACGCAGCCGTTTCTCTGTTTACGTGTCCGTTCTGTGGCAATGTCCGGTGTTTTCGTGAATTTCTTCTCTTGTCATTCTTATTAATTGTCTACGCAGCCGTTTCTCTGTTTACGTGTCCGTTCTGTGGCAATGTCCGGTGTTTTCGTGAGTTTCTTTACTTGTCATTCTTATTAATTGTCTACGCAGCCGTTTCTCTGTTTACGTATCCGTTCTGTGGCAATGTCCGGTGTTTTCGTGAGTTTCTTCTCTTGTCATTCTTATTAATTGTCTACGCAGCCGTTTCTCTGTTTACGTGTCCGTTCTGTGGCAATGTCCGGTGTTTTCGTGAATTTATTCTCTTGTCATTCTTATTAATTGTCTACGCAGCCGTTTCTCTTTTTACGTGTTCTTTTTCGTAGCAATGTCTGGTGTTTTCGTGAGTTTATTCTCTTGTCATTCTTATTAATTGTCTACGTAGCCGTTTCTCTGTTTACGTGTTCTTTTCGTAGCAATGTCCGCTGTTTTCGTGAATTTATTCTCTTGTCATTCTTATTAATTGTCTACGCAGCCGTTTCTCTGTTTACGTGTCCTTATCGTAGCAATGTCCGGTGTTTTCGTGAGTTTATTCTCTTGTCATTCTTATTAATTGTCTACGCAGCCGTTTCTCTGTTTACGTGTCCGTTCTGTGGCAATGTCCGGTGTTTTCGTGAATTTCTTCTCTTGTCATTCTTATTAATTGTCTACGCAGCCGTTTCTCTTTTTACGTGTTCTTTTTCGTAGCAATGTCCGGTGTTTTCGTGAGTTTATTCTCTTGTCATTCTTATTAATTGTCTACGCAGCCGTTTCTCTGTTTACGTGTCCGTTCTGTGGCAATGTCCGGTGTTTTCGTGAATTTATTCTCTTGTCATTCTTATTAATTGTCTACGCAGCCGTTTCTCTTTTTACGTGTTCTTTTTCGTAGCAATGTCCGGTGTTTTCGTGAGTTTATTCTCTTGTCATTCTTATTAATTGTCTACGCAGCCGTTTCTCTGTTTACGTGTCCTTTTCGTAGCAATGTCCGGTGTTTTCGTGAATTTATTCTCTTGTCATTCTTATTAATTGTCTACGCAGCCGTTTCTCTGTTTACGTGTCCTTATCGTAGCAATGTCCGGTGTTTTCGTGAGTTTCTTCTCTTGTCATTCTTATTAATTGTCTACGCAGCCGTTTCTCTGTTTACGTGTCCGTTCTGTGGCAATGTCCGGTGTTTTCGTGAATTTCTTCTCTTGTCATTCTTATTAATTGTCTACGCAGCCGTTTCTCTGTTTACGTGTCCGTTCTGTGGCAATGTCCGGTGTTTTCGTGAGTTTCTTTACTTGTCATTCTTATTAATTGTCTACGCAGCCGTTTCTCTGTTTACGTGTCCGTTCTGTGGCAATGTCCGGTGTTTTCGTGAGTTTCTTCTCTTGTCATTCTTATTAATTGTCTACGCAGCCGTTTCTCTGTTTACGTGTCCGTTCTGTGGCAATGTCCGGTGTTTTCGTGAATTTATTCTCTTGTCATTCTTATTAATTGTCTACGCAGCCGTTTCTCTTTTTACGTGTTCTTTTTCGTAGCAATGTCCGGTGTTTTCGTGAGTTTATTCTCTTGTCATTCTTATTAATTGTCTACGTAGCCGTTTCTCTGTTTACGTGTTCTTTTCGTAGCAATGTCCGCTGTTTTCGTGAATTTATTCTCTTGTCATTCTTATTAATTGTCTACGCAGCCGTTTCTCTGTTTACGTGTCCTTATCGTAGCAATGTCCGGTGTTTTCGTGAGTTTATTCTCTTGTCATTGTTATTAATTGTCTACGCAGCCGTTTCTCTGTTTACGTGTCCGTTCTGTGGCAATGTCCGGTGTTTTCGTGAATTTCTTCTCTTGTCATTCTTATTAATTGTCTACGCAGCCGTTTCTCTGTTTACGTGTTCTTTTCGTAGCAATGTCCGGTGTTTTCGTGAATTTCTTCTCTTGTCATTCTTATTAATTGTCTACGCAGCCGTTTCTCTGTTTACGTGTCCTTATCGTAGCAATGTCCGCTGTTTTCGTGAATTTATTCTCTTGTCATTCTTATTAATTGTCTACGCAGCCGTTTCTCTGTTTACGTGTTCTTTTCGTAGCAATGTCCGGTGTTTTCGTGAATTTATTCTCTTGTCATTCTTATTAATTGTCTACGCAGCCGTTTCTCTGTTTACGTGTTCTTTTCGTAGCAATGTCCGGTGTTTTCGTGAATTTATTCTCTTGTCATTCTTATTAATTGTCTACGCAGCCGTTTCTCTGTTTACGTGTCCTTATCGTAGCAATGTCCGCTGTTTTCGTGAATTTATTCTCTTGTCATTCTTATTAATTGTCTACGCAGCCGTTTCTCTGTTTACGTGTCCTTATCGTAGCAATGTCCGGTGTTTTCGTGAGTTTATTCTCTTGTCATTCTTATTAATTGTCTACGCAGCCGTTTCTCTGTTTACGTGTCTTTGTCTTAGCAATATCTAGTGTTCTAGTGAATTTCTTCTCTTGTCATTCTTATTAATTGTCTACGCAGCCGCTTCTCTTTTTACGTGTCCTTTTCGTAGCAATGTCCGGTGTTTTCGTGAGTTTATTCTCTTGTCATTCTTATTAATTGTCTACGCAGCCTTTTCTCTTTTTACCTGTCCTTTTCAGAGCAATGTCCGGTGTTTTCGTGAGTTTATTCTTTTGTCATTCTTATTAATTGTCTACGCAGCCGTTTCTCTGTTTACGTGTCCTTTTCGTAGCAATATCTAGTGTTTTAGTGAATTTCTTCTCTTGTCATTCTTATTAATTGTCTACGCAGCCGTTTCTCTTTTTACGTGTCCTTTTCGTAGCCATGTCCGAGTGTTTTCGCGAGTTTATTCTCTTGTCATTCTTATTGATTGTCTACGCAGCCGTTTCTCTTTTTACGTGTTCTTTTCGTAGCAATGTCCGTGTTTTCGTGTGTTTCTTCTCTTGTCATTCTTATTAATTGTCTATGCAGCCGTTTCTCTGTTTACGTGTCCTTTTCGTAGCAATGTCCGGTGTTTTCGTGAATTTTTTCTCTTGTCATTCTTATTAATTGTCTACGCAGCCGTTTCTCTGTTTACGTGTTCTTTTTCGTGGCAATGTCCGGTGTTTTCGTGAATTTCTTCTCTTGTCATTCTTATTAATTGTCTACGCAGCCGTTTCTCTGTTTACGTGTCCGTTCTGTGGCAATGTCCGGTGTTTTCGTGAGTTTCTTCTCTTGTCATTCTTATTAATTGTCTACGCAGCCGTTTCTCTGTTTACGTGTCCGTTCTGTGGCAATGTCCGGTGTTTTCGTGAATTTATTCTCTTGTCATTCTTATTAATTGTCTATGCAGCCGTTTCTCTTTTTACGTGTTCTTTTTCGTAGCAATGTCCGGTGTTTTCGTGAGTTTATTCTCTTGTCATTCTTATTAATTGTCTACGTAGCCGTTTCTCTGTTTACGTGTTCTTTTCGTAGCAATGTCCGCTGTTTTCGTGAATTTATTCTCTTGTCATTCTTATTAATTGTCTACGCAGCCGTTTCTCTGTTTACGTGTCCTTATCGTAGCAATGTCCGGTGTTTTCGTGAGTTTCTTCTCTTGTCATTCTTATTAATTGTCTACGCAGCCGTTTCTCTGTTTACGTGTCCGTTCTGTGGCAATGTCCGGTGTTTTCGTGAATTTCTTCTCTTGTCATTCTTATTAATTGTCTACGCAGCCGTTTCTCTGTTTACGTGTCCGTTCTGTGGCAATGTCCGGTGTTTTCGTGAGTTTCTTTACTTGTCATTCTTATTAATTGTCTACGCAGCCGTTTCTCTGTTTACGTGTCCGTTCTGTGGCAATGTCCGGTGTTTTCGTGAGTTTCTTCTCTTGTCATTCTTATTAATTGTCTACGCAGCCGTTTCTCTGTTTACGTGTCCGTTCTGTGGCAATGTCCGGTGTTTTCGTGAATTTATTCTCTTGTCATTCTTATTAATTGTCTACGTAGCCGTTTCTCTGTTTACGTGTCCTTTTCGTAGCAATGTCGCTGTTTTCGTGAATTTATTCTCTTGTCATTCTTATTAATTGTCTACGCAGCCGTTTCTCTGTTTACGTGTCCTTATCGTAGCAATGTCCGGTGTTTTCGTGAGTTTATTCTCTTGTCATTGTTATTAATTGTCTACGCAGCCGTTTCTCTGTTTACGTGTCCGTTCTGTGGCAATGTCCGGTGTTTTCGTGAATTTCTTCTCTTGTCATTCTTATTAATTGTCTACGCAGCCGTTTCTCTGTTTACGTGTTCTTTTCGTAGCAATGTCCGGTGTTTTCGTGAATTTATTCTCTTGTCATTCTTATTAATTGTCTACGCAGCCGTTTCTCTGTTTACGTGTCCTTATCGTAGCAATGTCCGCTGTTTTCGTGAATTTATTCTCTTGTCATTCTTATTAATTGTCTACGCAGCCGTTTCTCTGTTTACGTGTTCTTTTCGTAGCAATGTCCGGTGTTTTCGTGAATTTCTTCTCTAGTCATTCTTATTAATTGTCTACGCAGCCGTTTCTCTGTTTACGTGTTCTTTTCGTAGCAATGTCCGGTGTTTTCGTGAATTTATTCTCTTGTCATTCTTATTAATTGTCTACGCAGCCGTTTCTCTGTTTACGTGTTCTTTTCGTAGCAATGTCCGGTGTTTTCGTGAATTTATTCTCTTGTCATTCTTATTAATTGTCTACGCAGCCGTTTCTCTGTTTACGTGTTCTTTTCCTAGCAATGTCCGGTGTTTTCGTGAATTTATTCTCTTGTCATTCTTATTAATTGTCTACGCAGCCGTTTCTCTGTTTACGTGTCCTTATCGTAGCAATGTCCGCTGTTTTCGTGAATTTATTCTCTTGTCATTCTTATTAATTGTCTACGCAGCCGTTTCTCTGTTTACGTGTCCTTATCGTAGCAATGTCCGGTGTTTTCGTGAGTTTATTCTCTTGTCATTCTTATTAATTGTCTACGCAGCCGTTTCTCTGTTTACGTGTCTTTGTCTTAGCAATATCTAGTGTTCTAGTGAATTTCTTCTCTTGTCATTCTTATTAATTGTCTACGCAGCCGCTTCTCTTTTTACGTGTCCTTTTCGTAGCAATGTCCGGTGTTTTCGTGAGTTTATTCTCTTGTCATTCTTATTAATTGTCTACGCAGCCGTTTCTCTTTTTACCTGTCCTTTTCAGAGCAATGTCCGGTGTTTTCGTGAGTTTATTCTTTTGTCATACTTATTAATTGTCTACGCAGCCGTTTCTCTGTTTACGTGTCCTTTTCGTAGCAATATCTAGTGTTTTAGTGAATTTATTCTCTTGTCATTCTTATTAATTGTCTACGCAGCCGTTTCTCTTTTTACGTGTCCTTTTCGTAGCCATGTCCGAGTGTTTTCGCGAGTTTATTCTCTTGTCATTCTAATTGATTGTCTACGCAGCCGTTTCTCTTTTTACGTGTTCTTTTCGTAGCAATGGCCGTGTTTTCGTGTGTTTCTTCTCTTGTCATTCTTATTAAATTGTCTATGCAGCCGTTTCTCTGTTTACGTGTCCTTTTCGTAGCAATGTCCGGTGTTTTCGTGAATTTTTTCTCTTGTCATTCTTATTAATTGTCTACGCAGCCGTTTCTCTGTTTACGTGTCCTTTTCGTGGCAATGTCCGGTGTTTTCGTGAATTTCTTCTCTTGTCATTCTTATTAATTGTCTACGCAGCCGTTTCTCTGTTTACGTGTCCGTTCTGTGGCAATGTCCGGTGTTTTCGTGAGTTTCTTCTCTTGTCATTCTTATTAATTGTCTACGCAGCCGTTTCTCTGTTTACGTGTCCGTTCTGTGGCAATGTCCGGTGTTTTCGTGAATTTATTCTCTTGTCATTCTTATTAATTGTCTATGCAGCCGTTTCTCTTTTTACGTGTTCTTTTTCGTAGCAATGTCCGGTGTTTTCGTGAGTTTATTCTCTTGTCATTCTTATTAATTGTCTACGTAGCCGTTTCTCTGTTTACGTGTTCTTTTCGTAGCAATGTCCGCTGTTTTCGTGAATTTATTCTCTTGTCATTCTTATTAATTGTCTACGCAGCCGTTTCTCTGTTTACGTGTCCTTATCGTAGCAATATCCGGTGTTTTCGTGAGTTTATTCTCTTGTCATTCTTATTAATTGTCTACGCAGCCGTTTCTCTGTTTACGTGTCCGTTCTGTGGCAATGTCCGGTGTTTTCGTGAATTTCTTCTCTTGTCATTCTTATTAATTGTCTACGCAGCCGTTTCTCTGTTTACGTGTTCTTTTCGTAGCAATGTCCGGTGTTTTCGTGAATTTATTCTCTTGTCATTCTTATTAATTGTCTACGCAGCCGTTTCTCTGTTTACGTGTCCTTATCGTAGCAATGTCCGCTGTTTTCGTGAATTTATTCTCTTGTCATTCTTATTAATTGTCTACGCAGCCGTTTCTCTGTTTACGTGTTCTTTTCGTAGCAATGTCCGGTGTTTTCGTGAATTTATTCTCTTGTCATTCTTATTAATTGTCTACGCAGCCGTTTCTCTGTTTACGTGTTCTTTTCGTAGCAATGTCCGGTGTTTTCGTGAATTTATTCTCTTGTCATTCTTATTAATTGTCTACGCAGCCGTTTCTCTGTTTACGTGTCCTTATCGTAGCAATGTCCGCTGTTTTCGTGAATTTATTCTCTTGTCATTCTTATTAATTGTCTACGCAGCCGTTTCTCTGTTTACGTGTCCTTATCGTAGCAATGTCCGGTGTTTTCGTGAGTTTATTCTCTTGTCATTCTTATTAATTGTTTACGCAGCCGTTTCTCTGTTTACGTGTCTTTGTCTTAGCAATATCTAGTGTTCTAGTGAATTTCTTCTCTTGTCATTCTTATTAATTGTCTACGCAGCCGCTTCTCTTTTTACGTGTCCTTTTCGTAGCAATGTCCGGTGTTTTCGTGAGTTTATTCTCTTGTCATTCTTATTAATTGTCTACGCAGCCGTTTCTCTTTTTACCTGTCCTTTTCAGAGCAATGTCCGGTGTTTTCGTGAGTTTATTCTTTTGTCATTCTTATTAATTGTCTACGCAGCCGTTTCTCTGTTTACGTGTCCTTTTCGTAGCAATATCTAGTGTTTTAGTGAATTTCTTCTCTTGTCATTCTTATTAATTGTCTACGAAGCCGTTTCTCTTTTTACGTGTCCTTTTCGTAGCCATGTCCGTGTTTTCGTGTGTTTCTTCTCTTGTCATTCTTATTGATTGTCTACGCAGCCGTTTCTCTGTTTACGTGTTCTTTTCGTAGCAATGTCCGCTGTTTTCGTGAGTTTATTCTCTTGTCATTCTCATTAATTGTCTACGCAGCCGTTTCTCTGTTTACGTGTTCTTTTCGTAGCAATGTCCGCTGTTTTCGTGAATTTCTTCTCTAGTCATTCTTATTAATTGTCTACGCAGCCGTTTCTCTGTTTACGTGTTCTTTTCGTAGCAATGTCCGCTGTTTTCGTGAATTTATTCTCTTGTCATTCTTATTAATTGTCTACGCAGCCGTTTCTCTGTTTACGTGTCCGTTCTGTGGCAATGTCCGGTGTTTTCGTGAATTTCTTCTCTTGTCATTCTTATTAATTGTCTACGCAGCCGTTTCTCTGTTTACGTGTCCGTTCTGTGGCAATGTCCGGTGTTTTCGTGAGTTTCTTTACTTGTCATTCTTATTAATTGTCTACGCAGCCGTTTCTCTGTTTACGTGTCCTTTTCGTGGCAATGTCCGGTGTTTTCGTGAATTTCATTTCTTGTCATTCTTATTAATTGTCTACGCAGCCGTTTCTCTTTTTACGTGTCCTTTTCGTAGCAATGTCCGGTGTTTTCGTGAGTTTATTCTTTTGTCATTCTTATTAATTGTCTACGCAGCCGTTTCTCTGTTTACGTGTCCTTTTCGTAGCAATATCTAGTGTTTTAGTGAATTTCTTCTCTTGTCATTATTATTAATTGTCTACGCAGCCGTTTCTCTTTTTACGTGTCCTTTTCGTAGCCATGTCCGAGTGTTTTCGTGAGTTTATTCTCTTGTCATTCTTATTAATTGTCTACGCAGCCGTTTCTCTGTTTACGTGTTCTTTTCGTAGCAATGTCCGGTGTTTTCGTGAATTTTTTCTCTTGTCATTCTTATTAATTGTCTATGCAGCCGTTTCTCTGTTTACGTGTCCTTTTCGTAGCCATGTCCGTGTTTTCGTGAATTTTTTCTCTTGTCATTCTTATTAATTGTCTACGCAGCCGTTTCTCTGTTTACGTGTCCTTTTCGTGGCAATATCCGGTGTTTTCGTGAATTTCTTCTCTTGTCATTCTTATTAATTGTCTACGCAGCCGTTTCTCTGTTTACGTGTCCTTTTCGTGGCAATGTCCGGTGTTTTCGTGAATTTCTTCTCTAGTCATTCTTATTAATTGTCTACGCAGCCGTTTCTCTTTTTACGTGTCCTTTTCGTAGCAATGTCCGGGTGTTTTCGTGAGTTTATTCTCTTGTCATTCTTATTAATTGTCTACGCAGCCGTTTCTCTGTTTACGTGTCTTTGTCTTAGCAATATCTAGTGTTCTAGTGAATTTCTTCTCTTGTCATTCTTATTAATTGTCTACGCATCCGCTTCTCTTTTTACGTGTCCTTTTCGTAGCAATGTCCGGTGTTTTCGTGAGTTTATTCTCTTGTCATTCTTATTAATTCTCTACGCAGCCGTTTCTCTTTTTACCTGTCCTTTTCGTAGCAATGTCCGGTGTTTTCGTGAGTTTATTCTTTTGTCATTCTTATTAATTGTCTACGCAGCCGTTTCTCTGTTTACGTGTCCTTTTCGTGGCAATGTCCGGTGTTTTCGTGAATTTCATTTCTTGTCATTCTTATTAATTGTCTACGCAGCCGTTTCTCTTTTTACGTGTCCTTTTCGTAGCAATGTCCGGTGTTTTCGTGAGTTTATTCTTTTGTCATTCTTATTAATTGTCTACGCAGCCGTTTCTCTGTTTACGTGTCCTTTTCGTAGCAATATCTAGTGTTTTAGTGAATTTCTTCTCTTGTCATTATTATTAATTGTCTACGCAGCCGTTTCTCTTTTCACGTGTCCTTTTCGTAGCCATGTCCGAGTGTTTTCGTGAGTTTATTCTCTAGTCATTCTTATTAATTGTCTACGCAGCCGTTTCTCTGTTTACGTGTTCTTTTCGTAGCAATGTCCGGTGTTTTCGTGAATTTTTTCTCTTGTCATTCTTATTAATTGTCTATGCAGCCGTTTCTCTGTTTACGTGTCCTTTTCGTAGCAATGTCCGGTGTTTTCGTGAATTTTTTCTCTTGTCATTCTTATTAATTGTCTACGCAGCCGTTTCTCTGTTTACGTGTCCTTTTCGTTGCAATATCCGGTGTTTTCGTGAATTTCTTCTCTTGTCATTCTTATTAATTGTCTACGCAGCCGTTTCTCTGTTTACGTGTCCTTTTCGTGGCAATGTCCGGTGTTTTCGTGAATTTCTTCTCTAGTCATTCTTATTAATTGTCTACGCAGCCGTTTCTCTTTTTACGTGTCCTTTTCGTAGCAATGTCCGGGTGTTTTCGTGAGTTTATTCTCTTGTCATTCTTATTAATTGTCTACGCAGCCGTTTCTCTGTTTACGTGTCTTTGTCTTAGCAATATCTAGTGTTCTAGTGAATTTCTTCTCTTGTCATTCTTATTAATTGTCTACGCATCCGCTTCTCTTTTTACGTGTCCTTTTCGTAGCAATGTCCGGTGTTTTCGTGAGTTTATTCTCTTGTCATTCTTATTAATTCTCTACGCAGCCGTTTCTCTTTTTACCTGTCCTTTTCGTAGCAATGTCCGGTGTTTTCGTGAGTTTATTTTTTTGTCATTCTTATTAATTGTCTACGCAGCCGTTTCTCTGTTTACGTGTCCTTTTCGTAGCAATATCTAGTGTTTTAGTGAATTTCTTCTCTTGTCATTCTTATTAATTGTCTACGCAGCCGTTTCTCTTTTTACGTGTCCTTTTCGTAGCCATGTCCGAGTGTTTTCGCGAGTTTATTCTCTTGTCATTCTTATTGATTGTCTACGCAGCCGTTTCTCTTTTTACGTGTTCTTTTCGTAGCAATGTCCGGTGTTTTCGTGAGTTTATTCTCTAGTTATTCTTATTAATTGTCTACGCAGCCGTTTCTCTGTTTACGTGTCCTTTTCGTAGCAATGTCCGGGTGTTTTCGTGAGTTTATTCTCTTGTCATTCTTATTAATTGTCTACGCAGCTGTTTCTCTGTTTACGTGTCCTTTTCGTAGCAATGTCCGGGTGTTTTCGTGAGTTTATTCTCTTGTCATTCTTATTAATTGTCTACGCAGCCGTTTCTCTTCTTACGTGTCCTTTTCGTAGCAATGTTCGGTGTTGTCGTGAGTTTATTCTCTTTTCATTCTTATTAATTGTCTACGCAGCCGTTTCTCTATTTACGTGTCCTTTTCGTAGCAATGTCCGGTGTTTTCGTGAGTTTATTCTCTAGTCATTCTTATTAATTGTCTACGCAGCCGTTTCTCTGTTTACGTGTCCTTTTCGTAGCAATGTCCGGTGTTTTCGTGAGTTTATTCTCTTGTCATTCTTATTAATTGTCTACGCAGCCGTTTCTCTTTTTACGTGTCCTTTTCGTAGCAATGTCCGATGTTTTCGTGAGTTTCTTCTCTAGTCATTCTTATTAATTGTCTACGCAGCCGTTTCTCTTTTTACGTGTCCTTTTCGTAGCAATTCGTGAGTTTATTCTCTTTTCATTCTTATTAATTGACTACGTAGCCGTTTCTCTGTTTACGTGTCGTTTTCGTAGCAATGTCGGTGTTTTCCTGAGTTTCTTCGTCTTGTCATTCTTATTAATGGTCTACGCAGCCGTTTCTCTGTTTACGTGTCCTTTTCGTAGCAATGTCCGATGTTTTCGTGAGTTTCTTCTCTAGTCATTCTTATTAATTGTCTACGCAGCCGTTTCTCTGTTTACGTGTCCTTTTCGTAGCAATGTCAGGGTTTTTTCGTGAGTTTATTCTCTAGTCATTCTTATTAATTGTCTACGCAGCCGTTTCTCTGTTTACGTGTCCTTTTCGTAGCAATGTCCGGTGTTTTCGTGAGTTTATTCTCTTGTCATTCTTATTAATTGTCTACGCAGCCGTTTCTCTGTTTACTTGTCCTTTTCGTAGCAATGTCCGGGTGTTTTCGTGAGTTTATTCTCTTTTCATTCTTATTAATTGACTACGCAGCCGTTTCTCTGTTTACGTGTCCTTTTCGTAGCAATGTCGGTGTTTTCCTGAGTTTCTTCTCTTATCATTCTTATTAATTGTCTACGCAGCCGTTTCTCTGTTTACGTGTCCTTTTCGTAGCAATGTCCGTGTTTTCGTGTGTTTCTTCTCTTGTCATTCTTATTAATTGTCTACGCAGCCGTTTCTCTGTTTACGTGTCCTTTTCGTAGCAATGTCCGTGTTTTCGTGAGTTTCTTCTCTAGTCATTCTTATTAATTGTCTACGCAGCCGTTTCTCTGTTTACTTGTCCTTTTCGTAGCAATGTCCGGTGTTTTCGTGTGTTTCTTCTCTTATCATTCTTATTAATTGTCTACGCAGCCGTTTCTCTGTTTACGTGTCCTTTTCGTAGCAATGTCCGATGTTTTCGTGAGTTTCTTCTCTAGTCATTCTTATTAATTGTCTACGCAGCCGTTTCTCTGTTTACGTGTCCTTTTCGTAGCAATGTCCGATGTTTTCGTGAGTTTCTTCTCTAGTCATTCTTATTAATTGTCTACGCAGCCGTTTCTCTGTTTACGTGTCCTTTTCGTAGCAATGTCCGGTGTTTTCGTGAGTTTATTCTCTTGTCATTCTTATTAATTGTCTACGCAGCCGTTTCTCTGTTTACTTGTCCTTTTCGTAGCAATGTCCGGTGTTTTCGTGAGTTTATTCTCTTGTCATTCTTATTAATTGTCTACGCAGCCGTTTCTCTTTTTACGTGTCCTTTTCGTAGCAATGTCCGGTGTTTTCGTGAGTTTATTCTCTTGTCATTCTTATTAATTGTCTACGCAGCCGTTTCTCTGTTTACGTGTCCTTTTCGTAGCAATGTCCGGGTGTTTTCGTGAGTTTATTCTCTTTTCATTCTTATTAATTGACTACGCAGCCGTTTCTCTGTTTACGTGTCCTTTTCGTAGCAATGTCGGTGTTTTCCTGAGTTTCTTCTCTTGTCATTCTTATTAATTGTCTACGCAGCCGTTTCTCTGTTTACGTGTCCTTTTCGTAGCAATGTCCGGTGTTTTCGTGAGTTTATTCTCTTGTCATTCTTATTAATTGTCTACGCAGCCGTTTCTCTGTTTACGTGTCCTTTTCGTAGCAATGTCCGGTGTTTTCGTGAGTTTATTCTCTTGTCATTCTTATTAATTGTCTACGCAGCCGTTTCTCTTTTTACGTGTCCTTTTCGTAGCAATGTCCGGTGTTTTCGTGAGTTTATTCTCTTGTCATTCTTATTAATTGTCTACGCAGCCGTTTCTCTGTTTACTTGTCCTTTTCGTAGCAATGTCCGGGTGTTTTCGTGAGTTTCTTTACTTGTCATTCTTATAAATCGTCTACGCAGCCGTTTCTCTGTTTACGTGTTAGGATGTTTTCGTGACTCTCTTCCTTTGTTATTCTTATATACAATCTATATAGATGTTTCTCTTCACATTTTTCTTTCTCGTTATTTTCTTTCCAGTTTCGCTGCTCCCTTTATTATTCATTATTTCTCCGATGATCATCCTTTCTTTGTTCTGGTTTATGTATTTTTATTATTTTCATTATTCTTTTTAACCTTTTTTTTATTTTAAAACTCATTTGCATACGTGTTTGTGGTATGTATAGACGCACTAGATGGTCACGCTGAGAAAAGTCGTGCCTCGCTTAGATTTGAATTTTTAAATAGCGTTTTCGTCGGTTTGTCACGCTTAAGTTTAAACTTTTAAATAGTATTTTCGTTGGTCTGTCACGCGTAAGTTTAAAGTAGCATTTTTGTTCGTTTGTCACGCTTAAATTTTAATTTTGAAATGGCATTTTCGTTGGTCTGTTGTGCTTAAGTTTAAAATAGCTTTTCGTCTGTCTGTCACACTTAAATTTAAATTTTTTAAATAATACTTTAATCGATCTGTCACGCTTGCTTGAATTTTGAAATAACATTTTCGTTGGTTTTTCATGCTTAAGTTAAAATTTTGAAATGTTTTTTTTCATTGATGTGTCATGCTTAAGTTTGAATTTTTAAACGGCATTATCTTTGGACTGTTATGCTTAAGTTTAAAAGTGGAATTTTTGTCTGCCTACCACGTTTAAGTTTGAAATAGCATTTTCATTGGTCTGTCATACTTAATTTTGAATTTGTGAATAGCATTTCAGTTGGTCTGTCAAGCTTAAGTTTGAATTTTGAAATGGCAATTGATGAAAATGCCATTTCACTCTTTAGTTTGAATTTTGAGATTGCGTATTCGTCGGTCTGTGACAGACTAGTATTTTCATCGCTAACCGCGCAAATTAAATGGGCGAACTTTAAAAAATATTCGCTTTTGTTTCCTTATTTATAATTCTTTATCTTCACTCCTTCTTTCGCTCCCCCCATCTCCCCCCCCCCCCCCGTCAACCATACCCCCACCACCTCCACCCGTATCGCTACCCGTAAAAGATGCCAAGTCAGAATTTTGTCGCAAAGAAATGATGGTCTGCAGTTTAAATAGAAATTAAAATAAGCAAATGTCGCCAATTCTGGAATGTTTTCTTTTTTTTTGTCTTGTTTAAACTGGATACCACATTCGACACGTGTTATAGATTATGGCAGATTAAGTTTCCATATTTTACACCAAAACACGTTCTACTCCCCCCTTCCCCCTCCCCTCCCCCTCCCCTCCCCCTCCCCTCCCCCATCCCTACGAAATAATATTTACCTCCTGATTTTGCTTACATTTTTATCACTTTGTTATCATTAATTTTCTTTTCTAAAATCACCGCGACCACTTCTATAGAGGGTTCATATTACTAACAGCGCTCACTGAGGATTAATTTGTTTATTTGCCTCCCCACGAGGTTAAAGTTTGATACATGCTCGATTTTTAATGAGGAGAATCATCTCCCTCCAAAAGGGGGCACTATGGATTGAAAAGTAAGAATATACGTTATTTTATTTCACAGCTCTTACTCCATCACGCCGGGGTCACCAGTGTTAGGATATACGTTATTTTCTTTCACAGCTCATGTATTAAACATATATTCCAAATATATCCATAATTAAAAGGAAAGGCTAGGACTAAGGTACGATTAATATATTTATTTACAGTTGACAATTATGAAAAACGAGCAACGTACATTATACAAAACAATAAAATATATTCAGTTCGTACTAAATCACGCTGGGGTCACCAGTGTTAGGATATACGTTATTTTTTTCGCAGCTAATTTATTGAACGTATTTTTAAACATATCCATAATTAAAACGAAAGGCTAGGACTAAGGTACGATTAATATATTTATTTACAGTTGACAATTATGAAAGATGAGCAACGTACATTATACAAAACAATAAAATATATTCAGTTCGTACTAAATCACGCTGGGGTCACCAGTGTTAGGATATACGTTATTTTTTTCGCAGCTAATTTATTGAACGTATTTTTAAACATATCCATAATTAAAACGAAAGGCTAGGACTAAGGTACGATTAATATATTTATTTACAGTTGACAATTATGAAAGACGAGCAACGTACATTATACAAAACAATAAAATATATTCAGTTCGTACTCAATCACGCTGGGGTCACCAGTGTTAGGATATACGTTATTTTTTTCACAGCTAATTTATTGAACGTATTTCTAAACATATCCATAATTAAAACGAAAATCTTGGACTAAGGTAATGATTAACGCATTTATTTACAGTTGACAATTATGAAAGACGAGCAACGTACATTATACAAAACAATAAAATATATTCAGTTCGTACTCAATCACGCTGGGGTCACCAGTGTTAGGATATACGTTATTTTTTTCACAGCTAATTTATTGAACGTATTTCTAAACATATCCATAATTAAAACGAAAAGCTTGGACTAAGGTATGATTAACGCATTTATTTACAGTTAACAATTATGAAAGACAAGCAACGTACATTATACAAAACAATAAATAATATTTATTTTTACTCTACATTAAAGATGGGAACATTGATTACCAGAGGTACCCAGATTTCTTTTCTAAAATCACTACGACCACCGCTATATTATTAACAGCGCTCGCTGAGGATTTATTTCCCTCTTCACGAGGTCAAAGTTAGATATAAGCTCAGTTTTTCATGTGATGAATTCTGCTTTCCTCCCCAGAAAGGGGCACTATTGATTGGACGCAAAAATACAATTCGGTTCTCGGCCAGTGAAGGATGAATCTTTATAAGCTGAGGTATTTTTTATTTTTTCACCAAATGAAATGAGAGAAATGAATTTTATCCGCATTTAAAACCGATTTTGTGTCTAAGTTTGCTCTAGGGCTTCCAGTCTCTAGCTTTCATGGTTTGTGTTGGCTGCGACGACTTTTGGTCTGGTTGTGGAAATATATATATATATATATATATATATATATATATATATATATATATATATAATTTTTATCATTTTCAAATTAAGCTTAACCTTCTGACGAGAAGAAATGTTTTTCTTTGAAATATTCGAATTTAAAGAACTCGCATTTGCTTTGTTGAAAATATGAAAATAAATATGTTCGGTCTGTAATAATATATTTGGTTATTTTTTAACTTTCAAAATAATTCTCTATTCCCAATATTGAGCAAAACCTATCATATTAGGAATTTTTCATTATACCCTTGAAAATATATTTATAAAAACATTATTTTATAATATCTTTTAATATATAAAAAAAACAGGTTTCTTCCTACTTTCATTCAGAATTTGTAGTCCACAATATCAAGACGAAGAATTCAAATACATCACAAATTCACTGAAAACATTGCAATACCCCACATACTTCATATTAAACGCAAAGGGAAAAGCCCTACAAATTTTTTCCAGAAATAATAAGCAAAAATTATATACACTGTACACTTCTCTTATACACAGACATGTTCTTTTACCTACTCACACCAATAATACAATAATTTGCAATACTCTAAATAAACTAGGAATTCCAACAATACAAATTACATCACAAACTATAAAACAAACATTAAAACAACAAAACGTTTTCAAAAAAACACACATTTAATGCAGATATATATTGCTGTCCCATGCAATAATTGCCATCATATATACGTCGGTGAAACTCAACGGGAACTAAAGAAAGGCTTGATAAACATAAAAGAGATATAAAAAATAATAATTCCCTGAATGCACTATTCTCTCACGCATGACAAAACAATCATTCTTTTAACTTTAAACAAGCTAGACTCATTAAATTCATTTTAAATAAATCTCGGCGAAGACTTCTTGAATCAGCACTCATCATAAACTCTAACACAATTAAACAACGAACGGGATTCTACAATTTATCGCCTTTGATCGGCAAACTTATACTTACAGAACAGAATTTGAATTTAGATCCAGGTTAGCTATTTTACACTACATTCCAAACAAAACTTTGTACATAATATCGATAGTAAAATAAATAAATAAACACTCATTCCATGTCATAAACGCATTACACATTTTGAATTCTACGGTCAATCAGCGTTCAAGGTAAACCACACAAGTTTACTGGCAAAGAACAACGCGCGTTGACACCGGAATCATCCTTCTTTTCCGCAGATGCAGAAAACAAACCAATTTCCGCATAGCAGAAAGAACTGTAGTTTCCAGTCTGAATTAAAGTCGTAGATATCTCAACATTTTCTCTCCCATTTAAAGAACAATCTCTTTTCGGAGAAGTAATACATTTGTTTCTTTTGATAATGAGAGGTTCCACTCTCGAAAATTAAAGTTTACCCCCTATTCCGGACCTTTTAAATTGCTTGACAGTAAACCTTTTTTTCTATTTACTGTCCTGGTATTTAAACCGTGAAATATTAATAAATTGATTTGAGATTCCATTCATATTTTCTCTTCTCACTTATTTTTGTTCATCTGTTCCACCTTCCGGTACCTATATCGCATTGCTCCTGCCTCGGATTACGAACTTATATTTGAAATATCTAACAACAGTTTACACGCCTTAAACAGGATATTTTCTATTGAAAGCCACAACGTCTTTAGAATAGACCAAACAAGGTGCAATTTTAAAATCTCCGTCGAATTTTATAATAAAATAAATATCATATTTTGGGGGAGTTGATTTCTCATTACGCGCGTGCAATTAACATATTGCGGTATATTCATTAGTATTTGTTGTTATTTTACTGTTGTCTTTTTTTATTTTTTGTACTTTCTTTTCAATTTATTTAATCCTTTTTATTTATCTACCTCCCACAAGGTAAGATGTGACACAAGGTCGGGAAAGTGGGATTAGATAAGTCAGCGCTCGAGAGGTGAGCACTCTAGCCATTTAAAAATTGCCTGGGCAGCCCCGTCGGCATTCCCCGATAGAGGCGCCTCAGACAGTAAGCAATAAACTTACTCCTCCCCAAAGAGGGGAGGCAAAGCCTGGGAGGGTGCACCTCCTAGAACTGCACAGGACCGGCAACCCCCAATAGACCGGCGTAAATCCAGACCCAAAGACCCGGACAATACCGGTTTTATTAGGCGGGGTATAAACCCCTGGTTGAATTTATTTAATCCTTATTATAATGAAATTTTGGTTGTTTTGTTTTACTTCTTTTCGGGTTATTTAAGGCTGAATCTGGTCATTTTAGTAAAAGTTTTTATGCTTCAAGTTCTTTATATGTTCAAATATTTATTCATAGTGTTTGGTTTGGTTTGGTTGTTTTGTAGAGGAAAAATGTTTTTTTTTGTTTTTGGCTTTGCAGAACATGATTGAGTTTTGCAAAGAGAAAAGAAAAAACAATAACATTAATGTTTGGTGCATTTTTGGTCAGGAAGCCGGTATCTTCAGACAACCTGATCTCGTAGCATCGGCTATTATAATGAAACATAATTAAATAGGGAGTTGGACGAAATAGTACCTTATAGGTAAGCCCCCGCTCCCGCTAAATTTATATATTTTTGTCCTTTAACTAAATCCGAATGTTTGAAGGTTGTTAGCAAAAGGTCATGGACTATGACCTTTTCAGTGGTGAAATTCAAAAATTACCACATTATTGGCTTCTCTGTATAGACGTCCCTTCCAATGGATTCTCGGGGTTTCCGCCTCGTTGCCCCTCCTTTCTACATGCCGTTGGATATGTACATTGATGCATTGAAACATAAGCGTGGGAGTTTTTGTTATATATATTATTACATTTTTATGAAAACATTTCGGAATTTCTAACTATCTATAAAAACATTTTGGAATTGCCAACTATTTATGAAAACCTTTTGAAAATTCCGAAATAGTTTCGTAAATACTTAGAAAGATATAAAACTGGCTGCTATAGTCCGTCGACCTTGATTTTGTTTAATCTAAAATAGCGTCCCTTTATTTTAAATATGGCAGCTAAGTGAAAATATTTCCGACCCAAACAAAGTATTCTATAGAAAGGAAAAATTGAATTGCACGTTGTTCTTCTTAACAACATGCCACAACGACCTGCAAGAAAAACTGACAAATTAGAATCAAATATTGATTTTGTAGGATAAAAGCTATCGATGACCAAAAAAAACAACGATGGTGCACTTTCATATACCGATGGGTATATAAACCATTATACACCTGTGGCATCGTCGTTGTCGTTGTCGTCGTCATCGTAACCCCAAGTTCCATTTGTCTGCTGATAAACTCACCCGGACGCCGATGTTTATTAAAAAAAGGTTTATTTATAAAGACAGACAGTCACATAAAAGAGATCAGAGAGACAGGTTACTTGTGTACGCGTCGGAGAGAAAGAGAACCGGAGACAGATAGATAGGCGGATAGCTCGTCCCGCTACACCTATTTACATTGTGTGTGGATACTCTTATTGGGGACAGCACAGTAGACACGTCTTTCCTACTTTAAATCTTGCCAGTCAAAAGATGTATAAACTCCGTGTCGTCGTCGTTGTCGTCGGGAATACAAAACCACTCGGATACCGATGTTTATATGAAAAAGGTTTATTACAAAGTGAAGAACAAACACAGAAAATATCAGAGAGACAGGTTTCTTTCATACGCGTGTGAGAGAGAAAGACAGACATGTAGATAGACGAATAGCTCGTCCAACTACACCCGACCACACCGTGTTCTCAGCCATCCTGTGCGCGCTGCACTTCCCTATTTGGGACAGAACCCAGACACGTGTTTTCTGCTTAAAGTCTTTTCAGCCAAAGAGAGCGAAAAACTTCGCCTGGAAATCGCGTGGTTTCGTGACTTTTCTCACTTCTGACCTTTAAAAGTGTCACTCGAACTTCTCCATTCAAACTTCTGACCTTTAAAAGTGTCACTCGAACTTCTCCATTAAAGCTTCTGACCTTTAAAAGTGTCACTCGAACTTCTCTATTAAAACTTCTGACCTTTAAAAGTGTCACTCAAACTTCTCCATTTAAACTTCTGACCTTTAAAAGTGTCACTCGAACTTCTCTATTAAAACTTCTGACCTTTAAAAGTGTAACTCGAACTTCTCCATTCAAACTTCTGACCTTTAAAAGTGTCACTCAAACTTCTCCATTCAAACTTCTGACCTTTAAAAGTGTAACTCAAACTTCTCCATTCAAACTTCTGACCTTTAAAAGTGTCACTCGAACTTCTCCATTCAAACTTCTGACCTTTAAAAGTGTCACTCAAACTTCTCTATTCAAACTTCTGACCTTAAAAAGTGTCACTCGAAATTCTCCATTCAACCACGGACCTCGCTATGCAACAACGATAAACATACTAACGTTATTTTATATATTAGGTATTTTAATGGTGCCTATTGTAATTATGACTTATAATTGAAAAGAAAAAATCTTAGGCTGTGTTGATCCCCATTCCGACACAGCACCTTACTTCAAGACTTTTTTTTAGGTGTGTATACATTGCGACAGTCTTGTAGCTATATTATACGGCGGGTATTTCTTCTCGGATAACAATCAAACAAATGTAAGTAGTTGTTTCTCCAGATTACAAAGATTCTTTTGTTGAGAACATCCAACGAGTCTCCAAGGGATTATAAGACGTATTACATTTCCACGTGTGCGTGTGGTCTAAGTGGATGTCCGCGAAAAGATATTCAGATCTTCTCTTTGATGTGGTGAGATTAGAAAACTCTCGATTTTATTATAAAACTAGCAGGGTTACCCGGCGTCGCATGGGCTTCTAATTTCCGTAAATTACGCAGATTACAGAGAGGGGAAAAATAAAAGTAAAACTAAACAGTCTGCTTAATATTTTAATATGAAATGTTTCACAAAAATCAGAGTAAAACTGCTTTTATGCCCCGGGTTAGGTTCGAACTCAAACTCTCTGTTTGTAAATACGACGCACTAACCGATTGAACCACCGGAACAATTAGGAAATGGCGACGCTATTAACTATATAAACCAGAACAGACGTATACTAATATTTGGGCTAGAGTTCTTTCTTTCTTCATTCTTCCCCTCTCTCTATTTATTCCTCCGCTCTCTCTCTCTCTCTCTCTCTTTATGCTTCTCTCTCTCTCTCTCTCTCTTCATGTTTCTCCCCCTCTCCGTCTCTCTCTCTCTCTCTCTCTCTCTCTCTCTCTCTCTCTTTATAGTCGAATGTGGGTCAGCCGATGAATCTCGAAACATTGTTATTATATTTGTCCCCGGTGTTATGGGTGGCAGTGGGAGGACTTCTGAGTGTGAGGGAAAAACCTCTCCCGCATTTTTTTTATTATGGCTAATCAAAAGGATTAAATATTAAAATCGATCGGAAATACATCTTTTAATTTTTTTTAGAACGCTGACCAATATTTAACCCATACGACTAATGAAATAGATTTAATTATGTACCTTTTGTTACGTAATCTATCAACGTCAATAAAGTAGGGGGACTGTCTTTACTTTATATATGAGATGGTCGATTGCTTTTCTTTAGTCCAAGTGAAAATACCGAGAACTAAAAGTGAGACGAAGTGGCCACTTTTATTGTGAGGTAGATAAAATATCACAGAAAGAGAGATTCGGAAGAAGATTCGAAAGAGCATTCGACCACAGTGTTCAGAGCATTTAGCTTGCTCAGTCAGCAAATTGTGCAAGTGTGTGGGGGTGAATGTAGTTAGATGAAAGATAAGTTGACTCGTCCGTATTTACGATGACAGTGTCATTATGTAAAAGACCAAAAGCCACTCGAAGACAAGAGTCAATGGGATTGTCGGTTGGATGGTGAACAATACTATGAGAGGATTGGAAACGATGCGTGGAAAAGGGTTTTGTTGACATTGGACTTCAAGACGACCATGTTTTAGCCATTAGGGAAGCAGTCGCGTGCTATTGCGGTCCACAGATCTGAAATGTCAGGCGTATTGGGTGTTGAGCTATTTAATAAATATAATCTTGTTGAGAGTTTCCGTTGCAAAATAAAATGAATTTAACTTTTTTGTTGTGTTATTGTCCATACTTACTTGCCTCCTTACGAGGGCAGTGTTAGACACAAGGTCGATTTGTAATGTGGGGAAAAATCCAGCTCCGCAAAAAGGGGCACTCTGGATTGGAACAAAAATCAAATTCACCCCAGTCTAGAAGGATCTCTCCTTCATTGACCTAGGACAGAAAGAATAAAGTGTAGCATCAGAACAGATACTACACTTTGGTGATGTCAATACGTGTACACTTTTTCTTAAAATATGTATTGGTTATTATTGAGTTATTTTCCATGCAAAAAAATAAGCAAGGAGTTCTCTTTTATTGTTTAAGGTTTTATTTTAAGACTACTACACCAGCAAAGAAGCCCCCTTCACCCCCCCCTCTCTCTCTCTCTCTCTCTCTCTCTCTCTCTCTCTCTCTCTCACTAAAACCAAACGGAACTTCCATGAACAAAGTTTATTACCTAGAACATCCCAGCTTTGAAACAAAATACCACGGAGCTGCTTCACATGAACGTCTTTAAGTCCAATGTTAAATACTTGGTTGTTTATGCAGTTTACGGACCGGGCTATTTTTTAGATAGGATTTTCAAGTTGAATTCAATTTTTACGGTATCTTTTATTTATTACTTTTTTATATGAAAGTACATAATAATTAGTGACCCCTCCCCCTATCATAAGAATGGTTTTCTAAATTATAACGTTATTATTTCAGCCCGGTCCGTAAATTGCATAAGTACCAAGTTGAGTCGATCTATTGGATAATCAAATTCTACCCTTTGCACCCATCGTTTCAGATCCTAGCATGGTGTTGTTATTCTTTTGTACCCTTATTCTATAGTAGCAGCCGGGTCTTAATAAGGGGTGGCCCATTAGTACAAAAAAAAACGGACCCAAGTTAACTTTTGCTGCTTAAGAAACCTATTACAATATCTTACTTGAATGGGTACATTGGGTTGATTTAAAAGAAATATGAAAAAGAATGTATTCATCAATCGACTCTAAGAACAAAGCCCTTCTTCTCCTTCTTCTTAATTGATAACAGCATGACTGGGAAATGGCGTCGAACCTCTGTGCCTTTGGGAAAACAACTCTATGTCCCCAGTGACCAATAGACTTCAGAACGAACCGCTGGCACCGATCGCCGAATCTGGTTACCAAAACAATCCGTCCCAAATGAGCATTTATTTTCTTTTTAAGAATCGACTCGCGAAACATAATCTGCCTTAAAATGTGTCCACTACTGATCTGATCAACTTCAGAAGTAGGAAGAAGGTGCGTGTTATGTATTGCTTACCGAACCAGATTCTAAACTTGGTAGCCCGGGTTCAAATCCAATTAGGTCTTTAACGTTCGGTTACGCATCAATGCTACTTGTAATAGTGCGTTTTCCTGTTTTACGGCACATCAACTCTTTTGGAGGGTCATATAATAGGATACGAACGTTTTGCTGAAAATGTGCAGTTAGTAAATCAGTTTTTTTTGTTTTTTTAAATATCTGAAGATTCGTTATGTCTCCAAGATTCAGGTTTTGTAATTAGGATTGCTCTCATTTAGAAAGTGAACCTTGGGTTTACTTTCGGCAGCCTCGTAAATCTCGTTTCTCTTATTTTGTCCTCTAGTCCTCACATTCCATGAGCGATGTTTCTGACAAAGGGGGAAGAATTGCTGTTTTCTAGGTCGGAATCTATTCATTTAACACTTATGGTTGGCAAGTTTTTTTTACCTTGAAGTAGTATAATTTTAGCTCCTAACATCTAGTAGCGTCATGCCGTTTTTAATTAAATCTCATTTGGCTTGATATGAAGTTTGTTTTTGTCGGAAACTGTTTGAATTTATATATATATATATATATATATATATATATATATATATATATATATATATATATATATATATATAGGGTGGGCAAAAATAAGGGTCCTATTTTTAAAAATTCATAACTTTTTTATTTATTGATTTTTTTTTTTTTTTTTTTTTTTTTTTAGAATAAGTAAAGGACCCCTTCCGAAGCAAGCATGAGCCGTATTAGCCCTAAGGAACGTACCCTCATTTAGAAAACATTATTTTTGCTTAAAAAACTCAAAACAGTGTAAAAAACAATACTTTAGTTTTTGTAAGTTTTAAGAAGTGTTTTTCGGCTAAAATTTGTTTTGTTTATTTCAAAAAATCTCGGAAGGGTCAGTCTACACACACATAAAGTTTGGTGAGTTTAACTTTTATTTTGTGGAAGTTATTCAAATTCAAGTTATTCAAATTTAAAGATAGGACCCTTATATATATAATATTTTAATTTCAATTTTGTTATCTTTTATGGTCGATGCTCGACTGAACTCCAATATATGGTTCGCCTCCTGTAAAACATCCACAACAAAAACTCGTCTAGCTACAACCACTGTAAATAATTTTCCTTTCTTCCTCTGTGTACCGAAATCTAAATGGAACTTCCATGAGCAAAGTTTCTTTCCAATAGCTACCTGTCTGTGGAGCACAATATCACGGGGCTGCTTCTCAGCTGACCACGACATGGTCGTTTTCAAGTCCAGTGTTAACAAATTCTTGTTGAGCCCTCCTTTTTGATGATCAGATTCTGGCCAGTTTCACGGTGTTTTCTCACCATTACACTCATGAACCCTTGTCGTCGAGTGACCCTAGGATCTTGATAAGCGGTGATTTGTTAGTACATAACAAATAACAGTCAGATTTACACATATGCATACATTCATTTCTCACCAGATGGCTTGTCAAATATATGATATATAAAAAGGGGTTACACTTAATTCTTAGTGTAACAGTTCCTACACAAAACAGAAACAGACATGAATTGCAAGGGTAAAAACTGAGAATGCGATGGGCTATGTAAAATAAATACAACTTACTTTGTATTACCTAAAAACTATTTTACACAAGAATGTTATGACCAGTGATGAAATGGCTACTGCAAAGTCCTGCCTTAACTGCCACAGAAACTATATCTGGCGACATGGCATCGGTTGCAAAAAGAATTCGCATGAATCAGCATGGTACAACTTGACCATGTTTTAGCCATTAGGGAAGCAGTCGCGTGCTATTGCGGTCCACAGATCTGAAATGTCAGGAGTATTGGGTGTTGAGCTATTTAATAAATATAATCTCGTTGAGAGTTTCCGTTTCAAAATAAAATGAATTTAACTTTTTTGTTGTTTTATTGTCCATACTTACTTGCCTCCTTACGAGGGCAGTGTTAGACACAAGGTCGATTTGTAATGTGGGGGAAAATCCAGCTCCGCAAAAAGGGGCACTCTGGATTGGAACAAAAATCAAATTCGCCCCAGTCTAGAAGGATCTCTCCTTTGACCGCTTTGATTCTTTTGTTGGTCAGGAGGGACCACGTGAAGGTTTTTAAAATCCCTAAGTGAAAGTATTGTTATGGAACCGAGTGGATTTGATCTTGGCACACCTCGGTCATCACTTCATGTCGTTATACATTTAGCATCCATAAAACGGAAAGCTGTAACAGAAACGCGTCAACCCAGCTTCCATCCCAAGCCAGAAAGAAGTCATGTTTCACTTTTGAATATCACACAACGCAGGTGCGAGTCTGTTTTGTACTTTTAAGTTGAAGAGTCATTCACTTTTGTCGCCAGTATAATTCAGGGGAGATAACCCGTAAAAATACTTCCAAAACATTACCAATAACATATGAAATCTTATCTAGATTGAATTGTGCTCAGTGGATATTTATGTTGTTCAATTATGATTTGTCTTTCTTCTCTGTTTCGATATACATTCTGTTATTGCTATTTATTGGGATTTTTCCTGAAACATTATTTCAAATTACTGTCAAACCAAATAGGGTGCGTGCTTGATCTATATGATTCTGCCGCATCCTATGGAATCAGCCATGACAAGTTCAAATCCCATCAGATCTATTGTGGTCATCTAAGCACTGATAAGGTTTGGGGAAATGTATGAACGAGCATCCACCCTCCAGCTATAGACAAAATAGTATATTGTGTTCAATTAAATTAACTTATTTCCAGAGAGCTTCGCCACGTGATTGAGAACAGAACTTCCATCGCATGTGTGGATTAGCAGGGTTTTACTGGAGTACTTGCGAAAGGTATCTTCAAGTCAGTATTTTTTGCAGACCTTCCTCCCACCATACAACGCCTGGTGTTCCCAAATCGCTACCCTTCTGGTACTCACCAGACTCAACATCGCTTAACACCGGTGATCAATTAATCGTATACAATAAATCGTTGGTTTTTTTTCGATAGTTATCCAAAAAGAACAGTGTGGCTCCCTGAGACGAAATTCACCTACATTGACGTTTTTTGTTTTTGTTTTTTTGTTTTTTTGTTTGTAAAACTTAATTATGTTCTACAAAACCAAAAACAAAAACAACAGCCCCTCTCCCTTTCTCCCTCCCCTTTTTTATTTTTATTTTTCCTACCCTACTCCCGGTCCTGGATATGACCTTAAACTACATCCGATGGTGAGATCCGGCTTACGGACTTTGGGGAATGTGGAGCCTCCTCTTAATTACCATTGCTCCCAGGTCCACCCTGACCCGGAGTGGTAGTACCTGTTAGGGTCCCAACTATGGGTTAAATAGAAACAGATATTAAAAGGGGAAGGAAACAAAAAAGAGAAGAAAACAAGACCAGATTCGGCATTAAATAACCCAAAAAGGGTTGATATGCCGTAAAACAAAACTACCAAACCAAACCAAAAAGAACAGAGGAGGATGGCAAACGGCCCGATGGTCTGACGGTGTTTCCCTTTACAAACGGCAAGTCACTTATATGGGATGCGACTTGTGTCGACACTTTTGCGCCCTCGTCAGTAACAGAATCGACAACAAACCCTGAACACGCAGCAGCGTCAGCAGAGAACCGTAAGCAATCAAAATATGCCAGTCTTCTCGACAGAGTGGTGTTCCAGCCATCGCCATCCCTATGGGTATGGCCATGGTTCCAGCCGATTGCCGTGGAGAAAGATGGGAGTGATACGCCCCGCCATGCACAACTTCCTAAACAGCCTTTGTCTGTTAATGACGCACCACAACGGGTAACATCGTAAATTGACTTGACTTTACGAGCGCCTCTCCATCGCCACTATTCGTGGAAACACCTTGAGCCTACCCTCAGCCTGCCAAGCCAACAGAACATTCGATAAAACTTCCTGATATTTGCATATTGGTTTCGAAAAAGGACATTTTATTAGTTAACTATTATTTGTTGTTACATTCCTGAAATTTTATTAACGTTGGACTTTTCCCCTTTTGTATTAATATTTTTCATTTGTAATATATATATTCAATTTCTGTTTAATAAATGTCTTCCCTTGAAAAAAAGGGTTTATATAAAAATAAATACAAACAAACAGATAAAACCAAATAAAAATCTATATAATACTAAACCTCTGATAATATTGCTTGTTTGTTTGTACAATGAATTAGATGGCGAATGAGACAAGAAGTGATGGGAGGGGGTACGGGGGGTAGTAGCAGCAATAACCTAAGAGAAGGAGAGTATGAGAATGGCATAAATATATGTAAAGTAGAGTGAGATTTTCCATGTACCATTCATCGAAGTAGTTTTCTTACAAAGACTACATATAAAAATCTGCTTCGGCGGTGATTTAGGCTAATTATTTGTACATGTTTTCAGAAACTATAATTTTTTTTTGTTCAAATTCATCGATTTTTATATTTAGTACTGATCGATAGATCTTTAAAAAATACTCATACATATAGGAAGTCGAAGACATTTTTATAAGACAGATACTTTTGTAGCACCATTATTATTATTATTATTATTATTATTATTATTATTATTATTATTATTATTATTATTTACTCACTAGGAGTTATCACACTGGTCATCGTCAGTGATCGCCCACTGCCAACAACCTGTGGTATTCCCTGGAGTCTGAGTGACAACAAGTCTCCTCAGACTTCCAGTATGCTCCACCTCTTTTCGTTCATCACCGCTGATGACCTTGCGGTATCGCAACAGCCACCTACCACCGATTTCCCGCTGATAAGGGCCATTGGTCCCCTCTGGGGCCCGAGTGGCAACAAGCCTCCCCAAGGTCCCAGAGCTGTCCGTGCTCTTCCAGTGGAGGTCTGGTTTGCGCTTTCCCTCCTCGACCCTCTGTCCATAATTTTCGTGGCGTCAGCCTATGCTTGCGCCTCTCTCGTGCGGTTGTATTATTATTATTATCACTATTATTATTATTATTATTATTATTATTATTATTATTATTATTATTATTATTATTATTATTTGTTGTTGTGATACATTACATATACGGACTACTTGAACTCTTCCACTCGCCATAAATACTGAGAGAACCTGTCTCTCAGTATTGGAACACACCAGCCTAAACTAGCAGTCAAGACAGACGTACAACCATTCTATTGTATCATACTTTTTTCAATGTATTTGTTTTCTCTAAACTCCGAGTTCGTGTTTTCCTTCCGAACCCTTTACAGGCCCAAAACAACTGGCGACAAAGTACAGTAAGGGATTGTTGAGATCCTTAAAATGGGCGCCACAACTGACGACGAAGTATATAAGTTATTTTTAGAACCTTAAAAAAGAACAAACGTGGAAAAATCAACGGCAAATTCACCCAACAACCTCCTAGGTCTAAAAACTGGCTTTACCGGCGGATTAAAAAAAAAGTCTTGAGATTTTTTTTAATCAAAGTAATTTTTTTTTGGGGGGGGGGATTAGTACAAAGAAACCAACTTGTTTTCTCTCAACGAAAGAAGGTCAGTGATTTCTTTATTGCTATTCCGACACTGTAAATTTTTGACAAAGGGATACATTATATTTTTTCCTCCAAAAGAGAAAAAATCCTGCCGCCGAAATACAAAAAATTAAAACCTTATTATTTCTGTTGACTAAACTGCTGACCGTAAATTCTATGGTTACGTGAAAAGCAGAAAGAAAAAGTTATTTTTGGGGTCGAAGAAAAGAAAAGGGTGTTATACTCTCTTTCTCCTTTTACGACTAAGATTACGTTAGCAGCGTAATATAAAACGAAAGAACTTATAAAAGCCGTATTTTAATAAAGACCCATTTTAAACATGAAAGATTTTAAAGCAACTCGTGAAATATCAAATGAAATATCAACTAGAACACAAAAAAGAAGCCGACGAAACTGAAGAAAGAAACTAAAAAATGAAGAAAAATTTAAAAAGTTTCTACTAGAACTTGTTTGTTCTAGTAAAAGCTTTTGAAATTTTTCTTACAAAAATACAAAAGAAAGACTTCTGGAACAAAGAAAAGAAACCGATCAAAAGATTGAAATATTAATGCAAGCAATATCGCATAGGAGTCAAAATACTGAGAACGAAAATGCTTTTTCGCAGAATACAGTTTAGAGTGTAATTGACAATTTCACTTATTCCCCAGACGATGATAAAACATTTGTTTCATATTTCATACATCTATACAAAATAGATGGTGAAGATTAGGGACCACCGAACATATTAAATTCGTGAACTTTATTTTACTCCGAAAAACGAGCGACTTGACTTTTTCTGAAGCTGTTAATCTTCTAACAGACTTATTTAGCTCTAAGACTTCTCTGTTCCACAAACGGTTGAAGTGCTTGAATTTAGTCAAAAAAGATGGAGAAGACTACGCAACTTTCGCGTCAATCGTTAATAAACACTGTGACTATTTCAAACTAGCTAAACTGATAACTTTAATTGCTTAATATTCGTACAAAGACTTGTATCATCCAGAGACGCAGACATCAGACGTAGGGTTCTAAATAGGTTATAAAGTGAACCAAAGTTAACATTAAAGAAATTATCCGAAGACTGTCAGAGATTTGTAAGTGTTAAACAAGATTCTAAAGACATTGAAAAGAAATCACATTTCAACTTTCTTTCAAAACAATTCAAAACGAAAAGAGATAAATTACCAGCTAGTCCCTGCTTCCGTTGTGGATCCCTTCATTGGGTCATAAATTGTCCATACTGTTTTAAAACCTGTTTAACTTGTAATAAAGTCGGACACAAGAGTTCACATTGCAGAACGAATAGTGGAAATAAAAATCGGGTTAAATCCACAAAAACGAAGGAACATGGCGCCAGAATTATAAGAAAATATGTACAGGAATAAATCCTTGAATACAAATGTAAAATTACAATTAGATTCTGGCTCAGACGTGTCGATTATCAACAGTCATACATGGAGAATGTTGGATAAACCAACCATGCTAAGTACCAACAGGATAGCCAGAACGGTGACTAGTGAAAAAAATCAAATTTAAGGGTGAAATTATTACCGACATAATTTTAAACAGAACTACCAAAAAAGTACAAATGTTCGTATTAAAAATTACCAACAATTTATTTGGCACAGACTTGATGCAACGGTTCAACCTCTTGTAATTACCAACCAACATTTTGTTCGCCAGAAAATAAAAAATCTGATGACTGAGTCAGAAAAACGAAAGAAGGAATTTGTTTCAACCATTAAAAATCGTATGAAATGAACTCAAAATAAATTGTCTGCAGATAAGGATACAAAATTCACGCTGAAATTAAATAACACTGAACTAAAAAGAAATCAAGTAAAATTCTTTGGATAACCAGTTGAAGGTTAACGAGAGTGAATTCATGGTTCAAGAGCTGGAAACGCTAAATTTGCAACTCAAAGATGTCTTAGAAGAGCTAAAGACTATGAGAGATAAGGTGACTTGTCTTGAAGTTGAATGTCGAAGCAAAGAAGACATTTTTTCCAAGATTAAAGGTGTGATCCAAAATCAGAAGTTTAGAATAAAAAAACTGGAGGATATCAAATCTTATTTTCATAGAGGAATACAGTTCTCTCATAAAAGAGACATAAACTAAATTATGGAACGACTATCGGAAGACACCAACAGCACTTCCCAGGAAAATGTTATGGTTACTAGATACGACACCTTCGACATACAACTTCCCCAAGCAGCCTCAGAATAGCGGCAATACTAAAAGGAAACGATACTGTGACTCCTGAAGAGGTAATGCTTAGGAGAGGGGTGTATGGTACCTTACCTATACGGACTACTTGAACTCTTCCATGCACCATTAATACTGGGAGCACCTGCCTCTCAGTGTTGGGTCGACACCAGCCCGTGCGGTCAGTTGCTGATAGACTTCGGACTGGTCAATACCAATCGAGGATTCGTTCTCGACAATTAGTCCAGCAAGAACTGGACCATTTCGGTGGCCTTTTATCTGTCGGGCTGAGGTATTGATCCTTGGTAGTCCTAGGAGGTGCGCCCTCCCAGGTCTTGCCTCCCCTCTTCGGGGTGGAGTAAGTTTATTGCTTACTGTCTGCGGCGCCCTGACCGGGAAATGCCGAAGGGGCTGTACAGACAATTTTTTATAGGCCAGAGTGCTCCTTCTTTAAGGGTGCTGGCTTGACTCTCCCCCACTTTCCGGCCTTGTGTCACATATTCCTGCGGTGGGAAGGAATTAAATACCTGGGTCCACAATAGCCCGTGCGGTTTTTCTGTAACGTCAGTTGCTGAGAGACTTCGTACTGGTCAATACCAGTCGATGATCCGTTCTCGACAATCAGTCCGGCAGGAATTGGGCCATTTCGGTGGCTTTTTATATGCCAGGCTGAGGCGGTGGGAAGGAATTAAATACCTGGAACCACACCAGTCCATACTGGCAGTCAAGACAGACGTACAACCACTATTGTTCTCTGTTGTGTTATACCTTTTTCAATGTACTTGGTTACTTTAAGCGTCGAGTTTGTGTTTTCCTTCCGGACCCGTTTCCAGGGCCAAGATTATTTTATTTTATTTGACTTGCTTGTTTACACACTGAATGTATTAGATGGTGAGTAGAAGGGCGAATAATGAAAAATGTAGGAAGAAGGGGAATATGAGAGGATCAGTAGTAACAACAGCAGAAGAAAGGGGGCGAGAATTGGATGATGACGTATTAAACAAATAACGTGAATCATGGGTTTTGATTGGATGAAAGATGAGTTTTGTTGTTATAACCGTTTAATTTTCTTTTAACAATTATAAGAAACCTTTTCAATAACCCATTGCCATGGCCAATAGCATCCTACCCGAGTGTCCAACATTCACAGGTAACATGAATTGGAACAAATACATGGAAGATACTGCCAAGGCTGCTGCAAAGAAGGTATGCTCCCTCTACCGTGCTAGAAAACTTCTCACACCTGACATTATCCTATATATCTACAAAGCCACCCTTCGCCCATGCATGGAGCATTGTTGTCACATCTGGGCTGTTGCACTAGCCACAAGTCTTTTCTTCTTAGACAAGGCCCAAAAAAGAGTTGCTAATCTAATAGGTCCCTCACTATCCACAAAGCTCCAGCCCCTATCCCATTGCCGCAATGTTGCATCCTTGTACTTGTTTTACAAGTACTTCAATGGAATGTGCTCCAACGAACTTGGTGCTCTGGTGCTCCCTCTCCACGTAAATACCCAACCTGACAATCAGCAAAATCCCACCCTTCACTGTAGAGATGCCGGAAGGCTTTCTATTCTAATAGCTTCTTTCCGCTAACTGCCAGCATTTGAAATTCCCTCCCTGCTCCCTGTTTCCCTGACTATACCAACCTGCAAAAATGCAAATGTAATGTGAACAAACATCTTGCTGCACAATTCTCCACTTAGGATGCCCCTATGGATATGGCCCCTTATTCTCAGTAGCCCCTTACGTCTCAGTGGTGACATGCTTTGTTTCGGGTGAATATAAGTAAAAACAAAATGTCGCTAGTTTCCGTTAAAATGAAAGCAGGCGGTAATTTAATTCTCTAATTTTATGGATGTAACAAGGAAATACACTGAGGTCGTGTCTCGAGCAGGTCTGCCCATCAGGTTCACACAGCGCAGACTACATTGTTTGGGCTATGCCCACGTATGTCATTTGGTCGCATACACAAAGATCTGTAGCATTACCTACCCTTTTCTACACATTCACCTGGGGGGGGGGGGCAGATTCGAATTATCTCTCTTTCACGATGATAGAGGGCGCTACAATCCGTGATATAAAAAGTGACGCACAAGAAAATTCTCACTCTTTCTTCCGGTCTTGCTTTTGATGAACATACTCACCAGCACACTTGCGACACACACACACATTTCATGGTATGTAAGACATTTCCTTCAACTTCCACAAACACACACACACACGTACATATCCTTCTTAGACGTCATGTACACATCTTTATGGACACAATCTAAAAGCGAACCTTGTCAGGTTTACAAAGAATAAATGTTTTTTTTGCATACATTATTGTTTTCGTGCTGTTTCTTTGTTTAATTTGTAAATACTTGCATTAGAACATGAGCAAAAGAGAGAGGCTGCCCAAGTGTCGACTAACTCCCTCAGATCTCTTAATGGAGAGTTTACCTCTGGGAGGAAACTAAACGGACGGCCACAACTGCGGTACCGCGATGCTGTGAATCACGATATGGAAGCTGTGGACATCAACACAGAGTTCTGGGAGAGTCTGACAGTCAACCAATCTAAATGAAGAGAAATCCTGATCAAACACCTCAACTCAGGTAAGGAGAAGCTGAAACAAGTCGTCGCGGAGAAGCCCGCATAAAACTGTTGAATATTTGGTTTATAATACGTTTGTATGTCGGAATCTGGCGTAGTACAACAGCTCCTTTGTTGATCCAGCGAACGGCATCGCTTGCTAACGGGACGATATGTCGTTTCTCGATCCGGGCGACGTCGAGTGGTCTTGCCAGTCGGTCCCGGCTTCAATCTCTCCCTTTCGGCTGACACAGAAGTAAACCCAATTCGGGAATTATATTTCCCTTTCTTCTTGCTGTCTCTTCTCTTTCTGCTTTCAATGTCTGCACCCTAGTTGCTATTGTTAGCAGCTGACCCGTCGCCGCCACCACTCTCTGCAGACGCTTTGTCGTTGTCAAAATTTCGTGCCGGCGGTTTCTCTCTGTAACTGAAATCAATCTACACATAACAAAATATAATAAGCCTTCTCTTTTAGTTCCGAGCCATTTATTTTCATTTATTAGCTTGTCGACACCGAAACAGAGAGAGAGGAGCTTACGTTAGTTAATTAACTAATTACTTAATCCCTTGCAAGGGAAGGAAGAGGGGGACATCGTCTGGCTCTCATTTTTGGGGATCTGAATTCCTCTATCTTATTTAATCGCTACATGACTAAGGCGACTTGACTAGTCGGCTTCCCGTCAAGAACTGAAATCTCACTGCAGTTTTCTCACCGGGAAAACTGTGACGTCACGAAATCTCGTGATCAACGCACAGGTGCGACCCAACCCTATGATCCGAGGTCTCATCAACTGTCACCGCGAATCGTGAGAAAAAATCGCACCAAAGTTGCACGAGATGACTCCGTTACAAATCGCGCAAGTAAAGCGATCTCTCTGTACGTCCATCATCACATGCGTCCCATTATATAACAAAACAAAGCATCAGTGAAAGCGGATCAGGAAAAGAACACACATCTGGCCTTTGCTGCACAGACTGTTGATCCCGCCTCTACAGCCACAGACGTCGATGCTTCAGCCAAACAAACAACCTGAATGCTAGCCATGGTTAACCCTGACCGAAAGAGGCATTACTACTACCTTTAAAATGGCTATTTACCTTCACAATCGGTTAAGGGTCGTGCAGCATTTCCCTAAAAATATGAGTACTGTTGCCACATCTGGGGAGGTGCCGCTCAGATCAGTCTTTCCTGCCTTAACAGAATACAAAATCGACTTCGAAATCTAATGAATGAGTGTCCTTTTATTTTCCTTACAGCCCCTTTCCCACAGATGAGACGTTGCTAGTCATTCTCTGCTCTATCGTTATTTTCATGGAAGGTGCTCGACTGAGCTCTAATCTATGGTTCCTTCCTCTAAAACATTCACAAGAAAACTCGTCTAGCTACAACCACTGTAAATATTTGTTTTCCTCTGTGTACATAAAACTAAACGTAACTTCCATGAGCAAAGTTTCTTTCCAAGAACTACCCGTCTGTGGAACACAATACCACGAGGCTGCTTCCCAGATGTCTATAACATGGTCGTTTTCAATTCTAATGTTAACAAATTCTTGTTCAGCCGTCCTCTTCAATAGTCAAATTCTGCACAGTTTCACTCATCGTCTCCAATCCTCTCAAGATGTCTCATCGTCTACCCGACAATATCATCAACCCTTATCCTCGACTTGCTTTTGGGCCTTAATAAGCAATATAGTTCGACGATGAATCATGTATTTGATAATCAGTGACCCGTTAAGTACATAAATAAAATTTAAAAATAACTCTGGTTTATGAATTGGATTTTTAAGTCGGCACATTTTTTTTTTTTTTTGCCAATACTTTTATGCGGCACTTTATTTAATTTTCAGAAATCTAGTGATAGACCCGAACCCTGACCAATTTCAACGTTTTTGTAATAAATAAATAAATAAATAAATAAAACAATCATGAACATATGTTCACGCTCCCCTCCCCCCCCCTCTCTCTCTCTCTCTCTCTCTCTCTCTCTCTCTCTCTCTCTCTCTCTCTCTCAGGCCGTCGCACGCACACGCATATGCGCGTTCTCATACACAGACCCGTGTCCACGAAAGACAAAAATAAAATACGCACGTGCTAGCTCACACACCCACCCACACCACACACGTCTTACTCACTCACACACTCACACACACACGCGCACAGCCCTCCCTCCCTCCCTCCCTCCCTCCCTCATCTCCCCTCCCTGGAGATTTAACACAGATGGAAGTAAGTAAACAAAGCCATTATCAAATTTGCTTGTCCGTAAAATAAAAAAAATACCATGAGATGCAATAAAGAAACTTTCTTTCTTGTTTAAACTCGCAACAAATGAGCACGTTTGCATTTATAATGAAAAATAAATTAAAATAACTCCACGGTAAGAATAGGGTTAGGGTTGGGGTTAGAGCATGGAATTTAAGAAGTTTTGGAAACGGATATTTTGGCCAGCTATTTTTTTCAAAGGGGAACATCGTTTAGCCTGAGGAGAGTTAGCCGACGCTTAAAAACGCCGGTTCCCTTATATACATGTGTTCAAATACAAGCATTAACCAATGAAAACAAAGTAAAAACTCGGAAACAATGAAGTATACAAAAAAAACAGAGTTCGCTTTGAAACTGTGTCCATGAGAATGTGTTCAACAAAGTCTGAGAAGGATCTGAGCGAGGGGGTGTAATTTGAGAGGAACGTCTTACATACCGTATAGTAGTTACTTCCAAAGCGAACCATAAAATTTACCCTCCCCCCATTTTTTACACGATACAACTTTAATCGCTTGATGTATCCAAGGCCTTTCACAAGGTATGGCATAAATGGCTTCTCCTGAAAATACGCTCATACGGTATTACTGGGCAACTACTTAATATAATTAGATCCTTCCTGAACAAAAGAAAAATCCAGGTTGTCTTCGATGGCCGTTCATCTAAGCAAGATGACATAAATGCTGGTGTACCACAGGGACCTATCCTTGGACTTTGTTGTTCATGATCTATATAAACGATCTCCCTGATTACATAGAGTCGGAGATTGGTTTATTTGCTGACGACACCACGCTTTACTCTCGCCATGTTGGCAAAACAGACGCGATCATATCCGAGGCAATGGCTGAATCTTTAGAAAATGACCTCCAGGCTGTAGTGGATTGTGGTCATAAATGGTTGGTAACTTTTAATGCCGCAAACACAAAGCTCCTTTCCTTCAACAACTACAAGAAGCCTCTCCAACCACCGATTGCTATGGCAAATAACACCCTCCCTGAGAGTTCATCATTCAAACTCCTCGGCCTAACCTTCACAGGTAACATGAATTGGAAAAAATACATAGAAGACATTGCCAAGGCTGCCGCAAAGAAGGTTGGCTCCCTCTATCGTGCTAGTAAACTCCTCACACCTGACATTAGCCTGTATCTCTACAAAGCCATCATCCGCCCATGCATGAAGTATTGTTGCCACATCTGGGCTGGTGCATCGTCTGCTAGTCTCTCCAAGGTCCAAAAACGAGTCGCCAACCTAATAGGTCCCTCACTGTCAACCAAGCTCCAGTCCCTGTCCCATCGCCGCAATGTAGCATCCTTGTGCTTGTTTTACAAATACTTCAATGGATTATGCTCCGATGAATTGGCCACTTTGGTGCCCCCTCAACGTAAATTCACTAGACTAACTCAACAATCAGCTGAATCTACTTCTTTCACTGTGGAGGTCCCCAGATGCCGGAGAGCTTTCTACTCAAATAGCTTCTTTCCTCGTGCTGCTGGCCTCTGGAACTCCTTCCCTTCCCCCTGTTTCCCCGACAGTACTGACATGCAGAAATTTAAAACTAATGTAAACAGACATCTCGCTGCGCAGATCTCAATTTAGACTGACCCCTCAACCTTCTCCCCTTTTCTTTTGTCTCAGTAGCCCCTTACGTCTACAGTGGCGGCCTGCCTTGTTTGGGGTGAACCATGTTATATATATATATATATATATATATATATATGGGAAGAGAAGGATGAAGGTAATCCGACGTGATGGGAAAATGAAAAAGGAAAACCAAAAAATGGATGTTTTTTATGTGTACATCAACGTTTCGTCTTTATTTATAAGACTTCATAAGGATGATAAAATAGAGAAAAAAAATGTCATGCAAGCACAGATACATGTAGGGTAGACATATTGGGAGGAAAGATAGAATGAAATAATGGCCAACATTCATTTCTATTTCTCCAACAAATACGGACGTCCATCCCGCAGTGGCCATTATTTCATTCTATTTTTCCTCCCAATATGTCTACCCTACATGTATCTGTGCTTGCATGACATTTTTTTCTCTATTTTATCATCCTGATGAAGTCTTATAAATAAAGACGAAACGTTGATGTACACATAAAAAACATCCATTTTTTGGTTTTCCTTTTTCATTTTCCCATATATATATATATATATATATATATATATATATATATATATATATATATATATATATATATATATAGGTTACTTCTTCTTTTGAATGGTACAAAAGTTATGGTGATAATCACCATAACTTTTGTACCATTCAAAAGAAGACAGATAAAATAAGCTGCTAACGATTTTAAAGAAGATTTTTCAGCATACGAAAAGATTGAAAATGATAAACTAAAATCGTGTTTACATTATCGACGCCTTAAAACAACGTTCCTATGTAGTGGCCATTTTTTAAGCGCTGACACACATGTGTTTAATAAATCTACAAAAAAGCAGCTAATGGTCAGATTTTCACGAAATTTCCAATACTTATTCTGTGTTGGATTAATTTATTTTAAAATGCTGTTTTTATAAAATATATTAGAGAAAATATTTTTTTCTACGTGCCCCTCCCCCCATTTTATTTTTTAGTGAAATCTATATATTTAGACCAATCGAAATTTTAATGTAATATAAAGACTTTTTTTACTATTTATGAAACTTTTTTTACTATATATGAAACATTTTACTATATATAGACCTTTTTTTACTATATATGAAACTTTTTTTACTATATATGAAACTTTTTTTACTATATATGAAACTTTTTTTACTATTTATGAAACGTTTTTACTATATATGAAACTTTTTTTACTATATATGAAACTTTTTTTACTATTTATGAAACGTTTTTACTATATATGAAACTTTTGTTACTATATATGAAACTTTTTTTACTATTTATGAAACCTTTTTACTATATATGAAACTTTTTTTTACTATATATGAAACTTTTTTACTATATATGAAACTTTTTTTACTATTTATGAAACTTTTTTTACTATATATGAACTTTTTTTACTAAATATGAAACTTTTTTACTAAATATGAAACTTTTTTACTTTATATGAAATTTTTTTTACTATATATGAAACTTTTTTTTACTAAATATGACTTTTTTTTACTATTTATGAAACCTTTTTACTATATATGAAACTTTTTTACTATTTATGAAACTTTTTTTACTATATATGAAACATTTTACTATATATAGACCTTTTTTTACTATATATGAAACTTTTTTTACTATATATGAAACTTTTTTTACTATATATGAAACTTTTTTTACTATTTATGAAACGTTTTTACTATATATGAAACTTTTTTTACTATATATGAAACTTTTTTTACTATTTATAAAACGTTTTTACTATATATGAAACTTTTTTACTATATATGAAACTTTTTTTACTATTTATGAAACTTTTTTTACTATATATGAACTTTTTTTACTAAATATGAAACTTTTTTACTAAATATGAAACTTTTTTACTTTATATGAAATTTTTTTTACTATATATGAAACTTTTTTTTACTAAATATGACTTTTTTTTACTATTTATGAAACCTTTTTACTATATATGAAACTTTTTTACTATTTATGAAACTTTTTTTACTAAATATTAATTTTTTTACTAAATATGAAACTTTTTTACTAAATATGATACTTTTTCACTATATATGAAACTTTTTTTACTATTTATGAAACTTTTTTACTAAATATTATACTTTTTCACTATATATGAAACTTTTTTACTATATATGAAACTTTTTTTTACTATTTATGAAACTTCCTTTACTAAATATGAAACTTTTTTACTATTTATGAAACTTTTTTACTAAATATTATACTTTTTCACTATATATGAAACTTTTTCACTATATACGAAACTTTTTTACTATATATGAAACATTTTTTTACTATTTATGAAACTTCCTTTACTAAATATGAAACTTTTTTTACTAAATATGAAACTTTTTTACTATATATGAAACTTTTTTTACTATTTCTGAAACTTTTTTTACTATATATGAACTATTTTTACTAAATATGAAACTTTTTTACTAAATATGAAACTTTTTTACTTTATATGAAATTTTTTTTACTATATATGAAACTTTTTTTACTAAATATGACTTTTTTTTACTATTTATGAAACCTTTTTACTATATATGAAACTTTTTTACTATTTATGAAACTTTTTTTACTAAATATTAATTTTTATACTAAATATGAAACTTTTTTTACTATTTATGAAACTTTTTTACTAAATATTATACTTTTTCACTATATATGAAACTTTTTTTTACTATTTATGAAACTTCCTTTACTAAATATGAAACTTTTTTTACTATATATGAAACATTTTACTATAAATGAAATTTAAGATACAGATAATATTGTCAACAAGATAAAACAAAAAAAAACATTACTTACATTAGTCATTATAGTTTTTATATTTAATTTTATTAAATTCAAAACTTTTTCTTTCTTACGTGTTCAGTTGGATGGCGTTTTCAATAATACAATTATTTATTTTTGTATGAAGGAATTTTTTACGAGAAAAATTGTTAAAATTTACTTTCATTGTCGGAAATTATTTTCAATAAAATTAACTAAGAAATTGTGTCAGTATTATTGATGTAACGCTTAATTGCTTTCAAAATGCATAAAACTACAGTAATTTTAGACAGGTCTTATATAAGAACTAGAACTTACTAGTTACTAAGAAAACTCTATTTTTATTATAATGGGCAAGAAAACTATGTTCTTTTTCTATTGGCCATCCATAGATATTTAAAACATCACAACACAATGCTTATGTTGGTGTACAAACAGACCCCCGTTGAAAAAAAAAGTTTTTTTCTTATTATTTCTCAAGATAGTGATGAGTATTTTCCCCCAGTTCGATAATTTAATCTTTAAATAAACTATTTGACTTGAAAACAACATCCTATTAATATAACTTTATTTTAGGGAGATTTAAAAACACAATAAATGAAGACATTGAACTCGGAAGTACGCAATTTTTTAAGAACGCATGAAATGGTAACGTATTAGGATTCTACGGGTCGTTTTGGAGGTCCCTACCGTATAGTGTGTATGTGAGCGCGCGCGCGTGTTGTTTTAGGTGTTTTCATCAGCGGTTAGGTCGAAGGAAGAGAGAGAGAGAAAGAGAGAGAGAAAGAGAGAGAGAAAGAAAGAGAGAGAAAGCGGGAGAGAGAGAGAGAACGGGGGAGAGAGAGAGAGAGAGAGAGAGAGAGAGAAATAAAGAAAGTCTGGTGAGGTGTTGTTAGCAACCAGTCCAGATGAAAAAAAGGCTGAATTTTCTGTATGACGCTTTTTATATTACGAATGGTAGTGCCCTCTACACATCACCAAAGTGGAGACAATTCAAGTCTGAAACGCCTTCTGGTGAGTGCATGTGAAAGGTATGCAATGCTACAAGTAAATTCATAAAATAATCGTTAGAACATATGTTATTCTATTCCACAGGTCATGTATTAAACATATATTCTAAACCTATCCATCATTAGAACAAAAGGCTAAGACCAAGTATGGTTAACACATTTATTTATAGTTGACAACTATGAAACATAAGCAACGTACATAATACAAAAGAATAAAACATATTTAGTTCTTACTCTACCTTTAAGATAGGGGCATGCTTACAGGGGGGGGGTAGATTCTTCATTTTGTAGGGGCTTCACGGTAGAGGTTCGACAGCGGCGGTGTTCTTAATACTCTCTGACCCCTTTTCGGGCATAAACAAGGAAAAAACTCAGCGGTACTCAGAACCTGTGCACAACCAGAATCGGTTTTCTACATAAATAAATTAAAATCAAAATCAAAATTAAAATTAAAATTAAAATTAAAATTAGAATTAAAATTAAAATTAAAATCAAAATTAAAATTAAAATTAAAATTAAAATTAAAATTAAAATTAGAATTAAAATTAAAATCAAAATTAAAATTAAAATTAAAATTAAAATTAAAATTAAAATTAAAATTAGAATTAAAATTAAAATCAAAATTAAAATTAAAATTAAAATTAAATTTAAAAAACATACGAGATTAAGTCAGCTTGTTTCTCTGGGACTCTAAATAGTTTACTTTTAACTTATTTTTAAAAGCATAATTAATTAATCAATTAATTAATTGAAAGTATAAAAAGTTCATTTGATTTTAATTGATACTGGCGGGACCTGTGGAAATTCCACAGTTGTATCCTTCATATGTTGTATATTGCTGTGGTACTTAAAAATAGTGCCATTCTATGGACATCCGGCGCGAACAAAGACCCCACGATATTATTGTACTATCCTTATTCATACTTGTTTAAGTAATCTGGTTAATGTATTTTCAGAATATATCTGGTTATGGAGGTCTAACTCCAAAATCCTTATAGAGGTTTGTGACATATTTTCATTCTATGGACATCCGGCGCGAACAAAGACCCCACGATATTATTGTACTATCCTTATTCATACTTGTCTACATACTCTGGTTAATGTATTTTCAGAATATATCTGGTTATGGAGGGCTAACTCCAAAATCATTATAGAGGTTTGTGACATATTTTCATTCTATGGACATCCGGCGTGAACGAAGACCCCCACAATATTATTGTACAATCTTTGAACAGAACAGGTACTACACTTTGATCCTAGACCAAAGAAAGGGTATTTTAGTTCAGGTTCCACGTTCGATAAAACAACACATCAGATGGAATTTAAACAATTACTTTTTGTATTTTCGGCGATAAGTCGTTTCCATTTTTGTTTTAAAGTGTGAAAGGTGATAACATACGTACGAACATGAAATTGCTTTAGCGTATTATTATATAGACAATAATTAATGAATTAGTAAATAAAAAAGAGCGCATCTTCTTTTCATGGAATGTAAAATGTTTTTTTGCTAACGGACTTTTTTGATAGCCATTTTTTTCAATGGGACATGTTTTGGTCAATACATTTTTTTTTAAAGGAAGGAGCAGCGACAAATTCCCTACTCAGAACGCTCTCAACGATGTCGTCCGATGAGCCCAGACCCCGTTGATCCTTGAACTGGTCGGCCCGAACAGAAGGGATGGCAAACGGCCCGATGGCCTGACGGTGTTTCACTTCTCAAACGGTAGACTGTTAATATAGGATGCGACTCGCGTCGATACGTTTGCGCTATTGTCAATAGCTGAATTGGTTACAAACTCTGAACATGTGGCAAGCGATCAAAATACGTTGGTTTTCCTGACAGATTCGAATTCCAACTGATTTCCTGGAGACGACTGGAGCAATTGGTCCTGCCACACGGGACTTCCTCAACAGCCTGGGTCTATCAATGTCGTTCCCCGCCGGGGACTATCGTGAGTTTACTTGGCTCTACGAACGCCTTTTAATCACCATTATTCGAGAGAACGCCTCAAGCCAGCACTCAGCCTTACAAGCCATCAAAACATCCGTTCAAATTGTCTAATGTTTCTAATAATGTTTCTAATAATGGCTTTTGTTAATTTTTAATTTGACAGTGGAAGCAGATTATTTAGAATAGGTGGTAACAAAGTAAATGTCTACGTTAACTTTTTAACGTGCATAAAATTGAACTTTTAGGTCAAATTTTTACGTATGGCAGCCATTTTCTTTTTAATAATTTGTTATTCTGAAATCATTGACGTGTATGTTTTAATCTCTTCATGCGAGGTGGCGGTGGCTAAGTAGTTAACGACACGGATTGACAACCTGGGTGTGCCAAGTTCGAATCCAGTTCGTTTCACAGAAATACTTTCATTTAGGATGTTGCAACCTTCACGTGGTCCCTTCTGTAAGTACCCGATGTCTTTCTAGAAAGAATTCTAACTAGAAAGATATCGAGGAAACCAATGCCAACAATAGAATCATCTGATTTATACGAAATGAATGAATGAAGTAAATAAAATAAAAGCAAAGATGGCTTAATTTTTGTTTATTTGTAAAATTCTATTATGAAATAAATAAATTCATCCATTTGTTTAACGTTAAAAAAATTAAGTAACAAATTTCAAATCATGGAGAGTAAAAAATAAAATTTAATTTAAAATACAAAATCACGTAAATTAGTGAGTGAGGAGATGCAGGTTGTTCAGGTTGGTAGGCTTCAGACAGACAGTGATCAAGCGTCAGGTGTTGTTCAATGCTGAGTCTAGGTTTTTTTTGGGTTTTTTTGCATGCGTTGATCTCTCCCAAATCATACTTCGCAGAGGAATAGCACAGGGCCAAGGCAGTACATCTTAGTGTGTGTTACTCTTAACATCGAGTGACGTTTGGCCTTGATAAGTGGTGACTCATTAGTAAAAAAAATTATATTTTAATTAAGTCGCAAACATACTTAGCTTTGTAAGAACATTTTTCGTATCACAATTTCTTTTTTTGTTTTTATTTTGTGGTAGTGTAGTGATAGTCCAGTTTGGCCAGGATGGTCAGGGTTGTTGAAGGAGAGTTTATGATTGTAGAAGAGACGTCTATCAACTGTAAACATAGTATACTCTACCTCCTTAGTAACCCACATACCCCACCTTAACCCCCACATATTTAAAAACGAAAACATTTAGAAATGAATAATTACATTAAACCCCCCCATTATACACTACTTCAAAACACATTACAACCCCCTACCCACCCACCCGAATTTACCACCCAACCCCACCCCCAACAAGTCTCGATTAATCTATAGATATATAATCACCCCACTAAACCATCAAATCTCTAAGTTTTACCTAAAATTCTCAGCCTTAAAAGCCTCTCAGTTATACTACCAATTATACCAAAATCACCTCCCACCTAAACCCATAACTATGATAGCTATTAACTCTGATACTACTTAGATTGATCTAATCTCAATTACTTAATCCTTCGGTTACTATCTTGAACACTTAATTATTGACTGGTGCCTAGTCTTGATTATTGGTAGTAGAACTATAAAAGCTTACCATCACTTGCAGACTTATTTCGCCTAATGACTTCACAAATAGCAAGATTATAATAATTACCATTATTATTACTACTACTATCATTGTTATTATTATTGTTATTATTATTATTATTATTATTATTATTATTATTATTATTATTATTATTATTGATACTATTGTTACTGCGACTATCGTAGGTATTATTGGCTTTATTATTATTATTGTTATTATAATTGTTTTTATTAATACTAAAGATAGTAACACCATCAAACTTCTTTTATATAGTAATTCCACTAGTATTAATTTTAGTATAATATAATTACAATTACCAAATATTATCATAACAAAATTTACTACCGGTACTGAGCTCATTGTAAAATCCATAAATAGAATGCAAAAGTAGCAATTAATACCCTAAATTAAAATTATCAAAAATATGTTTATCTACACGATAATCACCTATTACAACAGAAATGACAGTTATAATTTTATAATTTTATTCTCATTATTAAATTAAACCCACCCGGCCCTCTGCCCCGGTTGAAATTGAGGTCACGATGGCCCAGACACTAGATATCACCCTACCCAATTTTCTTAAAATATCACCTGTTGGAGTTCCCCCCACCTTTCCTGTCCTCGCTATAGGCTAAGCACCATCTTCGTCCCTCCTCCCTTTTATGCATCTTCAATTTCCGGTTGAGGTTGAATTTAAGATTCTAGGCAGTGATTCCATTTAAAGCTTGATTAGTTGGTTTTCATTATAAATGCTAACGAAACAACATATATATTGTCGCAATTAATGGAATAAAATCAGCAACAATATATATATATATATATATATATATATATATATATATATATATATATATATATATATTAAATTGTGATACGAAAAATGTTCTTACAAAGCTAAGTGTGTGTGCGGCTTAATTAAAATATAAACTTTTTTACTAATGAGTCACCACTTATCAAGGCCAAACGCCACTCGATGTTAAGAGTAACACACACTAAGACGTACTGCCTTGGCCCTGTGCTATTCCTCTGCGAAGTATGAAGTCCTCGCTATAGGCTAAGCGCCATCTTCATCCCTCCTCCCTTTTATGCATCTTCAATTTCCGGTTGAGGTTGAATTTAAAATTATAGGCAGTGATTCCATTTAAAGCTTGATGAGTTGGTTTTCATTATAAATGCTAACGAAACAACATATATATTGTCGCAATTAATGGAATAAAATCACCAACAAAAAATATATTTTGCTCTGGATTTTCATTGAGCACTCTCATAAACCCGGTTTCAACTTCCTTCGGATTTATACCCCCTGGATATTTGTAACAAGTTAATTATATATATATATATATATATATATATATATATATATATATATATATATATATATATATAATTTATCACTGTATTATGTGCCTTCTTCTCTACGTTTTATTTCAGATTTCTTCAAAATCAATATATTCGATATTTTTATTGACAAATCCAAACAAGATTTCGAAAATGTTTAAAAAATCCCTTTAAAGAAAATAATTTTAAATTGAAAAATGAAATTAAGTTTTAAATGAATATCATCATTTTATCCGTTGGCCAAAATGTCCGCGTACGGGTGGCAAACGTGTCATTTCGATGCAGATAAATGTCAAACTCTGAACACAAAGACAAAGCTGTGAACGTTTTTTTTTTTGTCTTCCATTTAGACATCTCTGGTAACGAACGTAGCCTTTGTTTGGCCGGAATTTGAAAATAAAACAGAATTTTAAAATAAATAAATAAAAATGGTTCGTTTTCATTTTTTAACACTTCGTTTTAGGGTTTTCTTCTTTCTTTTTTTTTCCATTTTCTTTTTTTTTTTTTTTCGTTGGGTGTGTCAAAAAATCGTAACGTGATAGGTGAAACGAAACCAGGCGCATGGAATCCGTATTTCGGCGAAACATATATTTTATTTCTACTCTTTGACCGACAAGAAGAAATAATATTATACGATAAATATTCTTTTTAAGTGGGGAAGAAGGAAAAATATGCACGGGTGTTTTCTTTATGTTGTTTATTTTTGTTTCCTTTAAAAAAAAATGTTTAAAAAGAATGAGAGAAAGAAAAAAAGGAAAAATGTCTTGCGGAGTGCTATTTGTTTTTAGTTAAGGGCTATTAATCAAAAGAAAAAGAGTTAATTTTACGATGCGTTTCTCTTTTTTAGTTTAATGTTTTGGGTTTGTTTTGCTTTTCAGCAAAGCTCAAATACGAATTTTATAAAGGGAGTTTGTGTTCATATATATATATATATATATATATATATATATATATATATATATACGCGCGCGTGCGTGTGTGTGTATGTGTGTGTATGTGTAAAATTGGTTATGGAAATGTCGACAAGCAAGTTAACACGCTAATAAAAATAAGGGCACAAACACATCATTAAAACTGGACCAATATATTTCGGTCGATAGGTTCGACCATATTCATTTGTTCAACACCACCAAATGAATATGGCCAAACCCATCGACCGAAGGAAACATCTGTGTCCAGCTTTAATGATGGGTGTGTGTCCTTGTCTCTACTAGCATGTTAACTTGCTTATCCACATTTCCATAAACTAATTATACATTTTGGCTGAAATCTTCATTCATATTTACTCCGTCATATCTCGTATATATATATATATATATATATATATATATATATATATATATATATATATATATATATATATATATATATATATATATATATATATAATATGAACTTAAAACCAATATTTTTCACAGGTGGTCAATACATTATAAATACATTATTAATAATGTTTATATAATTCTATTTATATATATATATATATATATATATATATATATATATATATATATATATATATATATATATATATATATATATGTCTGTGTGTGTAAATAAATTTCTAGTGGTACAAAATTTTATTAAGGCAAGGAATATAGACGTTTGTGGCATTTATTTTAGGGTGGAATGAAATTCAAAAGTGTAAAAACGAGAGGAAAAAATCAATACGTAAATCTACTAAGTGGGCTTTCGTCCACACTCATCAGAGTAAATACGTGCAAATAATTCCAATGAAATGAAGACCAATGACAAGTTTAAGAAAAAAATAGAGGGGGGGTAACAAGTGAATCACATTGTGTCCTAGAAACCACTCCTTTTGTTTACAAAGGGAGGGTTTTAATGACTTAATATATATTGCTTCCAAGACTTTAAGGTGGAATAACGAATGTAATCTACTTAGGACAGAAAACCTGTCACTAGCGTAAGCCGACGCACATTCATTGAGAATGAATACGTGCTTTCGCTAGAACTTATCTAAGGATGATTGTTCCGGTAACAGCTTGCATGCTGGAATAGAAAAATGGGAAAAGAGTAATGGTTACCTTCGAACTGGGCTCTGTCACAATGCAATCAACCCATGTCTAAGATAGTGGGTAACGGGGAAAGTGGGAACATAGTAGTGTTTGCTACCAGCGATTTTGGTACTCAGCGGTCAAGTGATGTTCTGGTGGTGAGAGGAAATAGTAGAAATGGGCTGGCGGTCAGTGCCCTTGGGTTTATAAAACATGGCTCATGTGACACCTAAGAGAACCGTGGTTAGGTTACCTCTTAGCCAATCCACGAGACCCTTAAAGGGACAAGGGAGACAACTATTTATTATATACACCCGTACAAGTGAGTTGATTGTCTTGTCGTCTTCGTCGCCATCATCATCGTTGTGAGCCCAGGTTGCTTTTCTGTTTGTTGATACAGAACCACGTCAACACTTTTTGGTTAGTTTATAAAAAGGTTTATTCAAAGGACAGAACAGAAACTTCGCATAAGAAAGAGGGAGGGAGATAAAGAAAGAGGAAGAAAAGAGAGAAAGAGGAGAGAGAAAAAAGAGAGAGAAAAAAGAGAGAGAGAAAGAGAGAGAAAAAAGAGAGATCTGACTACATCAGGCCATCTCCAGTTTTGCCGTGTTACATATAAGCCGTAAGTCAACTAAAACTACTAATGATGATGACTTAAATGGAAAAAGAAAAACTAAAAGTAGAAAAGCAATTTGGTAAACTTTTCCTTGAAATTAATTGTTTAAACTAAAATACAATCAATGTTTGTTATATTTGACCTAGAGTGTTATATACACCCGTGTCGTCATAGTTTTGAGACCCGTTTGCGTTTTTGTCCGTCGTCGTTGTCGTCGTCGTCGTCGCCGCCATCATTTTGAGCCCCGGTTACTTTTTTGTTCGTTGATACAAACCACGCCGACATTTCTAACAAGGTTTATTCACATGACAGAACAGTAAATTCGCATGCTGTGTGTGTATGAGAGAGAGAGAGAGAGAGAGGGGGGGATGTCATTACATCAGTCGCCCGACGCGTATTGTCTCCGGTTTGGGGACGGCACGTAAAAACACGTTTTTTGTCATTCAAGTTTCGCCGGTTGAGGGCAAGGAATAGAGTCCGTCCGGAAATCACGTAGTTTGCGTAACTACTGTTTGGCACCCCTTCCTCTGACGGCAACCCCTAAAACATTTCCATTAACACGACTACTACTATATAACGCATTGACCAATCAATGAGTGCGTTATAAATACCTTTAGTTGTTATGCATCAATTTGCACCACAGAAGATTCACTCTTAGCCCTGAATACACGGGTATGGCAAAAGATTTCAAGTTGTGAATAAGTTTGTGTACCATGTTGTGCATTCTAGACGATTACAAAAACATTTCGGTAATACATGGGAGGATATTGGCCATGGACGGGCATCCGGTTTCCACCGATCAAATCCAATCAAATTTATAGCAAAGTGCAACAAGCCATGTAAATGGACAGTTAGAAGATGTATACATCTCAACAGCGTCTGAATGTTGTGTCACATGCGACTTTAAACCTGGATATGATAGAAATCATTACCACCTCTGATAGGCTTTCCCACGAAGCATAAAAACAGACAATGAATGCTACCCCTCCTCCAAGGAAACAAAAACGACCATGGTATATATTCCGCTGGGTTCCGTGGAGACCACGACCGGGATCCGGCGTGAAAAGTCTCCGAAAAGTACATCCAAATTCTGGTTGATGTTTTATGTTAGAAACGTGTCCTCATGCATCCCCCGCCACTCAAGTGAGGGGTAATCACCCAAAGATCAACGGCCAGGATGCATCCAGAGCTTCCTTGAACTGTTTGGTCGCCGGTAGGGGTTAGGGTTCATTCTGGCAGCCTGTTCCACGATGCAGCGACTCGAACCGAAAAACACGCCTTCCGACGATTTAACCGTGAATGCGGAAGTTTCTAGAGAATATCAAATTCACATGCGGTCAAGTATGGTATTCCGAAATGGTCACCCATCTGGTACAGACCAGACTCAAAGTCGATTAACTTCGCCGATCTCACGAGAATTGGTGTGTTTCAACGTGATTATGTCGTATGTCGTATAGACGATGAGATTTCTCTTTGAATTGGAAATACAAGAAATGCCGATGTCTTTGGAATCGACGTCGCACTTCAATTACGACAAAAATAAAGGTATACAAAAATATGTTTTGTCATTCTTGTTTTATGCATAGAAGACTTGAGTCACTTATTGAAAACATCTAATGGGGGTTGGAACGTTTTGCCCAGAATGTTTATGACGGATACTAGGCATTGGAAATTGTATATAAATGACATTGAAGTCTTTGAATGAGTCATTGTACCAGCATTGAGTCTGAGATACTTCGGTATCGTTTGAAATAGAATGGACTTCCTAAACAACTTTTGTATGCAGAGTTGGATGAAGAGAAGTTTCTAACACACAAACCCAGGATGATGTTTTTGTATTCTTTAGATCATTCGGACTACTCTTCTCATCTTGGGTGTTATTCTCACAACGTTTCAGACGATGTAACCTCCGAACTTTTTCAGATGCACCTTGTCAAACTCGGGAATCTGTACGGAATTTCTAACGGAACTCTTTATTTAATCCACAGAGGTAGCTTTTTCTCGTTCCGTCAGCCATGACTGGGTAGAAGTCTTAAGTAATTAAGTAAGTAGTCTTTACAAGGACCTGTGGCGAAACGGATATAAGTGCTAAGTAATAATCAGTTTTAAATGACAGACTTCTGGAGGTTGAAGGTTCAATCCTCGGTGTGGGCGATACTAAGAATACAATTACGAATTACTTAAGACTTAATGTCCCCCTAAAAACATAACTGTCCATATCTTGTGTTTCTTCAGTCTATTTTAGTTTATATATTTATTAAAATTGTATTTGTTTGTTATTATTATATTTATTATTATTTTATTTTCTTAATTGTTATTATTATTTTTTTTTAATTTAATTTTATATAATTTATATAATTTCTTATTTTTTTAATTGTATAATTTATATTGGATTCATTCAGCAGAAGAGATGTTTAAATGGATGCACTTTACAATAAATTCATGTTTTTTGTTGGAGAGTTTATTTCTTTGTTTAAAGCGTATGATCTGATATATTTTCCTCTAGGCACAATCTGCAATTCCTACTGTCTATGCTGCAAGCTGGTGCTTTTTTTAATGAATTTCCATATTATGTTAGTGTTTATGCTTCTATCTTTTATTTTCTTGTTCCTGTACATTTAGCTAGACCTGTGCTGATTTTGTATGTTGAATTCTTGGTGGTGTCACATACCGGTTCCAATTAATTACCTTGGCCGGATCTCTTCATCGTTGATAGCTCTGCCGTGGGGTTTTCTTCCTTCGTCTAGTGGCCTCTCGTTTGCTAGCGTGGAGCATCGGTCCCCTGAAACGGAAAACTCTCCCAACGGGAAAGAAAGAACTCCGATGACGTTTCTAGAGGGTCGTGAACGATTTATTGGTCTGAATATTCTTTTACTCGGGAGAGAGTGGTCATCTAATGTTGCTTCTTCTTTTCTTCTTGTCTTATCTGCTAACTTCTAAATTCTGTAGACGGGGCGAGATGTTGATCTTCTGTCTCATTTTTAGAGACGCAATATTTGTCTACATCTTTGGACAATTTCGTCCGCTTTCTCTCACGACGATCTTGTCGCTTCGAGCTCCCATGACGGACTGATCTCATTTCCCGTTTTCGACAACAACAAGTGACGTCACCGTCCTTTGTCCTGTCATACAAATCATAAGCAGAGCTGGCCTGACCTTTGTTGAACCTCAACTTTTGAAGTCGGCCAGGTTTCACCAGTTGTTATGACTTCTTGGGATTACTCATTCTGAGAACAAATCTATTTGTCCCAAAATGGATGTCATTTCGACCTGCACTTAACTCGAACAAAGTTCACCCCTCTCACAATCAAAACTAGTGGACCTACACGCTTTTAGGCAGACAGGGACCCTCATAATATAACAGTGTTAGGTATACTTGACTTTAAATGCGTTTTCTGTGGCCCCTATGCACATTATTTTTCGTTGTTCGTGTTGTTATGCGTAGTGGTTTTGTATACTATATTGTTCGTCAGGCGATTATTCCTTAGGGGGCAGTTGTTCCTATTCCTGTTGTTCCTGTTTCTGCACTTGCATAAGTAAGTTCTATTGTCAGTGTGATTATTGTTGTTATTGTTGGTGGTGGTGGTGTCTATTCCACTGTTGTTGGTTTTCTTGTAGTTATTTAAAACTTTTACGTTGTGTTTTGTTATTACTGCTTGCATGTTATCAGTGCAGCAATAACTGACCTTAATATTGTTCCTATTTATAATTTGAGTGTATTGTTCCTATTTATAATTGGAGTGTAATGTTTCTTGAGAAATGTTTATCTATTAATTTGAAGAATAATTTACATATATATGTGATTATTTCGCTACTGTGTGATGAGTTGAAGCAAATGATGTTACAGTTTTTGTCGCGTCTATTTATGTTTGTGTTTTTCTTGTATACTAGCTACTCTATTTTGTGATGGTTAAATATGTTTATATTGCTGGAATTGCAAAATATTCTGTTTTCTACCGATCTACTTAAATATTGTGGGTGGGTGGTTTGAGTATTTGTTCATGTATATGTTATGGTACCTACTATCTTACGAACTACATGAACTCTTCCGCTTCACTATAAATACCGGGAGCACATGCCCCTCGGTGTTGGATCCACTCCAGCCCGACAGGAACTGGACCATTTCGGGGGGCTTTTATCTGTCGAGGTGGGGCATTAGTCCTGGGTAGTCCTAGGAAGTCCACCCTCCCAAGCCTTGCCTCCCCTATTTGGGGTGAAGTAAGTTTATTGCTTACTGCCTGAGGCGCCCCGACCGGGGAATGCCGATGGGGCTGCCAAGGCATTTTTTAGAGGGCTGAGTGCTCCTTCTTTAGGGCGCTGGCTTGACTCTCCCCACCTTCCGGCCTTGTGCCACATCTTCCTGTGGTGGGAAGGAAGTAAATACCTGGAACTACCCCAGTCTAACATTGGCAGTCAGACAAACGTTCAACCACTCTCTTTATATGCTGTATTTATACTTTCTTCAATATACTTTGTTTCACTTAATCCAGAGTTCGTGTCTTCTTTTCGGACCCCTTACAGCTCCACAACAGTCCAGATGTGCGTTGTTGGGTTTTTGTATGATTTATAAGTTTCGTTATTTAAGTCGAAACTTATGTTCAGAAAATGTAGCTTTAAGTTTAGGTATCTTTTGTGTTTGGATTAATTGTGTTTTAATTAAAATATAACGGCCGTTTCTTTATAGCTACACAATCAGAGCATTGGTAATTACAAAGATTGGATCTTATAGACATAATTAATCTTCAGTGTGTGTTATGTAGACTAAAAAGTATTACTCTTTCGTACAAACACCGGCTCCCAAAGACATATATACAAAAATAGTGGTCATGTGACCCTGATTTCACTTTCGTCCGAACAACAAAATCACCTTGCGAGTTTGAAAATAACTGTTCGTGTTCAAAGTAAAAGTCACTCTTTTGGAGCCGACTACTAAGCATTCAAGGATCAGAATTCTTAGCATCCACCCAATTGGGCCAAAGACAGGACAATAAGCTAACACGATATTACGCTCAGTTTCCCTACTCTTTGAGGGCTAGGAAGAGCAAATCATATTTCTCAACTCACACATTGTAACCGGCATATGCACACTGACAAAAGCAGCACACACATATTGCCCACTAAAGTGACTCACATACACCGCCATACGCAAAGTGACAAAAGACGACACACAATGTCTAATTTTCTCAGACTTTCAAGCGCATATACACACGGACAGGAAACAGGCGAAAGCGCACATTCACTTCTAACACTCGTAACTTCTCTCACTCCGAACTTTCTACAATATGAGAACTCTATTTTTCAAACGAACACAAAAATCACTCAATGGTTAATTTGTACATATATAAATACTAGCAAAAATATGCGACTAAAGGGAGCATATATTTGCTTGTCTGTGATGATGATATCATGATGAACGAACAGATACTACACTGACCCCAAAGCAAAAGGTAACGCCTGAGAGTATGGTATCATGACGAACGCCCCCAACCTCAAAAAAGAAGGAGTTAATACCTGGAAGGATGATATCATGACAACAGAACATATACTATACCACCCACCACAATTGAAAGATAATACAATAATAGATTAAATAATTTTTTTTTTCATTCTTTTAAATATTTCTAGCCATAAAAAAACATTCTTTTTATGGTTCCTTGGCCTTTTGGCTACGATCAAAGTGTAGTATCTGTTCTCAGCATTCGAGCGACATCAGACATTTCTCTAGCGACGAAAATATTGCGTATATATAAGAAAATATGACAATGCGAAATTACAACTGCATATTACATAATATTAATTTATTGGGAGCTATGCAAATTAAGAATATCTAAAACTGTATATGGGCATTTGAAGTCTTCTATATATGGTATTTCAAAATAGTATGTAATATCATGGAATTAAATAAGCATAACGTGTTTTGATGTTATGATTAGGATAAATGGAAAAAATACATTCGCATTTATTTATTTAGATGTTGTGTTCGTTAAACGTGTTTTATCTCTTTTATTCAACATTCATGTTTTTATCTGTTTTTACTCATTTTCCATATTGATTGTCAGCACATTTCAAAGACGCAAAATCGTCTACTCCTTATCCCAGCCACGATCAACGCTGTTACAACTAATTGCTTTTGTATGTTTGTTTGATTTGATTTAGGTGTTGTTATTCGAGTCATGTGGTAGCAGTATCTTCCATCTGGTTCGTTTGATAAATGTTTCGATTAATTTTGTTTATTAGTTTGATTTTATAATATGTTGGTTGAGTGATGGGAAAAACAGACACGAATTTGATCCCAAATTCGTGTGTTGGGCTATCTGAAAATCGCAAATAGCGTGAAACCGTGGTTAAGGCCGATTAAAAACACGTAATTCTTTTAACTAGCAGAAAGATTTGTCTGAGAAGGTATCGAGCAAATGCAAATCTAAAACTCTGAGCCAGACAAAAAAACGTTACTCACAGCTATCAATATATATATATATATATATATATATATATATATATATATATATATATATATATATATATATATAGTCTCGGAAGTTTCTCAACCATTAAAACTATATAAAAAAAAAAAAAATTAAAAAAAAATAAAAAAAATTTAAAAAAAAAAAAAACTTATAGTCTCAAGTCTTCCAGTGGAAAATCACTCATGTAAGTCAATTTATTTTTTTACAGTTATTATATTAGTTAGTTTCTAACACTATTTTAAGGGATCATCAGTTGTTTACCATGAAAAACTGTTTCGGGAATATATATATATAATTAGATAAGCGATAGGAATAAAAATTGGATGAAATGCAATATTTATAAAATTATCAATTTTTCAAACAAGGATTATATAAAAAATAAAATGTTTTCCATAATCCTGTTGACAAGAGCATATTTTCGAAAATCCATGGATTAAGGAAGAAAAAAGTTTTTTTTATATTACCCTTGTTTGAACAATTGATAATTTAATAAATATTGCACTTCATCCAATTTTTATTCTCATCACTTACAGGGCCGGCGGGACAGTTATGAAAGTGGGGGAGCTTCTCCTAAAAAGTGGGGGGGGGCGGTTAAACACATGCATATCAACTTAATTATTGATGACCGTAAAGTGTGGGGGAGTCAAAAAGTGGGGGGGGGGCTGAATCCCCCCAGTGCTGCCGTCCATGACTTATTTACTTGTACTATTGCTCGTATATCGAGCTTTGACTATTCAATGTAGAATATAATTCTAAGATATAATCTTTACCTTTATTTTCTCACTTCATATATATATATATATATATATATATATATATATATATATATATATATATATATATATAGGTAAACAAATGTTATTAATCTTTTTTTCCAAGAAAAGTTTACAAGAAGTATTTTTTTTTTTTGCCCAACAAAATAAAAAATGTCAGCGGGCTAAAAATCTGTTGTTTTTATTAGGGAAGGGGGGGGGGGCTTTTAACTTGTTGTTTTTTATATATCCAACGAACAAAAAACTGTTATTAATCTTTTTTTTTTTTCAATAAAAGTTTCAAATAAGTAAGCTTTTAAGAAAATAAAACTAGTCAGCTGGTCAAAAATCTGTTATCTGGGGGGCGGGGACTTTTTGTTTACTTCTGAACGTTTTTGTTTTTGGGGCTGACAGCTGATTGACTAATCGCTTCGGCAACTTTCGGCTGCTTACGTAACCTGTCCGAAAGCTGCCGACGCGATGTTGCCGGGGATTGGGTCGTAGTTAATGATTAGAATACAAATTGTGTAGAATACAATATCTATTGAATCATCAATGGTTCAAAATAAGGGATTCATAAAGAAAATTGTTTTCTTTATAAATCCCTTGTTTTCAACAAATTGGTGATCAGAGCATTGGTAATTACAAAGCCTAACTCTTATAGACATAACAGTAGTCAGAAAGCAGAAAAAAACGACTTAATAATGATGGTGGATTGTGGAGGTTTATTTAGAACGTGTTATTTTTTAATTAAAACCAATTTGCTTCATACGAGATTTAGTTTCTCTCGGAAACTCTTTCAATATATATGAATATGTAAACATATGAATATGACGATTTAAACAAATAAATACTATAATCTCTTTTGCTGTCAGAGGTGAAAACCGTAGCGTCTAAATGTTGATCCCAGTTACTGATCAATGGCGATCGGGTTTCGAAACTCAACGTGAAATGTAAACCCCACTTTCCACGAATAGTCACAGTGAAGAACCTTATACGACGAAACAGCTGTGGATGACTATATATATATATATATATATATATATATATATATATATATATATTGTGTGTATTTAGGCAGCATATTTTCATTTAGGCAAACATTATTAAATAACACGGAGTGGTTTTGTTTGATGCGACTTTTTTTTATTTTTTCAATTTTAAAATTTTCAATTTTCAAATTTCCGAATATATATATATATATATATATATATATATAGAGAGAGAGAGAGAGAGAGAGAGAGAGAGACAGACAGACAGACAGACAGAGACAGAGACAGAGACAGAGACAGACAGACAGATCATCTACTTCTATAGAGCATACAAAGCAATGAAATCGAACATATAAAGGGACACAATAGGGGAAGAGAGAGAGAGAGATAAAATATAGTTATCCACAGACACGTGTTTCGTCTCTCTGCGCCTCATCGGTGCGGCTAGACCTAGCGAGATTCGAAACCGGGACCCTAGTGAATGACGTCCGGCACTCTACAAACTGAGCCAAGAACCTTCTAGTGGTAGTGAGATAAATTATGTTTTTTATGAGGGGTTTAAGGGGAAAATGTGTAATAATTTTCTTTCGTGAATATGTTTTTCCCAGCGAATCTGATATAATCCTTTTTATTTTCACCCAACAAGTTCGAGTTCCAACATCGATGTTTTGTACAAATCCGATGAACTGCTAAGGAAACTAAAATGGCTCAGAAAAATAAAACGCATAGATATACAAACTATCTCAATAATCGAAGAAAAATGCATGATTTCAAATTACAATGATTTGAGCTGTTAATTTTTAATGACTATTAGCATTTGCCGTTTTGGTGCTGTGGCCAGGATTGTCCCAACGAAACTGTTTGAAGGATTATCACACGGCATACAGCATGGAAATAATAACTATTGAAAACGATTTGTAACATTAATAGCATGGGCATTGTTGATAAATGCCGCGCTCAATAGGATTTACATTTGAAATAAACACTAAACTCAACAGTATTGTCGTTTTTTATAAATATTAAGATCAATTGTACTGTCGTTGTTACTAAACACTAAGCTAAATTGCATTGATATTTGAGATAAACCCTAAGCTCAATGGCATCGTCAGAAATTGTGCGGAGCAATTTCAATTTTTTATATATAAAATTCATTGATTTCAACAAGTACTTGTCAAAAACCGCCCGATAAATTATCAAACTTAGTTCATTGCATTGAT
>OY744519.1:24576512-24836512 GCA_963556195.1 Sepiola atlantica | reverse complement strand
TATTACAATGATATTATTACAATGATATTATTGCAATGATATTATTACAATGATATTATTACAATGATATTATTGCAATGATATTATTACAATGATATTATTACAATGATATTATTGCAATGATATTATTACAATGATATTATTGCAATGATATTATTACAATGATATTATTACAATGATATTATTACAATGATATTATTGCAATGATATTATTACAATGATATTATTGCAATGATATTATTACAATGATATTATTGCAATGATATTATTACAATGATATTATTACAATGATATTATTACAATGATATTATTACAATGATATTATTGCAATGATATTATTACAATGATATTATTGCAATGATATTATTGCAATGATATTATTACAATGATATTATTGCAATGATATTATTGCAATGATATTATTACAATGATATTATTACAATGATATTATTACAATGATATTATTGCAATGATATTATTGCAATGATATTATTGCAATGGTATTATTGCAATGATATTATTACAATGATATTATTAAGCTCATCAACTTGAGCTTGATTAATGTTCTCAAGGAACAGATCGAAAAGAACTGGAAAAAGAAATGGCTAATCTTACAACTAAGAACAAACGATTGGGCGAGCCCCTCCATCACGCCCAGAAAGAAGTGGTCGAACTGAGAAAATCTTTTGCCAATAATGAGAAGGGTTAACAGAGTTTTAAAATAACCAATGTTCGCTTAAATGTAACAATAAAGGAAATAAAAGCTCTTAAATGTAAACATGATGTGCTTGAGCAAGGTTTTGAGAAAGCCCAAACGGAACGTAATGAACTGTACAGTTGGTTCATGAAGTCAATCCATGAAGTTCATCAGAAAAGCAGCTTCAGGAATATTCTTTTGGAGAAAAAGTTTCCCACGCCGGGCGATCTGCTCGAACAGAAAGAATGCTAGCTTAAAGAAATCCTCTCTTGCTTCAACCATGACCAATCCACCCTCAACATAGTCACTCGAAAACTGAAGGAAAATTTATTATCAAAAAGTACACTACATTCACACACCTATAGACTGTTCAATGACTATTATATCTTGTACCTACTACACGAATACATACCATTATAGTAGTAAACAAAATGAACTGTCTTCTCCTCCTTTTTCTTATCATACATATAACGCACACACATATTGTCTCTATACATTCATGTTTTTATTAAAGACGGGAGGGATTTAGTTTCAGTCAAGATTTGCCTCCCTTTGCATATTTGAAGTTAAGAAGACTACCGATTATGTGCATTGACTGATTCCAGAAATAAAGAACGCTCGGGGAAAACTAAGCAGTTTAACTCCGGTGCGAGTTTAAAACATACGTCTATCTCTTCGTATTGGTCTTTCTTTCTGTTTCCCCCCTTTGTTTTAGTCTCGCGAGCCGAGTGTACGACACTACAAAGAGTTAATGAGTTTGTCATGGGGACGATGAGACACCTTGAGAAAATTTGAAACGATGGGTGAAACTGAGCAGGATTTGATCATTGAAAAGGACGGCTTAACGTGATTTAGAAAGAGAACGGTTCAGTTGTCGCTTGTCGAAATCGAAAAATGCTGAAAGACACAGAATGACAGAGATAAAGGAAAATATATTTTAATATATTTAAATTAAATAACAATACAGAAAAGTTTTGCAAAACTAATTGTGTTTGCAGCTTTAAAAAGTCCAACTAATGATAAAAGAGTCTTTTAACGACCAAGAAATAGACGGCCCCCTAGAAATGTTTAGATTCAAGTCGTCGCATTTAATTAAAGAGGATTTTCTTTAGGTGTTGACTATACGGGGATCACATTCACAAGAGGAAGAATATGGCTTTTTAGATTCAGCCCACCAAAACCAAGTGTCTGTGTTGATTGGTCAAGCAGAATCGTCTTGGCTAATAAAATAGAGCTTTTTCAGAATAGGAGGGTCATGATTACTAAGAAGATAATTATTTAGGGAGAAAGGGAGGTAACCTTTTTTATAGGCTTGACATTTATTTGTTAACATTGGACTTGAAAAAGATAATCTCGTAGTACAACTGGGAAGTAGCCCCGTGGTATTGTGTTCCACAGACGGGTAGTTCTTGGAAAGAAACTTTGCTCATGGAAGTTCCATTTAGTTTCAGGTACACGGAGGAAGAAAGGAAAATTATATACAGTAGAAAACAAACTAGCAATGTCTTTTCTGTGAAAAAGGGGCCGTAGAGAAGAGAAGAAAGAGGACATCCCTCACTAGATTGCAAATCGATGTTGTACTCTGTCAAAGCAAGGAAGGGTGCTCTGAGCGACACCTCCCAAGATGTGTCAACAGTACTCCATCTTAGGACTATCTGATTCTTATACAGATAACGTCAGAAGTAAGATATTTTCTGGAGCGATAGAATGATCCAACAATTTTTCCAGGTGACTTGATGAATAAATTTCAAATAATGCCAATTAGAACAATTTTAAATGGATTTTATTTTTTCAAACATAACTCAATCCCAAAACCAAGGAATATTTTAGCATGTATTTTGTGTGATTAAAATGTATAGAAAAAAAGACTTAGGCAAACAAACGTTGATTAATCCTCCAAGTGCTGACTTTTTTTTGTAGAAAAATGATTTTTTTACACCTATTTGTTTTTCCTTGCTCCGTTTTCATTGCTACTGTAATCTTATTATAACACCTTACCCGGATGGAGATAAAATTAATGTTATATTTTTATTTGATCTAACTTACTATCTCATCTGTTAATACTGTTACGGGACCGCGAGGGTGATGTTCCCGGACTATAAACGTGTTCAGTAAATCAGGCAATGTTGCATGCAAAGGCAGAGTAATAATTAATAAACAAAAATGAAGTAGTTCAAATAAGGTTTATTGAACGTGTGTGTACGTGGAATGATGAAGTGTGTGGTGTATGCATGTGTGTCGATGGAAAAACAGTTCTTGAGAAAGGTATAAGAGGAAATGAATCCGGCGAGAGGAAAGTCTTTGAAAGCCGTACACAAAGAAAATGAGTTGAGAACTCTTACCGTTGTTTGACCACGTGTGTTGGTAGTTGTTATGCTGGGACCAGTTCAAGAGAAAAGCGTGAGACGAGGCCAATCGACCAGAAGAGAAAAGTGAAACGGAACGCTAGTGTCAGCGTACTTCTGTCGAGGCTGGTGAAGAAGAGAGATGGATTTTCCGTTTGCAACGGTTTTTATAGTCAGAAGGGCAGATAACTCTGGTGTCGCTTTACAGTGCCACCTGTCGGTGAAAAAGCGACACCTACCGGCAAACCGGTGTAGTTATGTTTTGAAAGGAGGAGGTAACTGCTACAATACCGATAATAAGCTATATAATTAATTAAGTAGCTGCTAAAAACAATATTAAAATGTTGCTACTTGTATAGATGTTTAACCATAGCTGACAATATCGGCTCGGTAAATTTAACTTGTTTAGTAATTATTGGTTAAATTTGAAACTGAATTGTACTAAAAGTTAAAGCCATGCATGCGACCGAATTTTTTTTAATTTTCTTGATCGTTGGTTAAATTCGGTTGTCATCGATACAATATTACCGATACAATATTGTCAGCCGATCTGTATTAATATTGTTAAATTAAATAACAATACAGAAAGTACGTATTTTCCACATATTGCAAGAAATGTATTGATTAATTAATGAGACACAAATAAAGTAATCAAATAAATAGGAATAAATTAATACATTCACACTTGAATAAATAAACTAATAGGTATGATGTCCGCCCCAAAACTTTTCTTTTTTTAATCAGAATTTGCGTTTCAAAATAGTAAAATTCTCCACGCTTTTACATTCATATAAAAAATCATAATTGTTTTTCTTTTTCTTTTCTTTCTTCTTCCCCTTTTAATTCGGAGCATGGCAATAAATTCAGACTTCCGCCCCTCCCTATCGACTATTGGCCGAGCTCGGCTTTGACATATTTTGATCCAGACAGACTGCCTCGCTAAAATAGATATGGGAACTAATAAATCCAAGCCGTCACCCATTTAATCTCGCTTCCCTTGAACTACACTGACTGCTGCTGATAATGGACTAGCCTAAATTGCGGTTTTCATTTTTTTGCTTGTTCTCATCCACAGTCATGCCAAAACTTGGACATTTTTTGGCAAATCAAAATTAATAGCTGCATGATTTTTCTGCATTTTTTTCATCCTGAGAAAGTCTACAATAAAGACAAAACGTTGATGAATACATAAATAATATAGTCTTTGGGTTTGCTTTTTCATTTTCCATTACGTCAGATCATTTTATCTCCATATATATATATATATATATATATATATATATATATATATATATATATATATTATAATTGATATAACAAATTTAATATCCATACAGGTTTTTAAAGGAGTTGAAGCTTGATGGAATTTTAGTTTGTTTTAGATAATCCACATTCTCATTAAAAAATTAAAATACTGTTATTGTTAAAAGTTACTCTGTATAATTTTTCTGACAACATTTTAAATTATAATAACTCATGTTCAACAAACAGTAAGAAAACGAAAGTCGAATATTAGGCAAAACCGGTTCAGTTTTTAATATTAAATAAAATATTTAAAATGTAGGTATCAGCCAATCAGAGGCATGGAAAATATATGCCACTGGAATGTTCTAGAAAAAGACTATGAAATAATCCCTAGCAACAACCAGGATCCAATCAAACACCTAATAAACAAATTCGGCAATTGAGAAAGTAAATCTTGTCTGTGTAAGCACACACAACCAGTTGCTATGGCAACCAATGATGCCATGTTCAACCGCCACTCACTCGCACAAGCGAAACAGCTAACTGTTAACAAGATGTGAGAAACACTTACACATTTACAATTGTAGCACAAATATTTTGACACATATAAACAGCATTCAATATTTGTAGTGTATCACCTATTATGATAAGTGTCATCCATAAAAAACAAATTGCAGTAAATTTTTTTTAAATAGCTTCAATTTTGTCCCACTTTTGTTGAGAAATCTTGCAAAAATTGCATGAATGTTTGGTATTTTTCTGATGAATTCTAAGTTTAAATTTATTCTGCTACTGCAATGATTCTCTTTCAGACTTTCCAAGACTTATTTTTACCCTTTTCTCTCCAGCATTAAACTTTTGGGATCATTTCAAAATTACTGACATATTATGAATAAAACTTGTATATATTTTGTACGGATTGCTTTCATCCTATATGGAAGTAGCACCTGGACTTTTACCAAAATATTTGAGAAGAAAATTGACTGTGTGTGCACCAGAATTCTTAGAGCTGCTATTCATGTTTCCTGGAGGCAACACACCACGAGAGAGTAACTCTATGAACAACTTCCTCGACTCTCTGCCCTCACAACGTTTTGACCGATGTAACATCCGACCTTCTTTAGGTGTATCTTGTCGCACTCGGGAAGCTTTCTGTCGAACTCTGAGATCTGTAGGCAATTTGGAACAGAACCCTTTATTTAATCCACAAAGGTAGCGTGCTCCACAGAGAGAAGAACCAGATTTGCTGGCCATTGCTGGAAGAATATGGTAAAATCGTCAATGATGCTCTTTTGTGGATGCCAAAATCTTTTTTCCTGAGATTCTCATGGATGGCTCTGTTCTTGAGAAGAAATCGTCTATGAAACTTCTTGGTCTTTCTTTCTCATCAAATCTTTCTTGGAGTTCATACATTACACCCATTTCTCTTTCTGCTTCTCATAAAGTCAGTTCTCTCTATCGTTCAAAACACTTTCTCACACCTGAGGCTATTCTCCATCTCTACAAATCTACTATCAGACCGTATATGAAGTACTGTTGTCATATTTGGGCTAGTGAATCTCTGTCCCATTTGAGGGTTCTGGGTAAGGTGCAGAAACGTATCTGTAATTTGATTGGCCCCACCATTTCTTCTTCTCTGCTCCCTCTCTCTCACAGACGTAATGTTGCTAGTCTCAGCCTTTTCTATAAATACTATTATGGCATGTTTCAGCTCGTTTGACTTGTTGGTCTGGTGGTCTCCATCATTTTGATACCTCGTTATAATACAGTTTCCTATACAAGTAGCTTGTTTCCAAGAACTTGTTAAACTCTTTTCCTGCTGACTGTTTTCCTTCTACCTATAACCTTGGTCTTTTCAAGACTAAGGCCAATAGGCATCTCCTGTCTTTGCGATAATCATATTTCGTTCTTGTTAGCTCCTTACATCAAGTGGCTTCATGCCTTCTCTGTAGCAACTTCCATATAAAACAGGGATGTAGTTAAAAACATATTTCAAACAACTAACAGAGGACCTACAAAGACCTAATTGTTGTAATGGGTGATAGGGCGAGATGATGTGAGAAGGTGAAGAAGATCCGTGATACTACCATCATAATCTTTCTTGTTGATAAGTGCATTCTTCTACAAAATTAATTATCCCGACTTGAAACTATGCAACTATCTGATCTCTTACGCTAATAAAATTTTATAATACGATGCGCGAAAAGAAAATTTTTAACACACATTAATCTCACAAAATTGACTAAGACGACGCTCAAGAAAATTATGGAGACAGAAAATGCTATACAAATGAAAATTCGAATCTTCAACACGAATAAACCATGTGACTGGTTTCATCAACTTCGAAAATCCTTATGATTTTACATTTCAAGACATATTTCTTATCTTCTTTCTTTTCTAATATATAAAATTAAGTTGATCGGATCCTCCAACTAAGACCTATATAGCGATGCATCTGACAAATTGATATCTAATTCTGACTAGCAGTTTTTATTTATTATTGTTGCACCATGTTCTTTAAACTAAAAAACGTACTTCACTTATTTATTTTATATATTTATTCCGGCTCTGAAGATTCGTACAATGGAGACATTTTCAATAATGCCCTAAAAAAAGAAACTTACGTTATTAATAATAAAAAATCAAATTTCATCATTGCTCTATCTATTTTAGCTATCAGATAAACAATTATATTTTATTTCCGTAAGAGATCGGAAATAAAATGTTATAATATGACGCCAGAACATGCAAAAATACAATTCTTAACACGATAATTTCAGAAAATTGACGAAGACAACAATCAAGCAACTATAGCGACGGAAAATGCTATACAAATGCAGAAACCACGTGTCTAGTTTCATAAACTTTGGAACATTTATTGCAATAAAAATCACCGCCTAAGAAGATATTCTAGAACACCCACCTGGTTACAAACCATATCAAGTCCTTAAATACAATATTCTACAAAGGACTGGTAAAAAAATTGTGACAATAAAAAGGAACACTCACCGTAAGGAAAAAGAATGAGGTTCTTCGCATGTCGTGTCTGCAGATTAAAAAAGGGCTTCTCTTCATAGGTGCAGGTTTTTATGATGGGCTCTGATTTGCATATGTGGAGATCAGCTGATATAAATGAAGAGGACAGCTGGGAAGTAAGGAGACGCGATTTAGATTGGAGAGAGAAAGGCAGATAGAGAGTGGGTTGCACGAAATTAGGTTAGAAATTGAATTACAGTCAAAACCTTTTTGTATTCTTTTATTTTTCTGCCACAGTTAGTTAACAAAAATACTGTCAAGTCTGCTGCAAAGAAGGGGGGAGGGGTCCCTCTACCGGGCTAGTAAACTTCTCACATCTGCCAGTATCCTATACCTCTATAAAGCCACTATTCGTCCATGCATGAAGTAGTTTTATTCTCCATCTGGGCTGGTGCACAAACCACTAGTCTTTCCATCTTGGACAAAGTTTTAAAAAAAGAGTCTCTAATCTAATAGGTTCTGCAAGGTTTAAAAGAAGTATTTTTTTTGCCCAAGAAAATAAAAATAGTCAAAAGCAAGAGTTGTCTTCCCCCTGTGACTGCTACTACTTGAATAAGTAAAGCAAGAGTTGTCTTCCCTTCTGCGACTGCTACTACTTGAATAAGTAAAGCAAGAGTTGTCTTCCCCCTGCGACTGCTACTACTGGTCAAAAGTTGTTGTTTTTGTATAAAAAAAAACAAAAAACTGTAATTAATCATTTTTTTTTTCAATAAAAGTTTCAAATAAGTAAGCTTTAAAGAAAATAAAAATAGTCAACTGGTCAAAAATCTGTTTTTTGGGAGGGGTATGGGGGGCTTTTTGTTTACTTATGAACGTTTTTGTTTCTTTTGGCTGACAGCTGATTGGCTAATCACTTCGGCATCTTTCGGCTGTTTACGTAACCTGTCTGAAAGCTGCCGACGCAATGTTGCCGGAGATTGGGTCGTATTCTGGATCAGTACCGGTCACACAATGACCAGTCAGACTCTAGGTGTAGTAATTTCGATCGGACCTTTTAAGGACTCTGTCCGGAGACCTTTATTAGTTCGCAGAGCAGTCAGAGAACTTCCAGACAGGCATGAAGAAAAACATAGACACTTTCTCCTGCCATCCATCGGCAAGACACTCTGAGCACAGCTATCTTCACTTGAAGATATACTGCTCCAAGAAAAGACTTTCAGCAGCCGACATTTACTAACTGTAATTCCTTTCAATCCATCGTCGTAACTTCTAGCAACGTACACTCAACTGTGTGTACCATATAAATAAATTAGTATAGATTGTTGTTTATAGAAGGACCTTACTTTCCTTTCTTTAGCGATCCTTTTTTGTACCAGATTATTATTGGGGATAGTCTTATCATTTCTGTGGAGATTAGCTCCTATATGTTTTCCAACGTACCCCTCCCCTCAAAATCACAGTACACAGTTAAGTACACATTGGAAGATCTTTTACGTAAAAGTTATTTGTACTATTTTTAATGGAACATGACAAATTTCCGTCACAAGATCGTGTTTACATTACATAAACATAAAACAGTTTATGCAATGTAAACAAGTTTTTATGCAATGTAAGCAAGATTTTCGAACGCAAATTTCACGAATTCTATTATGAATGATAGAAATATCTGTTACACACAAAAAAAAAACGCCTTCAATCTGTCTTCCTTACAATGACATCAAAAATTAAGTTTTAGCAAAATGTTGGGTGCTTTTCCTAACGAATTCAGAAAGTGCATTAATTTTTTTTTTAAATATTCAATTAATATGATTTTTTTTAAAAAGCTAGATTATCCGTGACCCGTTGGGTCACAGCTTCTATCACAATTTGTTCCAGTTTGATTTTTTTTCATGGAAGTCGCTCCAGAAAAGGCATGAAGACACTTGATGTAAGAAGCTAAAAAAAATACTACTTCAAGGTCAAAAACTAGCCAACGATAAGTGTTAGATGGATAGATTCCGATCCAGAAAACAGCAATTCTTCCCCCTTTGTCAAAAACATCGTACATGGAATGTGAGGGCTAAAGGACAAAATAAGGGAAGCAAAAGTTACGAGGTTGCCGAAAATAAACCCAAGGTCCACTTTCTACTCTCCTACATACATTGAAAATTCATAAACTGTGACATAATGGCTACCAGAGAGAGAGTTTGAATGCCTATTAGACACTATCCTCGAGTGTCTTCGGTCTCTGTACATGGGTTTGTCAGGACAACTTGACATGAGAATACTTCACCCTACAAATAACCCCTGACCAAATATTCATCAAAATAACAGTATTCGAAGCCCAAATAAGATCCCCCTCAGTGTGGCTACGCACTGGCTCATACGAGGAATAGTGCACCTTCTAGTGATGTTACCCCTGTTGTAATCCCGTGCGAACGCACGTGGGGCTTTCTCTCTAGAAATTCATAAAGTGTAATATATGAGATATAAATTACTGCTTACCGGTTCTGGGATATAATGCTTTAATCCAATACTAGTTGTTCCAAGAGATGCATAATAAAAGAGAGAAGATGTATGTAGATTGGCAGAACACGAGTATGTGTTTGCTGTCTTTTATTTATCTTTCATTCTCTGTTACACACGCCCCTAGCACCGGTTTTCTAGATTCCCGGTGCCCAGGTCTGAATTCCCTATTAATATTATAACAACCCCAAGTAACAACACTAAGCTGGATATCCCACCAAACCAGATAATTCGACCAAACCAAAAAAAGACCACAAGAAAGATAAACTATAACAGGTCAATTGATGTTCTTCCCTGCTTTACTGACTCAACGTTTGAGAAGAGAATCTTAATTGAACACTCGGATATCTATTTACCTCATATAGAAATAAAGTATTAGCCCCAAAGAAGGGCCCCTTTGATTTGTGAAAACTAACTGAAGTAAAAAATAAGAAATTCTTCTTGCATAACTAAAGATAATAAGACTCTTTACCTAATATAGTAGTAAAGAGCATTACTATTTTTAGTTATTGTTGTAGTGTTAAAGGGCTGAAAAGAAATAAGACAACGAGGAGGTAGTTTACAAGAGTAAGTATTTACATAAAGTACAGAAGTAATGGGTTGCCAGAGATTGCTTCTGGATTGGTCATAGCGACTTTCTCTGTAACCACAATTCATAATAATATAGTGAAATTGTCCAAAGACGGGAGGAATATTTGAAAACTTTAGTTAATGGTCAGTTTTAGCATAAATATTCACTCGTAGAGGTGGTGGCAGGTCCATTGTCAGTAATATCGAGGGCTGAGGTTGAGTCTGCGATTGAGATGTGAAAAAAAAAAAACAAGGCTCCAGGCCCGTCAGGCCTAACAATCTATTTGCTAAAATGCGGAGAAGAATTGTCATCAGATCACTTCTATTAATTTTCCGAAAACTAGATGATGACGATACTCTACCAGAGCAATGGACTATTAGTCCATTATCACTCTGGTAGAGTATCTGGTTGAGTATAATAGCATCACTGTCCCACTTTACAAAAGGCAAAGGAGACGAATTGCAGTGTGGAAATTATAGAGGATTGAGACTCCTTGGGCATGGCTTGAAGATCTATGAAAGAGTACTCGTGAATCAGATCCTCTCCGTGATCGAAATAGATGGACAACAGTGCGGCTTTCGAGCCCTGAAGTCAACAATGGATGCTCTTTTTCTACTATCGCAACTCCACAAGAAATTCCTTGAACATAAAAAGCAGCTTTTTCACATATTCATTGATCTAGAAAAAGCCATTGACCAGGTGCCAAGAAAAGCTATCCTCTTGGCCCTCAGGCACAAACTTGTGAATGCAGTTTCCATACTCAATCGCAAGTCGACCTTTTTTTTTAATCCTAGCTTTTTATTTTTTGGTAATTTAAATTTCATCCAACCATTTTTAATTTAAACGTAATTTCCATATAAACAATTAAAATATACAGTAACAGACCTTAACGCCGTCCATCTTTGGGAAGGAATTCTAATCGGATGAAACATTCAAGGGCCTTCCAGAAAGAATTAAAAACTCCATCGACTTTTTTGTTCAGTATCGACTTACTAAGTTCGTCTTTTTAACCTGATGGCTCTTGTTTCAATAGGTCTTTTGTTCAACCGAGGATGAACACGTGATTTGCCTTTTTTACCTACTATCAAATGCTGCAAGTGTCTCATGGACAACAGCAGACATCATCTGACATATGCTCTCCATGCATTCCGCTCCAAAGGGTTGACATCAACCAGGTTGCATGCAGTTATATTGCTTCTTACACAGTCGAACCACTTCTTCCTCGGTCTACCATGCTCCCTAATGACCGGGATATCAAAACGTATTGTTGGATAATGGCCATGTGAGGCCGGACGCATGTTGAAGTGGACGTATGTGTCGAGGATCGTTTGGTTTGGCTTACGCGATTTAGTGCGGGTGAACCCGTACAACAGAGTGCAAAATAGGGCTGTTCTCACAGTCAGAGCTCACAAGCGTTGACAAGGCCACCAGGTTGACGAGACCTCAGGTCAAGGGTCAAAATGCACCTGCGCATAGGGGTCTATGACGTCACGGGTTCTTGTGTGGGAAACAGAGTTTTGCCAGTCTGGTTTTGGGAAGCAAGTTGAGCAGACGTATTTTCTCCATGTAGTCTGCAAATGATTAGGGGAATTTATTTCCCTAAAAGAATACAGGCGTGGTGAAATTCCTTCTTCCCCCCTCCTCGAATGGCTAAGGACTTAAGCTAGGAATTAACTATGATAAAGTAGTAATTTGATCTCTCCCTCAACGTTAGTGAAACATCTCCAAGAGCGACGGTAAACTGACGCCTGAATAAAACTAATCAAAATTTAAAAGATTGTTCGCCTCCCGAATCGTGTTATGAAGGTTTTTGTTGTAGACACAACGGACGGCGATGTTCATGGCAGTACAGAAGCGAAGAAAGAACTCAACCACTAGACGACATCGAGATGACACACACCCCTCCACGACGAAGAAGAAAAGGTACGAGTAATTAAAGGGTATGTAACAGTATTACGGAGTTGATTCAAGAGGCAACACATTGTACATGGCCGAACAAACAGACTTTGAATGCAATCCTACCAATATCAAGTTTATGATAAAGTGATGAGATATTTTCTTCTTGCTTGCAGCTGCACATTCACCTGACTATGACATGATCATCACAGTAAACTTTTCCAATTAGATATCCAATCCCACCTCATGAAGTAGAAACCTGGGGTCCTTCTCTGTAAGTTACTCATTACTCATCATACCCTTACACTGTTAATGAGGTTCTAGAAAAAAAAACACCCAAGCACTTAATCCAATTTTCTTTTTCATTTATTTTCATGGGAAATTTCTACGTAAACTTAATTCTAAGAAAATGATAATTTATTACAAATTATAAAATTTAAAACGTCATTCAAATTATAATTATTCAATTTGAAAAAATGATTTCTAGTCTAAAACGTTGTCTACAATTTTATTCGTTGTTTGTTTGAAATTCATTCTATTCTAAAAATTAATTCAAATTTTAAAAGTAATACGGATGATCATTATTCAAATTATAACTCATTTCATTTCATTTTAAAATTCATTCAAATTGAAATTCATTCAATTCTAAAAAAAATCAATCAAATTATAATTAATTTAATTCTTAAAATTTATAACAAAATATAATTAATTCAATTCTAAAAATTAATTCTTATTTTTTAATTCATTCCATTCTAAAATTCTAATTCAGTCAATTTCAAAAATTAATTCAAATTATGATTCATTTATTTAATATAATACATTCAAATTGTATTTTATTCAATTTTTTTAAGTATTCAAATAATTCTAAAAACATTATTCTAATTATAATTCATCCAATTATTTTTAAAATCATTCTAATTCTAATAAATTCAGTTCTAAAACCTTATTCAAATTATAGTTCATTCAATTCGGAAATAAATTTTAGTTTAGAAATTAATTTAAATTTTAATGGATCATTTTTTAATTCATTCGATTCTAAAACTTTATTTAAATTACTAGTTATTTAATTTAAAAACGTATTAAAATTATAATTCATTCAATTCTAAAAATCATTCACCTTATGGATCATTAAGCTGTAAAAACATCACTAAAATAATTATTCACACAATCCTAATACTGGATTCAAAAAATAATTCATTAAGTTAAAAATTAATTCAAATTATAATTGATTTCATTGTAAAAAAAACATTAAAATTATAATCCATTAAAATCTAAAACTTAATGAAAATGTTAATCCATTCCATTCTAATATGGATTTAAATCATAATTCCTTCAATTCTAAAAAAATATAATTAAAAATATAATTCATTCAATTTTAATGCTTTATCTAAATGATATTTTGATTCATCTCTAAAAAAATATTTCAAATTATAATTCATTCAATTCATTAAAATTAGAATCCATTGAATTCTGATATAAATGATGTAAATTATATTTAATTAAATTCTAAAATTGAATTAAAATGTTAATCCATTCAGTTCTAATACGGTTTAAAATTATAATTCATTCAATTCTAAAAACATCATCTAAATTATAATTAGTTCTTTTAATTTTCATTCAAATTTTTATTCATTCAATCCTAAAAATCATTTACCTTATAACGCATTAAATTGCAAAAAAACATCACTCAAATTATTATTTATTATAACGTTTCAGGTTATTATTTACTGAAGTGTTGTGGCCCTGTTTAAAGGGACCGAAATGAAGACACGAACACGGTATAAAGTAGAAACAAGTGTATTAAGAAAAGAGAGTACAGAGGGAAGAAATATGCGCCTGGTAAGTAGAGTTCGTCTATCTTACTGGAATCCCTTCTTCTGGTGAGAGTTAATTGCCGTTGGCATTTATTGAGCAAAGAAGAAGAGTCCATGTTATACATAGGTAAGTCACCATAACACCCCCCCCTCCCAAGTATTACCTCTGCAGGAGAATTAATAGCGTTTCCTTTTTCGGGTCTATTACCATCAGATCCGTTAGTCTTCACTTCCTTTTTGATTGTCTTGGTTCCGGAGCTGCCTGGGGCATCTCAATATCAAAGGTGTCATATATGGTGTCTATAATTTCTTCTTCTTCCTGGGGAGCGCTGTCGGTGTCGTCCGATAGTCGTTTTCTTAACTGATTTAAATGTCTCTTATGAGAGAACTTAGGGCCTTGAATTATGTATACCATATTTGCAATCCGCTTCTCAATTGTCCCCAGTTCCCAGAACGATTTATTATTTTTAAACATTTTTTTAAATATTTTTTCGCCTGGGACGTAACGTTTTCCTGGTACTGCATTTGTTCGTCCCGGTTTTGTCTGTTTTGGCAGCAGTTTGTCAAAAACGGATCGTATCTTTCGCGCAAACATTACCTCAGCAGGGGATAATGAAGATGGTGTATTCGTGTTTGGCGTTATCCTGTACACCTGAAGGAACTGTTGTAGGGCTTTTTCCATAGGAGTGCCTCTAGCCTTCTTCAGGGCTCTTTTCAGTGTATCGACAAAACGCTCTGCTTGGCCATTTGATCTCGGGTGGTATGCTGGGGTCGTAATATGTTTTATTTGGAACGTATCACAGAATTCCTTGAATTCAGGGGACGTGAACTGTGTTCCGTTGTCACTGACTAAACATCCACCACCCCGAAACGGGCGAACAATTCGTGGAGGAAGTTTATGGTTACTTCCGTCGTTGGACTTTTGCATCGGCGCACTTCGGGCCATTTTGTGAAACTATCTACTACAATTAAATAGTTGAAACCGTCTAATGGGCCTGCGAAGTCTATATGGATCCTGGACCATGGTCGGTCCGTTTTTGGCCAAGGACTGTATTTGATCGGAGGTGTCTTTGCTGCCAATGCACAGCCTTTGCACGTCTTCATGATTTTCTCGATATCCTGGTCCATGTTAGGCCAGTACCCGTAGCTCTTCATCAAGCTCTTCATTCTTGTAGTCCCTGGGTGTCCAACATGGAAATCTTTCAAAATTCTCCTTTGAAGAGTTTTGGGAATAACTACTCTCTCACTATACAAGAGTACCTCATCGCATAGGGAGAAAATGTCTGAAGTTTTTTGGTCCTTTTCAATTAATTTAGTCTTGGTAATCTTAATAAACTCGTCACCATTTTTATTTTGTGCAGTGACACGGGGAGTTCCCTTACTGTGTTCCGTAATGTCGAGTTAATTTCTCCTTCCGTTCGAAGGGAGGCAATCACAGTGTTTTCAAGGGGTTCACTACGTTTTGGAATGAGTCTTGATAATCCGTCAGCGTGACAGATTTTTTTCGAGGGGAGGTATTCCATCTTAAAATTATAATTTAAAAGGATTGTTCTCTACCTCTGTAGTCTGTTAGCTGTGTGTACGGGCAGACCTTTCTTTGACCCAAACATTGTGAGTAAAGGTTTATGATCCGTTTGTAAGGTAAAAAATCTACCGTGTATGTAACGGTGGAATTTCGAGACTGCAAATATGATCCCTAAAGACTCCTTTTCTATTTGGGAGTAGTTCTTTTCTGCTGGTAGCAGTGTCCTCGTGAGCTATTGGTTTGTGAGTCCTGTCTGGCATTTTGTGTAAAATGCATGCCCCGATGCCATATGAGCTTGCGTCGCTAGCGACAATAATCTCTAAGTCTGGATTATAGTGAGTTAGAAAAAAATCGAATGTTAGGACTTTTTCGTTTTCTCGAATGCCTCCTGGCATTCAGCTGTCCATTCCCACTCTGTCTTTTTTCAGAAGTTCATTCATTGAGCACGGAGGTTATGCATATTAGGTATGAAAACCTGATAGTAGTTAGCCAGTCCGAGAAAACTTTGTAAAGATGCAATATTTTCAGGAGCCGGCATGTCCTGAATTGCAGTAGCCCATTCTGGGTCTGGTCTTCTACCATCTTTGTCAATAATGTGGCCCAGATATTTGATTTTCTCCATGAAAAAATCACATTTGGTTTCTTTGAGTTTAAAACCGTACTCTTGGATTCGCGAGACAACTTTGTTGACGTGTTCCCGGTGTTGTTCTTTGGTATGACTAGTCATTAGAATGTCGTCTAAGTATGCTATTGCGAATTCCAGTCCGTTCAGCATAGTATCCATTACCTGCTGGAATATGGCTGGTGCGACCTTGACACCGAAAGCGAGTCTCTCGAATTTGTATAACCCGTGATGGGTGTTAATACATAATAGTTTCGAGCTTTCCTCTTCCACGGGTATCTGTAAATATGCGTCACTTAAATCTATTTTGGAGAAAAATCTTCCTCCATTTAATTTAGTAAATATTTCATCTGGACACGGGAGAGGATAATGGTAATCCTTTAATGACGTGTTCAATCCAGTCGAAAAATCGGCGCAGACACGGATCTCTTTAGTTTTCTTTTTAACATAGACAGTCGGAGCAGCCCATTGGCTATATTCAATTTTAGAAAGAATGCCGGTCTTAACTAGTCTGTCTAGTTCTTCATTTATTTTCTCGAATGAGGCGAAAGGTACACTCCTTTTCTTTTTAAATACGGGTTGGATGTTTTCCTTTAATTCAAATTTTTTTCAAATCTTTTTGCATCGACCCAGACCATTTGAAAAAACTTCTAGGAAGGTTTTTTTCAAATCTTCTTTTAATTTATCTACTTCGGTTGTCAAACTTTCTATTTTTTGGCAAAAAGCGTTAATGGGTAAATCCCATGAATTAAATTCGCTCATCCACTCTGTCCCAAATAAATTGCAAGTGTTTCTTAACACGAACATTTTTAATTTTTTGGTTTTTCCGTTAAACTTAACGTTAGTTATAATCTCACCTTCGAATTTTATTTTTTCTCCAGTCACCGACCTGGCTATTTTGTTTGGTTTACCCAATCTTTTCCATGTCTGCAGGTTGATGATAGTTAAATCAGATCCGGAGTCTAATTGTAACTTAATTTTTTCGTTAAGGATTTGTACTTGAACGTACTTCCTTATGTGTATGCTATCCTGTTCGCCTGATCTTGCGATTTTTATCCGGCTTTTAAATCCTTTATTTGCTCTTGTGTTGGATTTTGTTACAAATTAAACAAGTTTTAAACCGGTAGGGGCAATCATATACCAATGAAGAGCACCATAGTGCGAACAGGGGCTAGGTGGTAATTTGTTTTGTTTTTTCTTGGGGAAATTTGTTTGGGGCGAAAAGTGAGAAAAGTCACTCTTTTTGGATTGACTTGATTTTGAAGAAAAGTTAGGATATGATTTTTGTCATACCTTTCTTATGTGTGCTATGCGCGATTCTTCTGTCTTTCGAGTCTTGCTTCACGCTTACAAATCTTTTGCAGTCCTCTGCGACTTTTTGTAAGGTTATATTCGGCTCATTTTCTAGCTTATTCAGAACTCTGCGTCTTACTTTGGCGTCTTTAGCTGATATCAGTCCTTGCACAAAAATTAAACATTTGAAATCATCTCCTTGCTTTGGTAACATTAATTTGTTGCACATTTGTATTTACCCCTTTTTTGTTGCTGACTTCAGTAAATAATACCCAGTAAAATAATAATTAATTTTCATTTAAAAAAAACATTCAAATAATAATCCATTAAAATCTAAAACTAAATTCAATTATAATTCCTTCAATTCTAAAAAAATATAATTCCAAAATTCATAATGATTGTTTAATTACTTTAGGAATTAACCCTATACATAGAAATATCTAACTTTGTGTACATAGAAATTTAAAATATTGTCCTTTCTCATATTTTACAGTATTTTAGGCCTTATACTTGAGTCTTAGGAGGGAGGGGGGCATACAATTAAGTTTTATCCCGAGCATAACCAGGCTACCCTGCTGTGCCATGAAGAAAGTAGAGAGGTGTGGTGCGGTGGGCGCGGCTACAAAAGATTATTTTCCAAATTGGAACTCTGCTAAATTAATTGCATTTAAATTCGGTGTCGCTTTTTGGAAGGGCGAGACAAAAAGAAGGGGAGGCAAAAAGAAGGGGGGGGCAAAAAGGAGGGGAAGCAAAAAGAAGGGGAGGTAAAAAGGAGGGGAGGCAAAAAGAAGGGGAGGTAAAAAGGAGGGGAGGCAAAAAGTAAGGGAGGCAAAACCCGTTATGGGGGGGGGGGGGTGACAAACTCTAAGATGTTTGTTTTAATTTTCGCTGCGGTCGACACCCAAATTATAACATGTTTTCATAAGAAGATCCTTTATTTTTAGATGAAAGTACCCCTCCCCCCCCCCCCCGAGATTGTATACAACCACTTTCTTCGTTGCTTATTAATTTCCTTTTATTATTTATTTGGGGGTCAACAAGGGTAACACTTCTGTGCACGTCCAGGTTCATCCGGGTACGGCTAATAATGTCTGACTGCGCATCAGTGAAAGTCATCTGGGCATGTGTGGTGAAAAAGCTAGTCAGCTCATACATGCGCAGTCGTCCTAATATCCGAAGTGACTGCGCATGTGTGAAAGTCATCGGCGCCATCTAAATTAATGAATGTGTGCAATATAAAACATGGTAGGGCAAACTCTTGCAGATGATACTCAAATCCGAGGGGAGTCGTTTGGGTGTCTAGACTTGTAGAAATATATATATATATATATATATATATATATATATATATATATATATATATAGTCTCGGAAGTTTCTCAACCATTAAAACTATAAAAAAAAAAAAATTTTAAATATATATATATATATATATATATAAAAAAAAAAATTTTTTTAAACTTATAGTCTCAAGTCTTCCAGTGGAAAATCACTCATGTAAGTCAATTTATTTTTTACAGTTATTATATTAGTTAGTTTCTAACACTATTTTAAGGGATCATCAGTTGTTTACCATGAAAAACTGTTTCGGGAATTTAAAAACAAGACAGTATTTAATTTCATGGCTTCCCAGCAGAGTTGATCAGACCCCACTTCCCTTAAAAGACAAAAACATAAACGTTCCTTATACTAAATCTACGTTTTGTTCCATATAAATGTTTTGCTAACTTATATTAGTTATTTAAGACACAATATATATATATATATATATATATATATATATATATATATATTTAGGCAAACATTATTAAATAACACGGAGTGGTTTTGTTTGATGCGATTTTTTTTTTTTTTTCAATTTTCCGAATTGTCCATCTAATGGGTTGGTCAAATTGATATAAATATGATCCATGGCTTTCTTGTTCCATTCTTTTTTTTTTTTTTTTTTTTTTTTTTTTGCAATATATATATAATAGAATTAACGATAAGTGACGTATCGTTAAAGTGATCTATTGTGATAAAGTAAAGCTCAATACGTTGAGTAGAGCAATCAATTTAAAGAAGGAAAGATGAAGATAAAAGATTGCACAAAATTACATCAAATTGATACAAATTTAATTACATCGAAAGTTCAGATGCAAGGAGTTACACTAATCCTTAAACCATGGTTTTCAAAGATAAAACTCTTCTCGTCAGAGGATAAAAATCGGTAATGTGGTATTTATAATAAATAAATATTACCTGTTCCATTTCACTTTGAAAATTGAAGAAGAAATAACAGAAAAGGTTGGGGATAAAGAAATAAATGGCCGAGAGGGAGAATGGTAGCAGTATTGAGTAGCCATTGCCGAAGACCAAAGGAGGCGCTATGGTGCAGATAGCAAAATAGCAAGAGTTTGTAGATTTGGAGAAAAGTTTGTAGATTTGGAGAAAGCTTTTTAAAAAATTCTTACAGGGTTTCAAATAAAAGGCAGAGGGTTCAAAAATATCTCACTTGGTCCGTAGGGATTCGTTTTGTGTATAGTTCTGTAGAATTACAAGTAAATGGTTTAAGGATTAGTGTAACTCCTTGCATCTGAACTTTCGATGTAATAAAATTTGTATCAATTTTATGTAATTTTATGCAATTTTTTATCTTCATCTTTCCTTCTTTATATATATATATATATATATATATATATATATATATATATATATATATATATATATATATATTTGTATAATTGGGCAGCATTCTTTCTTTTATACATGTTTCATTAAACAGGAGTGCCAACTTCTGCTTATTCAGCTTTTGATCCGTTTTTTCTAGACTTCGTACAACGGATTTGATGTTATAATTTATAATTTATTTCATTTTGCAACCGCATGACGACGACCGATGTCGGTTGAAAACATTCTCACAAAATACAGGGATTTTTACACTCCTTGGATTATAACATCAAATCCGTCGTACGAAGACTAGAAAAAACGGATCAAAAGCTGAATAAGCAAAAGTTGGCACTCCTGTTTAATCAAACATATATATATATATATATATATATATATATATATATATATATATATATATATATATATACTATTGTGTAACCGTTTATCATAGCCAAGAGCCACTCGAGGATGAGACTGGAATGATTGTCTGGCTTGTCAGCCATTTGTTTCTCTATTTTCTCCTAAGAATTCAAATTTTAGACTAACAACGTTTCGGCTCTGTCACTCGGCGTGTATGCTTGCTTTTACCTCCCTGGACCTCCTCTCTTGCTCTCTGTTTCCCCGACTGTACCGACATGCAGAAATTTAAATGTAATGTGAACAAACATCTTGCTACCCAACTCACCACCCTCATGCAAATTACGTATCAGCATGCGCCTTACAACTCTGGCAAATGGCCACCAGACATTGCAGACACTTTGAACTGGGTAAGTTTATCATTACAGATTGTGAGCTGAAAAATGAGGAAAACTATGGGAGTACTAACATTTATCAATGGCATGAACTTATTATTACTCATGGGGCGGGTTTTAACAAGAATGTCGACCAAGTTGTAATCAGCAGAGAAGCAGTCCTGCAGCAATGTGTTCCACAGACGGGGAATCCTTGTAAAGAAGCTCTGTCCATACCAATTCCGCCTGACGCTAGGCACGTGGAGGGCGAAAGGAAAGTCTTTTTTTGCTGTGGTAGGAAAACGAGTTCCTGCTGTGAATGTCTGACAAGAAAGAACCAAAGATTTGAGTTCAGTCGAGCACCTTCTATGGCCGATATCGATCATCACGATAAACCTGAGTTATTTTCTTTTTTATATATAAAGATTGGAGTAGAATATTATTTAAATACACAAGAAATAAACAAATATGGAAAGCAGATACAAACAATGCAAAGTTTCTGAATTTTTGAGATGAGGATTGATAATTTGTATTAGTTGGAAACGTTGTAAGAATAACATCCAAGATGAGAATAGTAGTCAAAATGATGCAAATAATACAACAATACAAAGGTTTTATATATATTAAAACACAAAATTATTGTAGTAATACGTATGTGTGACGATGGCATGTAAGTGTAAAAAGCTTAATGGTAGTCGCTGTGAAAAAGTTTCAACATAAGGTGTGATCAAAAGGGAAAAAGAAGAAAAGGATGCTAAAGTGTTCTTTGAACTTTTCTTTATGTATTGAATTAATTAATCAAGCTAAAACTTAAAGGAAAATCATTTATTCGTTCATTGTGATCTGCGTCAAGCAGACACTGACCGGTGATGACAAAGGAAAATCATTCATTTATATAGAAGAGCTCAGATATGCTGCTCACAATTCATTGGTTTCCTTGACAGAATTTCATTGCTCTTCCTCTAAGGGAAAGGTACATATGTAACATGAGAGTTGAGAGACAGGTAATTCAGTATAAATTACTGACGAAGGCGCAAAACCATTAAAAACATCAGAGAATTATTAAAACACAGTTTGGTTAAGAATGTTGATAATGGAATTTCGTGTTAGGACTTGGGTTATGACGTTAGTCAACGGACAATGACCAAGTAGAAATTTGATAAACAACTAGTATTTACAAAATATCTTAATTGAAACTAATATGGAAGAATGTGTATGACATAAAACCATGATGCATGCTATACAATTAAATAGATAGACAGAGAGATGAAGAGAGGGGCAAAACGAACGTGGAAGGACAGAACGAGGGAGAAGACGCATGGACGTGTTTATGTAAAGCCAGGTATAAACAACAGTTCGCTTGCCACTTGCAAACATATGCACAAGTCTTTGCAGATAATCGAATTTAAATCGAATCCTGTGTCTGCGTGTTCACATAAATAAAACAAAAAGAAAAACTGTTGTACAACCAAAAGCAAATTGTATGTTTTTCTTCCTTATGGTGTCTTACATATATTAACAACGACTAACCAGGGATTTGTTTTCTTCCTATTGTAACTTTCATGTGACTGGTTACCATTCGTAGCTTATGCATGTTGGTTTTTGCATTCGAGGATTTTTCTTAAGATTGCAGCTGTTTTCTGTTTTGATCATTGCCGTCCTTTGCATGGTCTCAGTGATCCCATTGATTCCAATTTCTCCCAGTCTTTGTCCCAGGTTTCTTGGGACTGCTCCTAGTGCTCCTACAATTATTGGTATTTATTATTGTTTTCATTATTATTATTATTATTATTATTATTATTATTATTATTATTATTATTATTATTATTATTTTCATTATTATTATTATTATTATTATTATTATTATTATTATTATTATTATTATTATTATTCAGCGTTTCTCCTTCATGTAAATGTGTGTGTGGTTGTCACACCATTTTGCGAGGTCCATTGTTTAAATGAGATTAAAATGCAGGCTTTGCAGTATGTCTCACTTCAATAAACATACACTTGACAAAAAGTAAAAGAAAATACTATGGCTTGCTGAGGAGCATGGTGAAGCCCTGGATGGACAAGATCACCGCCGGACGCCCCTACGTCTTCCTGTATAACTCGGCTCCTGCCAAAACCACCATGGCGTGGCTGCTCGACAATGTCCCCCCCACCACTGGTCGCTGGACTTTTGGATGCCCTCTTCACCCGACTGCAATCTCATTGACTATTTCTTCCAGGGTGTGATTGAGGTCAAGACCTACAAACACGCCCACAACACAGTCGACTCTCTGAAAACTGCCATCGTGGAGGCGTTCACCACTATAGACAAGGACATGATCACCAAAGTGTGTGACTCATTTCACAGCCTCCTTGAGATGGTCGCCTCTGCCGGCGGCGCTTACATTGAAAAATAATGAAGTATGTAACTCTAACTGTTTCTAAATAAACTGTCGCGTCTCATCATTTACAACTTTTGCTTTTTTATTGCCTATTTCCTTTTCTTTTTGTCAAGTGTCGGATTTGGTTGCAACATCCTGTATTTGTTAATGAATGCGAGTTTTCAATTTTGACAGATCAGTGCACATGTGCACATGAGCAGTAACATTTTATGTTGTTTTTTAATACAGGCGACACCCCCTCCTCCCCAAAATGCCACCAATGGAATCGTTTATAAAATGAGTAATCCTTTCTACAATCCAACCATATTCGGTACAATTTCAGTCTATACCCGAATTGTCCACCAAGTTCCAGTCATAAATAGTGAACAGTCTTTGTTTTATCGCCATTCAATTATATGCAGGGACACTTTGGCAATCATCTGATCAGTAGGTTTAAGCCCCCCCCCCCCAGTTTTTGTTTATCTGTGATGTTATCTCAAAGATAATGTCTATCAATATCATTCACAGACTATTCCTGAACTCCAGAGGGAAATCACAAGTAAAATCAGGGCCAAGAGATGAGTGTGTCAGTGTTTTTATTTATCTAACCCTAAACCTAACCCTAACCCGACGGTAGAGAATATTAGACACAAAATCAGGAAAATGGGATTTGAAAAGCCAGCACCCCAGAGGAAGAATTGTCTGGGCAGTTCTGTCGGCATTCCTCAGTAGGGGCGCCTCAATAGCAATAAACTAACCCCTTCTCAAAGGGTGACGAGTGTGTCAGAGTTATTGACAATTTTATTGACAATTTTATTGACAATTTCGTTGATAATTGTATTGACAATTTTATTGATAATTTTATTGACAATTTTATTGACAATTTTATTGACAATTTTATCGACAATTTTGTTGCCAATTTTTTTGACAATTTTATTGACAATTTTATTGACAATTTTATTGACAATTTTATTGACAATTTTATTGACAATTTTGTACATCACATATCGTTGAACGTCGATATATTTCTACGATGTCAAAATTCACCCTATTGGCCGGAGAAATGCCTGTTTAGATGTTCTTGCAGTTTTTCTTCTTTTTTTTTTTTTTAACATAGTTCACCCCAAACTAAGCAGGCCACCACTGTAGACGTAAGGGGCTACTGAGAAAAAGGGTGAAGGTTTGGGGTGGGGGTCAACCTAAATTGGGAGCTGCGCAGCGAGATGTCTGTTTACATTAGTTTAAAGTTTCTGCATGTCAGTACCGTCAGGAAAACAAGGAGCAGGGAGGGAATTCCAGAGTCCAGCAGCACGAACCAGGACTGTACCCTGCTTAATTTTGTCTCTGCAAGCGTAGATAAAGCACTCTCACTTGACTCGAGTTCCCAAATACATGTATTTGGGGATTTTTATGTACATCACCGTAACTGGCTTGGATACTCCAGCTATATAGTGCACTCCATCATAGACTGTCACTTTCCCGACCCACCTCCCTGATCGTGTGGACCAGCAAGCCTCACACCTTGACCTGTTCTTAACCTCATGGCCCAAGGCTTGTGTGCCGAATGCTCATAGCTCGCTTGAGAACGCTGATCACCTGATGAGCTGTGACTCAAAACGACGAGATACTACAAGTGGGCTGATTGAAAATCCCCAAAAGTTTCTATTCATTTTTTTTTTTTTACTAGATGTACGTGCATTTATTGAAATTTTCAAGATTTGTATTTGTATTTTATGTTATCAATATAATGAAATTGATTCATTGTTAGTTTTTATTAACCTAGAAATAAATATTTGATTAAAAAAAAATTATATATGTATATATATGGTCCACAGATGATAAACTAGCTCTCAAGGGGTCCACAAGCAAAATAAGGGTTGGAACCCCTGGTGTTGACCAAAGTGTAGTATCTGTTCCTGCTCCCAGAAAGTTTGTTGATTGTTACCCAGATATCTGTTAACATCTGACTCCTCTGTCCTCGGGCCGTATCAAATTACTGGCTCGATTAAAAACAAACATTTTATTTTTAAAAGAATTATATATGCTTAGATGGGGAAGACTATCATACAAATTAGTCCGACTTTTTCTTCTGCAGTGTTAATTTCTACGTACATGATACCCCTGACCTATCTCGCATAGGAGAATGGGAGCAGCTCCTCAAAGTATCACCGTTCTCTTTTGCAGTCCAGAAAAAGAGGAAGATCTCAGCTTACCCGCTACATATCTCTTACTTACTAGCACTTCTAAAGTAGGTGTTGTCATAACAGCCGAGGATACGTCCCCGATAATCAGTCTGACAGTGACTTTGTTGCTGTCGGGCTGAGGTTAGGGTTAGGCTGAGGTATGGTTCTGTTCAGTCCTAGGAGGTCCACCCTCCCAAGCTTTACTTACTCTCTGAGAAAGGGTCAGTTTATTGCTAATCGCCAAGGAATGCCGACGGGGCTGCTCAGGCATTTTATGTAGGCACGAATGCGCTTCTCAAAACCACAGCTGGCCTTGTGGCTAACCTCCTGGCAAAGAGGTAAATAACATTTTTTTTTTCTTTTTTAACATAGTTCACCCCAAACAAGGCAGACCTCCACTGTAGACATAAGGGCTACTGAGAAAAAAGGGTGAATGTTTGGGGGGGGGGGGGGGAGGGACCTAAATTGAGAGCTGTACAGTGAGATGTCTGTTTACATTAGTTTTCAATTTCTGCATGTCAGTAACGCCAGGAAAACAGGGAGAAGGGAGGGAGTTCCAGAGTCCAGCAGCACGGGGAAAGAAGCTTTTGGAATAGAAAGCTCTTCGGCATCTGGGGACCTCCTCAGTGAATGGATGGGATTTTGCAGATTGTCGGATTGGTCTAGTGAATTTACGTTGTGGAGGTATTAGAGCACAATCATTGTAGTACTTGTAAAACAGGCACAAGGAAGCAACATCGTGGCGATGGAATAGAGGTTGGAGCTTGGTGGATAGTGAAGGACCTATCAAGTTGGCGACTCTTTTTTGGACCTTGTCTAAGAGGGAACGACTAGTGGATGATGCACCAACCCAGATGTGGCAACAATACTTCATGCATGGGCGGATGGTGGCTTTGTAGAGATATAGGATAATGTCAGGTGTGAGAAGTTTACTGGCACAGTAGAGGGATCCCACCTTCTTTGCAGCAGCCCTGGCAATGTTTTTCAATATATTTATTCCAATTCATGTTATCTGTGAAAGTTAGGCCGAGGAGTTTGAATGATGAACTCTCAGGTAGGGTGTTATTTGCCATGATGATCGGTAGTTGAAGAGGTTTTTTGTAGTTATTGAAAGAAAGTAGCTTTGTCTTTGCGGCATTAAAAGTTACCATCCATTGTTGACCCCATTCCACTATAGACTGGATAAAATAGCTCTCAGGGGTGTCCACAAGCAAAATAAGGCTGGGAAGCCTTATTCTACACTATAGACACCTTCCTTGCCTTACTGCTAAATGTATGTTTTTACAATATCTATGTCTACTAAACTTGAAATTATTATTTGGTTGTGGGAGGAGCGAAGTAGGTTCCTGTAGATTGTTACTGTTAAAAACGACTCTATATATATAAAAGAAAAGAAATTCAACATCATTTTAAGTATAAAACTATGGATGCCTTCGGAATGCTACTGAACCCCCTCCCGTAGACTTTCCCCCCCTCTTCTGTCGCGAGAGGTGAGGCGAAGATCTTAATATACTTCGTTGTTTTGTAAAACGTTATATTTATATCATATTTTAAACTCTATTCTTGAAGTCGATCAATTACACGCAATTTACAGCCGTTAATAATTATAATAATTGGTCGCGTGTAAAAACCGCTGCTTACAAACTTATTAATTGGTGACCGCTTACGAATAGGTTTTTGCTTTTTTTATTATGATATCTTATTTATTTCGTTTTTAGCGTTGTTATATTTGAGTTGGTCGGTTTCAAGGCGGACACTTGCCATTCATGACTTGGTCTAAAAAGCAATTCAATCAATCCCAGCTCTCCGGATAAGTCTGTTTCCTTGCGTGATGATTCTCCTTCTTTGTTTGTTTGTTTGTTTGTTTGTTTGTTTGTTTGTTTGTTTGTTTGTTAGGCTAGTCGGACACACATCTATGCCATACCGAGGAGAGTTCGAATTACCTACTAGACACCATCCTCAAGTGTCTTCGGTCTCTCTGTACAAGGGTTTGTCAGGACAACCTGGCATAAGGATACTTCCTCCTACAAGTAAACCTTGACTAAATATTCTAAAATAACATAGTATTCGAAACTCAAATAAGATCCGCTCCGTATGGCCATCCCACACTGGCTCATACGAGGAATGGTGCATCTTCTCCAAGTAATGTTACCTCAAGTAACAGCACTTAGCTGGATACTCCACCAGACTAGATGAATTCTTGTTCTGGAATCCGGTAAGACCAAGACTACAAGAAAGATATACTATAACATAGTTAACTGGTCAATTGGGGAGAGGAAAATTAATGTTCTTCACTTGAGAGGTAAAGGAGAACTTTAATGGAACACTCGTATATCTATGTATCTTATACAGAGATCAAGTGTTAGCCCCATGAAGGGGCCCCTTGATTTTTTATATCTAAGTTAAGTGAAATTAAAATGTGTGTGTGTGGGGGGGGGGGGGTCTGGGAGGAGTTCTGTCTCTAAGAATCTAGAAGTTCCCAAACAGACAGGAACTACAAGTATAAGAACTTTAGTGACTTTAAAAATAGTGTATGTTTGATAGAATTAAATTTTGAGCAAGATTAATGGTTAAAAGTGATATTTTCTCCAAAAACATTAAGGAGTCACAAAATAAAACTAAGGCCTCCAGAGTACTACTAAAACCATCGTTTCCAGGTTCCTAGAGACCACAATAGAGATATACTATAACATAGTTAACTGGTAAATTAGGGAGAGGAAAATTAACGTTCTTAACTTCTTTACTAACTCAACGTTTGACGGGTGAAGGAGAATTTTAATGGAATATTCGAATATCTGTGTATCTCATATAGAGATCAAGTGTTACCTCAAGGAAGGGGCCCCTTGATTTCTGTGAACAACTGAAGATAAATGAAACAAATAGTAACTCTCACATATACCATTTGACCATGGGGTGCAGAAAAACTGCATAAATCTCTATATGAAACTTTACAGTCAGCTCTCTATACACTTCATCGGTAAAGTTTCTTTGTAGACCAAAAGTCAACATCTTTATTCATGGCTTCAGATTCATTATCACCACATTATTATTAAATTGACCAGCGAATGGAAGAGATACAACACAGGTTTTGTGCCTTCTTAAATCTCTTACAAAACTCTCAGCATCTTTAGCCAATATCTTCAATTAGCTTATTACATTCTTCATCAAGTGCATCTGCATTTCAACTTGCAAGTATTTAACTGAGGCATAACTTGGCAAGTGGTGATGTAATTTATGGAATATACTCTTTTCTTCCTTGAAGGTTTTCTGTTTAACAACCATGTTTATTTTTTAGTTTATTTTTTAGTTTATTTTTTAGTTTATTTTTTAGTTTATTTTTAGTTTATTTTTTAGTTTATTTTTTAGTTTATTTTTTAGTTTATTTTTTAGTTTATTTTTTAGTTTATTTTTAGTTTATTTTTTTGTTTATTTTTTAGTTTATTTTTTAGTTTATTTTTTATTTTATTTTTTAGTTTATTTTTTAGTTTATTTTTTAGTTTATTTTTTAGTTTATTTTTTAGTTTATTTTTTAGTTTATTTGCTCGACTTTTACCACAGATTCTTCCAGTGATTATTCGCAGAAGTTATTATCTCCAAATCAACAAGTCTTCCATTGATTTTCAATGTGTCACTTTCAGTGTTTAATTTGAATCTCGTTTCACAAAGATCGACCCTCGGGATTATCTGATCATTGGTCGCAGCTATTCGTTAATCTACAATATAGCAGTAGTGTTTACCCTCCCAAAACCGAGAACAGCAAGGCTCAGCAGTTGCATACGAAGTCGGTGAAGGTTTGGTCCAAAACACTCAAAAGAACGGTGCAGAAGCTACATTGCCACTTTCACTCCATTGATTTGTGGTTCTGCGCCTGACATGTCTTCGTTTACAACATGCAGACGAAGAGACGACCAGATGGCAACAGACCCTTCTAGATTTTCACAAGAGTTCTGTTAGCCGGGTCGCTCTAACACTACCACATTGCTACGATAGAAACGATTGGACTTTAGAGGAGGTGTTGATTTTGCTGATTTTGCTGATTTTGCTGATTTTGCTGGTCGGGAAATAGCTTGAATTGTTTCTGATGGAGGATATTCATCTTTGATGGGACAGAGTTCTTGTTGGCCATCACTAATTAAAGCATGTATAGACATTTTATTAAAATTATACATCATTTTGATTTTTCCATGAACAGAGTTTCTTTCCAGGTACTTCCCATCTGTAGAACACGTTACCACGGGATTTCTTCTCTGTAGGCTACAACATGGTCATCTTCAAATCCAATGTCAACAAATACTTGTCATAAACCGTCCTCATAAGTCATCAAATTTTGTTCATTCCATTCACCATTTTCAATCCTCTCATAATATTCTTCATCATTGAACTGCCAATCTATCCATTTCATTAACTTTTATCCTCGAGTGGATTTTGGTCTTGATAAGTGATGACTCATTAGTAAAAAAAAGACTAACATTTTAAATCTCATCAAGACTTTCACAGTAAGAACTCGTCTTATTATCGCCATGACAAACAACTTTCCTTTCTTCCTTCGTGTGCCTAACATCAAACAGAATTTCCATGAACAGAGTTTCTTTCCAAGAACTTCTTATCTGTGGAACACATTACCACGAGACTGCTTCCCTGCAGACTATATAGTCATTTTCAAATTGTATATAGTTTCAAGTTATATCTAATCTGTTGCTGGGGTTGCTGGAAAAAAATAGAGTCGGATACGTCTTAAGATGGAGTACTGCTGCCACATCTTGAGAGGTGCCGCTCAGCACGATTTCTGGCCTTCACATAGTACAAAATCGACTTGTCAATCTAGTGGGGGATTATCTCTTCTATTCTCTACAGCCCCTTTCTCACAATATTGTTCTGATCTTCTGTAATACATATATAAATAAATATTACGCTATTATTTTTTATTTTTCTTTATAATGGATTACTCTGTTGGGGTCCTCTCCCACTAACCTTAGGAGAGCAGAAAAGGGAACTTGGGTTTACAGCCGTGTGTAACTCTCACTTCTCTTATTTTGTCATTCAGTCCTGACATTCTATGGACGATGTTTCCGACAATAGGGGGAAGAATTGCTGTTTTCTGAGTCGGAATCTATCCATCTAACAACTATCGTTGACTAGTTTTTGACCTTGAAGTAGTATTTTTTTAGCTCCTTACATCAAGTGGTTTCAGGCCTTGTCTGGAGCGATTTCCATAAATATATATATATATATATATATATATATATATATATATATATATATATATATATGTGTGTGTGTGTGTGTGGGTGTGTGTATATATATATATATATATATATATATATATATATATATATGATGGACTCCCCCGTCGATTTCGACGTATGAGTGCCCCACCTGGGGCTGCCCGTGCGTGAATTTGTAATTGCAAGGGTTGCACAATCCTCAACAACCGCTCTCCTGAGTCGGCATTGCTTGATTCCAATGGCAAGTAGTAGTACAAGACGACTGGAAACAATGCCGAGATAAGCAGAGAGCACATACAGCACCTGGTATTCTTAAATGGTCACCCATTTAGTACTGACCAGGCTCGACGCCGCTTAATCTCGGTGATCTAACGGGAACCAGTGTGTTAACGCGATTGTGCCGTATAAAAGAAACTATTCGTCGACCGGCCGTGACCAGAATTCGAAACTGGGTTACCACGGCTACAACGTAGGGTCATAACCACTAGACGATCACGGCTAACAATCGACGTTTTATATATATATATAGATATAAATATATATATATATAAAAGATAAATGAAAGAAGAGAGATAAAGATGTACGAATGACAAATCTATTTCAACTTCAATTGTTCAATACAAGGTGTACTCGGTAAAAACATGTTTATTTTTCTTTCTTTAAGCCAAGGTTTTTCAAAGATTAAAATATTATCAGAGGAATTACATAGATGGATAAGTTGGCAGTGGAAAAGCCAAAATTCAAAATTTGAAAAAATATAAAGTAATGGAGAGTAAGAGTATGCATGTAAAAAAATATGGAGTCTGTCCAGTTGGTGAATGTCCGTTGATAAGGTGTCTGGTGAAAGATTTAAAGATGGAAAAGATGGGTTTTGTGAAGGCAGCGTTGACAATGTTCAAAATGAAATAAATCCAATAGAAAGATTTTAGTTCAATCGTAAATGGAGCTCACTTATTCGGATGTAATTTTGAGAATTAGGGCCATTTTAAAATACTTCTGTGGACCGAGAAAGAAAGTAGTTTTTCAGAAGTTATATATATATATATATATATATATATATATATATATATATATATATATATATATATATATATATATATATATATATAATGAAATGAGTGATGAGAATAAAATTGGAAAAAGAACAATATTTATTAGATCATCAAATAGTTTAAACAAGGAATATATAAATAAACTTTTTTTCTTTCCTTAATCCATGGATTTTCAAAAAATGCAAGCTTTTATCATCAGAGGAGATCATCGGGATAAATCAGTAAAAGTATATTACTGTTAACACAGATCTGAAAATACAAAAAATATATAAAAATACAAAAATACAATAAAAATACAAAAACAGTTAATATAATTTTATTATTGCTTTATCTTGACTTTTTATGATGGGATTATTTTGAAGATAAAATGTTATCTTTATCATCTCTCCATTTTATCATATATATATATATGTATATATATATATATATATATATATATATATATATATATATATATATATATATATGGGAAATGAAAAAGGAAAAACCAAGAGAAAAATGTCATTGTAATATAGCAGGAAAAATCCCAGCAGAGTGCTCGATTAATTGAGAATTAAAATTAAAAACTAAAAATTAAGAGCGTAATATTTATTTATTTTGGTACAGAAAAATTAGTACAACATTCGTACCGTCGGTTTCAAGCACAGAAGGACTTAGCCATCCGGCTCTCTTCAGCTTCTGTTGTCATCTGTCAGAATATAAATAAATATATATATATATATATATATATATATATATATATATATAGTAATCCAGGTAGAGTAAAAATCCACAGGGTAGAAATCCAAAGGGAATCAAACCGGGCTTATAAAAGAGTGCTCAATAAAGATATAGAGCTGTATTGTGAATGCTTTTATTCGAACATGTACAAGGTCTACTACACTGGCATGTCGATGTTATCGATGTTACCGGGTTGGATCAAGGAAAAACTTTCTGCCTGATGAGACCTCAGCTCTTGATAGCTCTTGATAGCTGTAGATCGATAACATCGACATGCCAGTGTAGCAGACCTTGTACATGTTCGAATAAAAGCATTCACTATATATATATATATATATATATATATATATGATAATAAAAAAAATAATTATTAGTTCAGCTCAATTCTCATGGGAATCAAAATTCCAGAGCTAAATAGTCAAACGTGTAAATAATTATTTTTGCATGAAATTTCACTTTGATGGTGTTACGGTTTTTACATCTGCCAACAATTTTCTGACGACGGGAGTTTCTTGTTTACTACTTGAAATTGTTTATTGAGAATGGTGACCATCGATTGATTCTTCCTACAAACAATCTCTCCATTTCTATCTCTATCTATGCATAGACCTTGCGGTGGAGGCCCGGAGGGGAATGTTAGACGACCCCAAAACATCTGGATACAAACCAGCAACAAGGATCTTTGACAGTGGAATTTAAATGAGATAACTCCTCAAGACTGCCAAGCTTAGAGACTGAGATTGCAGGCTGTCAAAAAACGTCAGATCCCTGACCACTTGGCCTTTTGGCTAAGATCAAAGTGTAGTATCTGTTCCGATGGATACTGCACGCTTGTCCTGTGCAGTTCTAGGAGGTCCACCCTCCCAGGCTTTGCCTCCCCTCTTTGGGGAGGAGTAAGTTTATTGCTTACTGTCTGAGGCGCCCCTACCGGGGAATGCCGACGGGCCTCCCAGGCAATTTTTAAATGGCCAGAGTGCTCACCTCTCGAGCGCTGGCTTTTCAAACCCCACTTTCTCGACCCGATCTTGGGTCACATCTTACTTGTGGGAGTAAGATAAAACTGGCCTTGTGCCTAACTCCTGGGGAGGAGTAAATAAAATCCCTGACCAAGGGAAATAAGACGATACAATGGAAGAGGATAGGGGGGAGGGAGAAAGAGGAGGAGTAGGAGGATTACCATGGTCCGTGTGTAGAGAGGAGCTACGTCCTTCTCAAGGTTACCCTGTTGATATGCCTGGGCATAGACATAACACGGCAGATCTAGAGGAGTAAACCTTGACCACAAATCTTGATATTCCACGTGTAGTACTAGCTCAAACTGGTGATCTGGTTCTGGGTATTTACTTCCTTCCCACCGCAGGAAGATGTGGCACAAGGCCGAAAGAAGAGGAGAATCAAGCCAGCACCCTAAAGCAATTTTTAATAGGCCAAGGGGCTCCCCCTTGGCCTATTAAAAATTGCTTGGGCAGCCCCGTCGGCATTCCTCGGTCAAGGCGCCTCAGGCAGTTAACAATAAACTAACTCCTCCACAAGAAGGGGTGGCAAGGCCTGGGAGGGTGGGCCTCCTCTGACTACCTAGGACTAATACCTCATCCCGGCAGATAAAAAGGCCACCGAAATGGCCCAGTTTCTGCCGGGCTGATTGTCGAGAACGGATCCTTGACTGATTCGGTTCTGAGAACAGCATGGCTTCGTAGATGATCATATTGTCGTTGTTTCTTCCCTATGGAACAGCCTACCAGCAGTAATGATGATGTCTACGCTATCCAGGTTTAAAGTAGCCACAAACAAACACTGTGCTAGCCTTCCTGTATTTATTGACCAAGATGTCATTCTCAAAATAATATCTTTGTTGCTTTAAATATCCTAAGTTCAGACGTAGCCAATTCTTATTCTTCTTTGCGTGTCTTTGTGGTCATGCAACAGTTTGCCACTTCTTTACGCAGTCGTTTACAATATCATTGAACTCTGCGAGATCTTGCTGATATTGCCCCTACAGATGTAAGATGGGAAGTTGCCAACCGAGTACAAAATCTACCAGTGATGAACGTCATCCCCTTCATGGACGTCATCTCCTTCATGGACGTCAACCAATGTTGCCAATGACGTCCTATTTCCATTGTTCACTTTTGACGATTTTCTCGTGACCAATTAATTACGCTATTCAAAAATGACCACAAAAGAAAAAAAGAAAGAAAAGAAAAAAAGAAAGAAAAGAAAGAAACAAATTAACGCAGATCACGTTTCATATTGTATTGATAATTGATTAATACTAACTTTTTTGTCTGTCTGTGTGTCTTTCTGGGTCGTATATATTTCCTGTACACTGTGTAGCGACTCCAATTAATAAACCTTTGTTTGAACTACAAAACATCTTTGCGACACGCTGGCTCCTAATTATTCGCCGGTTTAAAGCCTATTCCACAACTATAATTACTTCCATGTTGTTTAACTAATGAGGATAAGTATGGTACAAGGCCAGACTTAAGGTATTACACAAACTGAGAGCAAGAATAAAAATCTCATATTTTGGGGGTTAGGGGGGAGGGCACTTCATTAGGAATTAACAATGACCTTTCTCCTTCTTTTGGGGTGCTGCCGAGGTGGAAGGTATCTTAGTTTTAAGAAGCCTCAACCATGAAACTTAACCATTGAAGCTCAGTCGTGATGGGAGTATAGTAAAAAGACATTTACGTTGTAAATACACTATCTATCTACCACTAAAACTCTGTGGATCTTGTATGTTTGCATCCGTGAAGAATGGATGATGTCATCCACTAAAACAGATTGAAGACATCGGGAAGATACTTTATGGTGAAGTAATGTTTAAATCTGGGAATGAAACATTTACGAAAAAAAAACGAGAGAAATATTTTTTAAACTGATCTTCCAGAAAGTTTAAAATTGAAACTTAATGTAACAAATTCTTCTTTTTCTTTTTCTTCTTCTATTCATTTAACACCACTTTTCCCTTGTTCAGGGGTCAGACGTTTTCTGATATTGCGCAAGACCACTCTTCAGTGGTCAACTGTCTCCAAATTCCACTGCGTGCAGTTTTGTCTAATCACTTGGTTTCAAGTTTTCCTTGGCCGGCCAACCTTTCTGCGATTTAAGGCATCCATGCTTCTGCAATGGTTTATCCAGGAGGATGAACGCTCTACATGATCATACTAGTGTAACTGATTCGTCCTAAGGAAAACGTCTCTGCTGAGCAAATTTAGTTCTTTCAGCAAATTCTCTTTTAACTAAACTAATAAAGATTGGAATTTCTGAATTCTGCAGAAACATTTCACAAAGGAAATTGTTCTTTTATTTTTAATTCATCAATTTTCCTGAACGTACCTTCTCTCTCTCTCTCTCTCTCTCTCTCTCTCTCTCTCTCTCTCCCCCCCCTCTCTCTCTCTCTCTCTCTGTCTATCTCTCTCTTTCACTTTGTCTCTCTCTCCTTCTCCCGCTCTCTTTCTCCCTCCGTCTCTCTTTCTCCGACTCCCTCTCTCTCTTCATCTCTCTCTCCATCTCTCTCATCCGTCTCTCTCTCCCTCTCCCTCTCTCTCTCTCTCTCCCTCTCTCTTTCTCTCTCGCTCCATCTCTCTCTGTCTATCTCTCTCTTTCTCTCTCACTCTCTTTCTCTCTCACTCTCTTTCTCTCTCTCTTTTTCTCCCTCCGTCTCTCTTTCTCCGACTCTCTCTCTCTCATCCATCTCTCTCTCCTCTCTCTCTCTCTCTCTCTCTCTCTCTCTCTCTCTCTCTCTCTCGGCCCTTTAATGATTAATAATAGCTGCTGTAAAATCTAAGCTATAAATGCAAGTTCTTTCCTGTTGAACACTGTTATGACAACCAACTATAGTTATCCGCCTCCTCGACACATAAACAGGATTTATTTCTCATCTTGTCCATAGCCATTCATAGTAGCCTCATTGATTAGAGCGCTTGACATTGGAATTAAATGCAACTCTTGTTCCGGGGTTCGAATCGTGTGACTGGTTTGAATGGTTATCTCTAAACTGATGATTCCGTAAGAATAAAATGTATACATATGGAGATAATAATTAAAAATATTTATTATTAAATAATTATATATATATATATATATATATATATTGTGTATGTGTGTGTATTTAGGCAGTATTTTTTTTTTCATTTAAGAAACCATTGTTAAAAATAATAGAATTCTCTGTTTAATTATACCTTTTTTATTTTTTCAATTTTTGTAATAGTCTTTTTTATGTTAAAATAAATAAAAATAATACTGTATGTTCCATATGTATCACAAACGTTTTCGATTCTTCGTCGAATCATCTTCAGGTGACAAAAGCAAATGAACAAAAAAGCTGAAGAAAAGAGAATTTCAAAAGATAGCCGAGAAACACACATGTGCAGTCAGTTAGACGCCAAGAGAACAGTCTCGCATTAGCGTCGCAGAATGTTAATTGTTAACATATTTCCTGCAACAGTGCGAACCGTTCTTTTAGCGTCTAATTGACTTCACATGTGCGTTTCTCGACTATCTTTTGAAATTTTCTTCATTTTTGTTCATATTTTATTTGTCACCTGAAGATGTACCGACGAAAAATCGAAAATGTTTGTGATACATATGGAACATACATTTTTAAAAATATTTTAACGCAAAAAGATCATTAGAATAATTGAAAAACTAAAAAAAGGTATAATTAAGTAGAGAATTATTATTTTTAACAATGTTTGCTTATATATATATATATATATATATATATATATATATATATATATATATATATATATATATATATATTCAGGACCGGCGGCACAGTTATAAAAGTGTGGGGGGGGGGGCTCTCCTAAAAAGTGGGGGGGCCTGGTTAAACACATGCATATATAACTTCATTATTGATGACCGTAAAGTGGGGGGGGGGCTTGGGTTCCCCTGCCCCCCCCCCCTCGGTGCCGCCGTCCATGATATATATATATATATATATATATATATATATATATATATATATATATATATATATATATATATATACTTTTCGTTTTCAGCAGTGTATTTCGAGAAATTAATTTGACAACAAAAACTCGGCTTCCAAACTTACAGCATCTAGTAAGCTTAAATAGTCACCCATCTAAGTGCTGGTCCGTCTCAACATTGCTTAACTTCAGTGACATGGCGAAAATTGGATCTCCGGCATGATATAGCTGTTAGTTTAAGTAAAAAAAAAAGTTTAATTTTATCGTTGGTACACGTATCTTTCTTCCGATTTTTTATTATTATTTGAAACGTGATGCCGTGAATTATTCATACAAGGGAGGTAACTTTATCTCAGAAGATTCTGGAGTTATTCCCCTTTAGTTAGAAAATAAATGATTTTTATTCTCATTTTTATTTGTTTATTTATTTACTTGTTTTTAAGACAATGACAGTGGTCAAGTGGGTAACGACATGGACTAACGACCTGAGTGTGCAATTTCGAATCCAGTCGGTTCCATAATATCACTTTTACTTAGGGATGTTGGAAACCAATACGTTCAGAATCCAGCCGGTCAACAAAGTTGTGCCATGTTGATTCACGCGAATTTACTTTTACTATTTACTTTATGGGGGGATAATATTTTTTGATAAGACAATACAATGAGAAAGCAAATTCAACATTTTACAAAATCAAATACTTTATGAACGAAATAATGTTCGGAGAAACAATTTTGATATTTTTTACAAAATTTGTTTTGTTTGTTGCACATACAATTTGTTTTTGCAGAAGAAGAAAATGTTTATTTCTTCATGATACACAGTCTTAATAATAAAATCAAATTACATTAACAGGAACATGAAAGCAAAAAAATATATGTAAAAAGGGGAGAAATGTAAACCATATCTGATAACTGTTTAGAAAATTATGCATTAAAAAATTGGGATTCTACTTTTTAAGGTGATTACGTGTGAACACCCTGAAAAACTTAGTAGAAAGAAGAAAAAACAATTGTCTAGAATTCAGAGTGAGGGATCAGTTTCGCATATAAATTTAACGTAAAATAATACCCCATGTAAAATGTTAATTTGCTTTCTGATTGTATTACGTTATTATATTTTCTGTAATCAAGTAGAAAATATAAACAAATTAACTCATGATTTTTAAAATATCAAAAATGTATTTAATTCATGATGAATAAAGTGATTTTAGTTTTATTATGTTTTTGTACTTTTTTATTTAATTTGATGAAAATAAATCAATTATTGTAAATAGAAATGTGATACTTAGAAGGCAATACAATGCAGAGGCGTGAAGGATAGACACAAGTTGGAGCAAATAAGACATATAATGGTGGAACAAGTTAAATAGTCTCACCCTTTATACAATGTATACATACATACATACACACACACACACCCACACACACACACACATATATATATATATATATATATATATATATATATATATATATATATATATATATATATATATATATATATATATATATACAGGGTGATTCATAAGTCACTGAGCTATTTATTTATGAAATTTTAAAGTTAAAAAATACGGTAATACAAAACAGAAAGTTTATTCAACAAATTCATTTATGGGAGTTTAAAATTACAGCAAATATTTGATTGATTATGGTGTTGTGCGAAGGAGGCTTTCTGTTCACATCACGTTTCCATTGCCTTTCAACAAGTGTGGGAGATTCATCAAATTTGGCCATATGAATAACAATAAAAATTCGCTCTTCAATTGTAAATGACATTTTAAATAGCTAAGTGAAGTGACTTATGAATCACCCTGTATATATATATATATATATATATATATATATATATATATATATATATATATTCACAAACACACATATATCTGTTTATCTACACAATGTTACAATGTTATGTAATACCTGTATCAAGATAATCATAAAATAATAAATTTCAAAAGAAAACCCGAAACGCTTCAAGAAATGGAGATGACCGATAAAATAAAGGTCAGAATCACACGTACTTAAAAACACACACACAACTTTGACCCAAAGAAGCCAAAAATAAAAAATATAAAAATATAAAAACACATACATACACAGCCACACACCCGCACACCCACAGAAGCGCCAAACAATAACATACCTTCTCAAATGAAACAACACTCTTTCAAATCGAAAGACATTTCCTCAAATGGATTCACATATCTGAAGAGAGATAATAAATAAATGTTTAAAAAAACTTTTTACAAAATGTTAGTATCCTTACTTTTTTTATACATATATATATATATATATATATATATATATATATATATATATATATATAAATATTAATTATTTTAATACCTACAGACATCGATGTTTCATGCTAACGCAATCTTCAGTGCAGGAAGCTAATTCTCAACGATCGGCGGGCGCAACCCTGATCACAAATCGCCACTGATCTGTAGTCAAGAGTCTAAACCCCTCGGCAATAGACAATTAGGTAATAATTGGGGAAGAATTTAACTTTTTAAATAGCGAATCGGCGGCTAAATTTACACAAGCAGTTAGAGTGATCAACGAACGTATTCGGATCGTGCATGCAGCTATTAGTACTGCTTGTTATTAAAGTCACTCAGAGTATATATATATATATAAGCATTTGTAAATGGAGATTTTTACTAAACACTGATCGAAAAATCAAGCATGTTGTTGTATAAGAAGAAGAAGAAGAAGAAGAAGAAGAAGAAGAAGAAGAAGAAGAAGAAGAAGAAGAAGAAGAAGAAGAAGAAGAAGAAGAAATAAAAATTTGACACAGAGTCCACAAATATCGTACTTCAGGCTTGTCCACCAGTCTATATAAAGTCCCAGCTATTCATTGAACCCGCTATATCTGCCGTAACTATTCATTACGGATGCTTCCAGATTGCAGGTTTTTACTCTCGACACCCTGAGCGGTTGCATACGAAGTCGGAGAAGGTTTGGCTCAGAAAACTCAAAGGGGTGTTTAGTAGCATCCTCTATTTTGAATTTCCCTGTTTGTTATGGTCATGTGATCTGTTAAGGGGAGATAAATCCTCTCTTTTTTTTCAATTTTCTTATTTTTTTTATTTTAACTGGAGATGGGGAATCCGACTGGATGGCAGACATTTATCCGCTATTTTAGAGCCTCCAACTGAGAGATATTTCTAGGAATCTAACCATTTCTTTAAGCGCAATTGTTTAGATCTATTTTACACTTGGTTCACCGGGTATATTCGCCAGGTAGTTTTTTTTTTTTCATGAGCCCGGTGGCTCCTATGATTACTGGAATGTCTTCCAAAATGTCTCTTGGTACGGGAGATGATTTTAGAGTACAAAAGAGTTGGCGATATTTAATTATCTTATCTAGATGCCGCTATTCCGAATTCACAAGTCACCATCAATAAACTGCCTCTCCTGCACCAAACGGTCATAATTTTTAAGTAACCACGCAGTATAGTTAACAGCCGAGAAATCAAAAAGAAACAAAATATACAACAAATAACTTTTATCAAACGCAAGAAAAATTAATTTTCTACCGATCTGCATGGTTTTACAGTTCTAACGGTCATAATTTTTAAAAATCAAACAACAAAAAAGTCACATAAAATCTTTTTCAGGTAAAATTCCGGTGCTTCTGCTGTTTCACAATGACATTAACATATTTAAAGAAATGTATAAACTTTGTTATGTACTTGCGTGTTAGCTGAAAATAAGATTGTACAGAAAAAATTACGCAAATTCATCCAGTATTTATTAAATTTAAAAAAAAAGAAGAAAGAAAAAACGATTTTACGTATTGTTAGACATTTTTTAACAGGGGAGATAACTATTTTTTCCCCTAATTTCGGAAAAACAACTTATAAGTACGATATAAGATAAAAACATAACATTTTATTAAACTAAAAAGTAGGACTTTTATAAATTTATAAGGATACACTTCAGCAATCTGCTTAAGTAGGTTTTTTAGTGCTTTTTCAATAAATTTTTGCCGCCACATGAGTCAATCATATGCGTATGGGTACCGCATTCAATCTTATTCCTTCTTTTGGCATCTTGCCACATTCTTTCAACATGATTTGTGGTTGCGCCTGTTGTTGGGTCAACAAAATTATATCGAATCAGAAAACCAAAAAATCCAAAAAATATGAGATGAGTTATCTCCCTTGTCCTTTGGCGACCCAGGATAAAATTGGGCGATTGAAAGATACAAGATGGCTGAGCCCGATAAAAAATCTTATTTTTTATTTTTAATTTAATAAATACGGGATGAATTTGCGTAATCTTTGGTGTACAGTCTTCTATTAAGTTACCACGTAAGTACATAACAAAGTTTATACATTAATTTAGCCATTTTCTTTTATACATGCCATGGTGAAACAGCAAACTAAAATTCATTAAAATTTGCTGGAATAATTTTTTTTTTTAATGAAAATTCAATTTTTACTTGATTACTAAAAACCATAAAATAATTCGAATTAAAAAAACTGATTTTTTTTTTTTAATTTAATTATTTTTAGTTTGCAATCATTTAGATCGGTTTTAAACCGTCTAAATTAAACTTAAAACGTTGTTTATGACAGTTTCGTACAAGAGAAACAGTCCACTGATTGCGTCCCACGGTTACAAATTCGGAATAGCGGCGTCCAGGTGAAATAATTCAATATCGCCAAAGAGTTTTCTCCCTTTAAACATAGAAATATTTCATAGGCGGATGTTTTTATCCGTCTAACATTAACTATGCATCATACAAAATGCAACACAATTGTCATTTCTGTACTCTCTGTTCTAACCTGATGTCCTTTAACTTGTTGATTTAATTTGCATTGTACAAGGAACACGGATAACAGAGAATAGAAGGAATACGATTAAGTAACCATGCAGTATAGTTAACAGCTGAGAAATCAAAAAGAAACAAAATATACAACAAATAACTTTTATCAACGCAAGAAAAATTAATTTTCTACCGATCTGCATGGTTTTACAGTTCTAAAACTTTTTGTAACTGTTTTTTTTTTTCTTCAGAATTTGTTTTCGATCCTTGTATAGCTTTAAAAAGAAAAATAGCATAACACATGCAACCATAAGGTTCGAGATACTGCAACTTATTTTTGAATAAAGATAAACTAAAAAAACAAAAAAACTTTCAGTTGGTTAAAAATCAACAGATCGATAGAAAATTAAATTTTAATGCAGTTGTTAGTTGTACGTTTTTTTTCAATTTTTCGGCTGTTAACTATAAGAGATGAAAGTTAAAAGCAAGAATTAAATTAGAGTTAGATTGTTACTCGTTAAAAAGACAAGTATCGATGAAATCTTATATTGGAATAAAAAAAAACTTTAAAAACGTTTCAGAATTTGAAAACTATGCAGGTCGGTATAAAATTATATTTTCTTGTGTTTGGTAAAAGTTTGTTGTTAAGTATATATATATATATATATATATATATATATATATATATATATATATATATAGTTCACCTCAAACAAGGTCAATTGCCACTGTAGACGTAAGGGGCTACTGAGAATTAGGAATAAAGTTTGGGAGGTCATCCTAAATTAGGAGCTGTGCAGCGAGATGCTTGTTCACATTAGTTTTAAATTTCTGCATATAGGTACAGTCGGGGAAACAGGGAGCAGCGAGGGAGTTCCAAAGGCCAGCAATTCGAGGAAAAAAGCTACTGGAATAGAAGGCATCTGGGGACCTCCACAGTAAATGGATGGGATTTAGCTGATTGTCAGATTGGCAGAGTCTATTTATGTCGAGGGGGCACCAGATCAGCAAATTCATCGGAGCACAATCAATTGAAGTACTTGTAAAACAAGCACAAGGATGCAACATTGCGGCGATATGACAGGGGCTGGAGGTTGGTGGATAGTGAGGGAGCTATCAGATTAGTAACTCTTTTCTGGACCTTGTCTAAGCGGAAGAGACTAGTGGATGGTGCACCAACCTAGATGTGGCAACAATACTGCATGCATGGACGGATGGTAGCTTTTTTGTAGATATATATATGACGACTTGCTAATATAGCAGCTGAATTTGCTATTTAGACGTTAATTTACTTTCCCATTTCTAGACAATGCTTGGTGGACATATCGGTACGCGCTCCAACTACTGAGTCATAAATGACTTTCGTATTCAAGTTCGAACTGTGTGACCAGCAGGGATTATTTCCTCCCATACTGATGATTGCAGGTTTGGCATGAAACACATGTGTATATGGGTTCATTTGAAAATATTATTTATAAATAATTTTATATTTATATATATATATATATATATATATATATATATATATTATAAAATTGAAAATAGAAGCCTTTATCAATGCAAGATTAATTAATTTTTTTTTTTACTTTAATCTTATTAATTTCGGAAATTTTTTTTTTATCAAAAACACAAAAACAAAAATAAACAAACTTTTTTCCTTTTGTTTCTTTGATAACATGTCCTTGTTATGGTGTATCCGCGCCGATGTCGTTGGCGGTTATGAATTCAAATTCTGGTTGCAGAACGAAGAAAGCATTGGCATGCTCGAAGTTTAAGAAAATGGGTTGCTCATTTCAAAACATTGGTGGGTCAGTATTATAAAATTGAAAATAGAAGCCTTTATCAATGCAAGATTAATTTATTAACAATATATATATATATTGTTATTGCCCTCTTTCAACAAGGGGCGTGCCTCTTTAAGAGAATTAATAATAAGCTGTCAATCTAAGCATAATTCAAAGTTCTGGCTTCTGCCGTAGAACACTGTTATGACTAGCTTACTCGACATTACATAGAATTTAATTCTCTTATTTCCTGGTGGCCGAGGGGTTGAATACCAGGCTGCAGAGTCAAGGGTGACTTAGTGACTGTGTTCGAATCCTTCGACCGGCAGTAATTAGCATTTCATACACTGAAGATTGCGTAAGCATGTGTTTGTAGGTAAAAAAATTATATATATATATATATATATATATATATATATATATATATATATATATATATTATAAATGTGGGGGGGGGGAGGGGTCCGCTATTAATTATACTGTATGGTTGCTCAGAATTGTTTTATTCTACCATTTGCAAAACTGTCCTTCTCCCGGCAAGGGCAGATAATTCCACATTTCTTGGGCAGGAGTTACTTCCCTTGAAGAGAAGATATTTGACTAACTTTTTAAATATTTATTTTTATCTTGAAATGTAGAGCTGTCCTGTTTATGACACAAAAGTTCATGCAACGGTGAGGCCCTAATTTGGGAGCTTTTGGTAAATATGGAGTCACTCCTCAGTTGCCATTACTCCCCTCTTCCTCCTTCTCCTCCTACTACTACACCGACGACGACGACAACAACTTAAATTTTTCGAACTGAGTCAAACGTTTTATAGGCCGGATGCCCTTCCTGACACAAACCCTGTGAGGTGATGTGGACCAGTGTTTTTATCGAGACACCATTTCTAGGTGATTCCCCATAAAGGCTAAAGAGCGCTTCACCTGCAATCTACAAGTTAAATACAATCTGTCCAAGGTATGAATCTGTAATAAAAACTGGACGCCGAATATAACTTAAGGATAAGCTTTATTTAACCATTTGTTGCTTACCTAGACAAATAGTGTTTAACATTCACTCTTAATATACACGAATGTAGAACATTCCATTATTACTCCAAGGGGGAGACAGGCATCAATTATCTTTGTTACTACAGAATCTAAACTGCGTCTAGTGGTGAGGCCCCAATTTTGGGGCTTTTAGGGAGTGTAAAGTCACCCCTTTGTTACCATTAATTTCAAGTCCATTCTAATCCTAGGGTTGTGATCCCTGTAAGGGTCCCATCTATGTATTAAATTTTGCTGTGTGTGTGTTTTTTTTTTTTTTACATCTATTTAATAGCCACTGAGACGTAAGGGGCTACTGAGAATTAGGGGCCAGATTTATAGGGGCATCCTATGTGGGGAGTTGTGCAACGATGTGTTTGTTCACATTACATTTAAATTTCAGCACATTGATACAGTTGGGGAAACGGGGAGCAGCGAAAGAATTCCGAAAGCAAGCAGTTCGAGGAGAGAATCTATTAGAGTAGAAAGCTTTCTAACATCTGGGGACCTCTACAGTGAAAGGGTGGGATTTTGCTGATTGTTGGGTTGGTCGAAATAATTTACATAAAGGGGTGGGGAATCATTTCTGATTATATGACATGAAACTGCACTCGATGGTATATACATACATTTACATCATGAATAACTGTTTAAAGTGACGCATTTCTATAGGACTGCTTCCCTGCAGACTACAACATCCACAGATACACAAATACATTTGCATCATGAATAAGGGATGTGTGTAACCAATGGCAAAAAAAAACTGAAATCGAGATGAATTTCCCAATCTGCCTTTCCCCCTTGTGTATGTGTGTGTGTTTGCACATGTGCATGCGTGTGTGTATGGAGAGGATAGCGCAAAAACAACAACTAAAACAACTTAAGAGAAAGACACTGAGTGTGTATGTAGGCGGAAGGAAATAGGAAGTCATTCGTTGATGAAACAAACGTCATCTAACTCCCCAAACACCATGAATTGTTTGAAGTCAAGACAAGACAGGGAGAGGAAGAGGGTGAGAGAAACTGTAGTGACAGAAAAGAGAAAGATAAAGAGAAAGAGAGGAAGAGAAATAAAATCCAGCCAAATAGGGACGAAAAAATAAGGAAGTAAGACCCTAGCAATTTGACAAAAATCAGCTTTTTCTTGTTAAAAGAAAGACGTGAATTTCGACCAAAATGCTGAGAACTCGCATCTATGGGAGGCTCTAGTGATTTAAGCGGAAATCCACTTTTTCTGGATTTAAAAAAAAAACAAAACGGAATTCCGCTATAAAGCGGAGAACTCAGATCCGTGAATGAATTAATATTTCAATTAAAATGTATAGTCAAATATATTACGTTAGACTGAAATAAAAAAATGGCTGACAGATATTCGCCGACTGTCTACGAAGTCTGGTCACTTTTTTTGTACTTTTCTCTTTTCAATTTGCCAGAAAAGTAAATTCTAAAGCGTTTGGAACTTGAAACATGAAATAAACCGAAAGCGTTGATATGCCACAAAATAAAAGAAGAAAATTTAGAGATTTTTTCTACTGATTTACCAAAAACCCTCAATACTACTACATTGGTTTACCAAATATAAAGATTTCAATTGTTTTGACTATAGAAATTGCAGAATTCGAATAAACTGAAATAAACTGAAATTAATTCGCTATGAAGAGGGCAGGTGAGTTAATTTGGCCAGTTAAAGAGAAGTAATTTTAAACATCATCATCAAGGGAAGTAACTCCAGATTTCTTGTTCGTAATCAGGGCAGGTGGAGCGCTTTATAGCCTTTAGTGGGTAATCACCTACAGATGGTGTCTCAGTAAAAATAATTGGTCCCCATCACATCATTGGGTTGGCCGTAAGAAAAGGCATCCCGCTTATAAAAACCTAGCTTACTTAACGCCGTTCAACACATGCCAGCATGTAAAACAGACATCACACCACTGATGATGATTATGATATGGGATTTTGAGGGCGACAAGTTCAATAAAAGAAACCATTCATCTCCCACCATTACCTTTTCAATGGTTTACCTACACCATGACCCAAATTAAATACCACCCAACAATGTAATCGTTAATAAAATTCATAATCCTGTCTGCAATCCAACCATATTTGGTACAAATTAACTTCAGTCTATGCCTGACTTGTCCACCAAGTTTCTATCATTAATGCCCAACAGGCTTTGTTTTATAGTAGTTGCCAAATGCCACCAATCCTTTATGATGTCATAAAGGCTAAATGGTGATTGAAAAAAGCCATTCATCTTTTATGATGTCATACAGGAGAAAAGAGAGAAAGAGAAGGGAGGAGAGTTTATTATGACATCACAATGTATTTTGATGTCATAATAGACTAATAACTGTATTCAAATGTATAAGAACGTTCAGGAGTTTATTAATGCACTTTCAAAGGATGAATGGAATGATGCAAATAATTAAAAGAGAAACAGGAGAGATAGAGAGACTGAGGGAAGATGGCAAGAGAGACAAAGAGAGAGAGAGAGAGAGGATATATATATATATATATATATATATATATATATATATATATATATACAGGGTGGGCCAAAATAAGGGTCCTATCTTTAAATTTGAATAACTTCCACAAAATAAAAGTTAAACTCACCAAACTTTATGTGTGTGTAGACTGACCCTTCCGAGATTTTTTGAAATAAACAAAACAAATTTTAGCCGAAAAACACTTCTTAAAACTTACAAAAACTAAAGTATTGTTTTTTACACTGTTTTGAGTTTTTTAAGCAAAAATAATGTTTTCTAAATGAGGGTACGTTCCTTAGGGCTAATACGGCTCATGCTTGCTTCGGAAGGGGTCCTTTACTTATTCTAAAAAAAAAATCAAAAAAAATCAATAAATAAAAAAGTTATGAATTTTAAAAAATAGGACCCTTATTTTTGCCCACCCTGTATATATATATATATATATATATATATATATATATATATATATATATATATATATATATATATATATATTGTGTGTGTGTATTTAGGCAGCATTTTCTCATTTATGCAAACATTGGTAAAAATAACAGAATTCGTCTGTTTCATTTACCTTTTTATATTATTTCAATTTTTCTGATGGTCTTTTTTGTATTAAAATAAAAAATAATAATAAATGTCCCATAAGTTTCCTGAACGTTTTCGATTCTTTGTCGAATTATCCTCAGGTGTCAAAAGCAAATGAACAAACAAGCTGGGGAAAGACGAGAATTTTTTAAAAGACGGCGGAGAAACGCGCAGAGAACGAAAAACCTTAAAATCAAAAAAGAAAGAGAAAAAGAGGGAAAGGGAAGGATATAAGAAAAGAAAAAGGCAAATCATACATCTTAGACCCGCCAAACTCCACCGGCTGTACACGTGTCAAAACCCTAAGTCATCCTCAAAGCGGGAAAAAGGAAATCTTTTTATTTTACTACTGTGGTCCCAGAAATAACTATTATCCAACACACACACACACACATTCTATTATACACATGCATGCATATATATATATAAAAAAAAGGTAAAGGTCGCATAGCCTGGACGCGCACGAGTGTCGTTGCCGACATCGCACACTGCTCATGGCCGTCACGGCAGTGATTTGTTAAGAATCACCGTGTCTAAGGAAGGTGGAGCCCATCCCTCTCCTTCCGCTGCCTTGAACCTGAGTTTTAGTCAGGTACCCATTTACTGCTGGGTGGACAGAGGGATTTTTCCGAAAATTTGCATGCCGTGAGTGGGATTGAACCAGCCCAAAGACAAGTGCTATAACCACTCGTCCACAGGCCCTCCATATATATATATTTCCATAAAAAAAGTAAATTCTATAGTAATATAAATTTTGGGTGGTAAATAATTCCGATCTAGTAAAAGAAAAATTAGATCGTATTAATTCTCGTAAACAGGCTAAATCAATCTCGACATATGATTTTAGTACATTATATACAAAAATACCACATAAAGAACTTATTAAAGAATTAGGTAATACTATAGATTTAGCTTTTGCAGGAGGAAAAGATAAATACATAGACTTTGCAAAATCTAAAGCCTTTTAGTGTAAAAATAAAAATGGTAAGACGAGTGTGTCCAAAACTGGTCTGATAATGCTTATAAGTCACCTTATAAAAGACAGTTACTTTATATAGGGAATAAATTATTACTCCAAACAATAGGTATTCCAATGGGTTTGGATCCGTCTTCATTTTAGGCAAATCTATATTTACATAGACTGGAATATATATGTCATCATTAATAAAAAATGATATATCTAGAGCGTATAGTTATCATGGATGTAGGCGATATATTGACGACCTTGTTTGCATTAATGATAGCGAAGAGTTTGCAAATACTAAACATTTAATATATCCTAAAGAGTTAAAATTAAACTGTGAACATAAGGGAACACAAGCTACTTTTCTTGATTTGGATATAAAAATTTAAGATAACATATTTATCTATAAACTGCTTGATAAAAGAAATTCTTCCCTTTTCGTATCGTGCGAATGCCATATAAAAATAGTACTAGCCCTGTGTATATATTTTACGGGAGTATTATGTCCGAATTTCTGAAGATTGCTCGTGTTACCTTAAAATTAGTAGATTTCATGCCCCCAATTTCTGATCTAATAATAAGAATGATTAACCAAGGTGGCGATCAAAATAAAATATTTGGACAATTAAATAAGGCAATTACTCGCCATCCTGATGCTTTTAAATCTTATCAAATTAATCAAAGAAGAAGAAGTCGGCAAAGAAAAAGAAGAAAAAGAGAAAATATTAACGGTTAACTTATAAACGCTGATTTGAAACACTGAGAAAAAGAAAAAAATCGACAGTTGTGAACGCAGATTAGAAAAACTGTAAGTGAACAAGGAAGATTAATATTTATTTGAGGTTGACGACAACGGGGAGATGGACAACAAAGGAGGAGGAGGGAGAGAAGGAGGGACTAAAGGTATATATATGTATGTATGTGTATGTGTGCATATATATATATATATATATATATATATATGTATATGTATATATATACATATTTTTTTTTTTTTTTTGATGTGTTGATATTTTTTATATTTATAATATAAAACTAAAAATAATACATTAATCACCTAAATAATAGTGTAATGGATTCGTCCAAACACTTTAAAATGCAGCAACATTTTTGTAAGTAACGGATAAATTTTATTAGACAGACGAACAGCACAGGTAAAGAAAAATTTTTTTTTTTTTAAATAACTAATATAAGTTAGCAAAACATTTATATGGAACAAAACGTAGATTTAGTATAAGGAACGTTTATGTTTTTGTCTTTTAAGGGAAGTGGGGTCTGATCAACTCTGCTGGGAAGCCATGAAATTAAATACTGTCTTGTTTTTAAATTCCCGAAACAGTTTTTCATGGTAAACAACTGATGATCCCTTAAAATAGTGTTAGAAACAAACTAATATAATAACTGTAAAAAAAATTGACTTACATGAGTGATTTTCCACTGAAAGACTTGGGACTATAAGTTTTTTTTTTTGTTTTTTTTTAATATAGTTTTAATGGTTGAGAAACTTCCGAGACTATATATATATATATATATGTGTGTGTGTTTGTGTGTATATATATATATATATATATATATATATATATATATATATATATATATATTTATATACACAAACGCACACGCATATATATACATATATATACATATACATATATATATATATATATACACAAACACACACACACACACACACACACACACACACACATATATATATATATATATATATATATATATATATATATATATATATATATATATATATATATATAAACCAAAAGTAAAACTTTTAGTAGATGGAACCTATAGTGAAGAGATAGAAGAAAAAAGAGTGATAAACATGCGACGATTGTCCAAATTTATTTCAAATTTCAATTGTTCAATGCAAGGTTTATTCAGTAATAAACTAGTGTTTATTATTCTTTCCTTAAGCCGATCTTTGAAAAGCCTTGGCTTAAGGAAAGAATAATAAACACTAGTTTATTACTGAATACACCTTGCATTGAACAATTGAAATTTGAAATAAATTTGAACAATCGTTGCATGTTTATCACTCTTTTTACTATCCCTTCCCAGCGCAGTTTACCACTTAAAAAAGTTCAAATCCTACTTTTTTTGCGCAAATACATCTAAACAGCCTAAAAAAACACCCGCAAAGAAGGAATTAAAAAAAATATATATTTCAGATTTTTGCGTGGGGATCACTTTCCTTTATAAATTTAACATAAAATGAGCACCCATTTCCTGGCAACTTAACATTAAACGAGACATGTAACCGACTTGAGTTTCTAATTTGAGACTGGAGATTTTCCTAGTTAGCTATTCCATTTGTTTTTATTTTTACGTAGGATAAATGGTTTTTCATTAGACATGAAAAAAAAAAAATTTCTGGGCACGGATTTTTACAGCAAAAACATGGCGTCGACAGTCTTGTTTTGCTAGTCTCGTTTCGGGTTCTCGTTGTTGTAGGGAACATGAACATGAAGAGGGCTTACTTGCGAAACGTCCTCGGGTTTGCTTGTCCTGTGCGCTGCGAGTGAAAGAAAGAAAGAAAGAAAGAAAGAAAGAAAAAATCCAACATGGCGTCCCTGAATGTTTATTACATACAGTTCATGCAAAATCTCGCAAAGTCTCGTTGCACGTATGGAAATTAGGTGTGACTCGATATTATAAAAAGCGAGTCTCGTACCGGCTCAGAGAAACGGAGTGTGTGAAGCGAGTGCACGTGTCGAGCAGTGAGAGCTGCTTTGGAGGTTAACAGTGATTTGCGACCTTCGTTATTACTACAAGCTATCTCGGCGACGGACAAATTCGACTTGAGATTAATACCCGAGTTCGACGGCTCCCCCTCCGGACCCTCTGTAGTCGAGTGGTGGGAGAAAGCCGAGCGCGTCTGCAGACTTTGCAATATAAAAGATCCTGCACTGGTCATCCCGCTGAGGTTGACCAAAGGAGCATATTCGGTGTATCAGCAACTCGGAGACGAACCAGGCCTGGAGGAAATTAGGCAGGCGCTATACGCAGCCTTTGCTGTGGACCCTTTCGTCGCCTGGAGGCAGTTCACCGAACGGCGGCTTGGGCTAGATGAAACTGTGGACGTCTACCTGGCCGATTTGAGGAGGCTAGCCGCGCCGTTTGGTGGAACAAGTGAGCGAATACTGGGATGCGCTTTTCTGACTGGACTCCCAGACGGCGCCAGCAGACTGCTGCGAGCATCGTCCAGACTCAGTGAGATTGGGCTTGACGAGTTGTTGGCCAGAGCCCGAAACATTTTGAAAGAGGACACAGAGCCGGTTTCGGCAGCTGCGGAAGCGTCTTCACCACCAACAGAAGACGTGAGATGCTACAAATGTGGCGAGCCGAATCATTTTTCAAAAGACTGCCAAAGCCGAAGCGGTGCAAAGGACGCGCCCGATCGAGGAACATTAAAACGCGTGCGTTGTTACCGGTGCAACAAGCTGGGTCACGTGGCAAGAGGTTGTCCGAGAAACGGGCAAGGGGAGTAAGCTATAGCGCCAGTCTTCTCCCTAGATCGTCGCTAAATAAGGCGCTACCCACAGTGAGCATGCGCGTAAACGGGCGTGAGCGCTTCGCGCTCGTAGACACCGGGTGCACGCAGACCCTCGTGCGCAAAGCATGCTGTGACACATGGGATAAGGAAAGGATCCCGGTATTGATGGTTGGCGGTGGCTCGATTGCCTCTTGTGGTGTTAGCATCATTCGCGCAGGTGTCGGCGATGGGCCCACAGTAACCGTACGAGCCTTGGTTATAAACGGTGACCTGCTCGGTTACGACCTGCTCCTGGGAATGGACGTCATCAAGGAATTGGGAGGTGTACGCATTGATGGTGAGAGTAGGGCACATTTTGCAAAAGCGGGCCTTGCTCTGAGTGCAGCTATGAAGCTGGAACAGCCTGATTTTTGTGTGGAATTCGACCAACGCATGAAGTCCTGGACAGCCTCCTGGAAGTGGTCGGAGGAGCAGCCACCCGAGAAATTATGCAATAAGGTGCCAGAATACAAAATTCCCCCCGGAGCTCGTGCAGAATACGACAAGGAACTACAAACTTGGATTAGTAATGGATGGCTAGTTCCGTATTCAGAGAAGGAATTGGGTCCTCCAAAGTGCCTGATCCCGTTAATGGCGGTTATCCAACAGAATAAGCAGAAGGTGAGGCCGGTGCTCGACTATCGAGAATTGAATGAGCACGTGGACCCTTTTACAGCTCGCGTGGACGTATGCACTGAAAAGTTGAGGGAATAGCGGCAAGCGGGATCTAATGTATCTGTACTGGATCTTCACAAAGCATACCTTCAAGTGCGTGTACACAAATCACTATGGCCCTATCAAACGGTGCTCATCAGGGGGAAAAGGTATTGCCTAACCCGCATGGGATTTGGACTTAATGTGGCGCCATCAATTATGCAAATGATTGTTGACACCATTCTGACTAAAGATGAGCGCATTCAGCGGGCAACGTCTGCATATATTGATGACGTGTACGTGGATGAGGAAATTGTATCTGCGGCGCGCGTGAGGGAGCATCTCTACAACTTTGGCTTTCTCAGCAAGGAACCGGAAAGGCTACGGGATGGCGCACGGGTACTTGGTTTGCAGGTCTGGGAGGAAGATGACGTTCTGTATTGGAAACGAGGAAATGAAACCCTGGACATGCCTTGTATTGTTACACGATGAAACGTATTTTCCTTGTGCGGAAAGTTAGTTGGACACCTTCCTGTGGGCGGCTGGCTTCGTGTTGCGGTGGCATTTATTAAGCGAAGAGCCTCCGACGTCACCACTGGATGGGATGACGAAACTCATGACGTCCCTCTCAATACAATGCTCAAAGAAGTCCTCACCAGGGTGCACAAGGAAGACCCAACGCGAGGCAGATGGTGCGTCGACAGCCAGAACCTTAGTGTGTGGGTTGATGCAAGCTCTCTCGCCATTGGCGTATCGGTGGTCCATGATGGAATGGTGGTGGAAGACGCTTGCTGGTTACGCCCAGAAAAGGACTCCCAGCACATAAACCTGGCAGAACTTGATGCAGTTATCAAGGGGATAAACTTGGCAATCCTGCGACTATTCACGGATTCTGCTTGCGTCCATAAGTGGATTTCAGATACTCTCACCGGGAGGGCCAGAGTACGAACCAAAGCCATGAGCGAGATGCTCATCCGACGGCGGCTCGACACGATCATGAAGCTGGTGAACGAATATGCGCTGTCAATAGAGGTGTCCCTGGTCAAATACAGCCTGAACAAAGCAGATTGTTTGACGAGAGTACCTCAAAGATGGCTTGATGCCATAAGAAAGACTATTGAACCCATGCAGCCTGCCTGCACCGCTTCCATGAGCCCCGTTCGATCTAATCACATCAAAGAAGTCCACCAACAAACCGGGCACCCTGGGGTCAAGCGGACTCTATATTTCGCTAAGTTGGTTGAACCAGGAGTACAAAAAGCAGACGTCAGGAAAGTGGTCAAAGATTGTGTAGCATGCCAATCAATTGATCCAGCACCCGTTCGCTGGGAGAAAGGAAAGCTGGGAGTGGAAAGCCATTGGAACCGGCTGGCGATGGATATTACTCACCACAACGGCTCGGATTTCCTGACTCTCATTGATTGCGTTCCATCCAGGTTTGCGATATGGCGCATGCTGCGCCGGCAGGATGCAGCCAGCATCGTCCGTCAGTTAAACAGTATTTTTCTTGAACGTGGCCCCCCACCGGAGATATTAACCAACAATGGCGCTGCATTCACTAGTGAGCAGTTCAGAAAGTTTGCTGATGGCTGGGGAGTACACCTGAGGTTTCGATGCGCCCACGTACCGAGTGGAAATGGGGTCATCGAGCGGAATCACAGAACCGTCAAAACCATTGCGGCCAGGACGGGCTGCACGGTATTTAAGGCAGTCTACCTGTATAACGTAACCCCAAAGGATAATGTTTCACCCTCTACAGCGCCGGCTGACACCTTGCACAGGTATCACGTCAGGGTGAAAGGCATAGAGACTAACCCGCTGCCTGAACTGGAAGTAACCAAAGAGAAACTGAAAAAAGGGGATGTCGTCTGGATTAAGAACCCGCGTGGCAAGTGTACGACGAAATACGAAGTTGGACGCGTCACCGAGGTAATCAGCCCACAGGCAGTGCGAGTCGACTGTATGCCCCGTCACATTAGAGACCTACGGTTAGCAACGACAAGAGCGAGTCGGAGTCAGAGAGCAGTGAGGCATCGCTCTGGCTTGCAGCAGCCCCATCGGACAGTGACTCAGATATCAGCAGTATCCCAGCAGACGCGATGTTTCTCGACCCTCAGACCGCGGACGAGAGAACAAGCAAAGATGAGGCTTGCGTTGTCCTCCTCCGAAGAAGCAACCAGCGAAGGCGATCGAGGCCTCCCTGCCATCTCTGTGATCATGAGATCAGGGGGGGGGGGGAGTGTAGGGAACATGAACATGAAGAGGGCTTACTTGCGAAACGTCCTCGGGTTTGCTTGTCCTGTGCGCTGCGAGTGAAAGAAAGAAAGAAAGAAATCCAACATGGCGTCCCTGAATGTTTATTACATACAGTTCACGCAAAATCTCGCAAAGTCTCGTTGCACGTATGGAAATTAGGTGTGACTCGATGTTATAAAAAGCGAGTCTCGTACCGGCTCAGAGAAACGGAGTGTGTGAAGCGAGTGCACGTGTCGAGCAGTGAGAGCTGCTTTGGAGGTTAACAGTGATTTGCGACCTTCGTTATTACTACAGTTGTCAAGTGTGTGTGTTTTTTTTTACCGGGACTCATAATCAAAGCGACGTTTGTTTTTTTTTAACGATCAGGGCTGGAGTTAGGGTTACGGCTGGAGTTAGGGTTAGGGCTGGGGTTAGGGTTACGGCTGGAGTTAGGGTTAGGGTTAGGGCTGGAGTTAGGGTTAGGGTTAGGGCTGGAGTTAGGGTTAGGGTTAGGACTGGAGTTAGGGTTAGGGCTGGAGTTAGGGTTAGGGTTAGGACTGGAGTTAGGGTTAGGGTTAGGGCTGGAGTTAGAGTTAGGGTTAGGGCTGGAGTTAGGGTTAGGGTTAGGGTGTTTTTTTTATTAAATAAACATGTAGAAATTTAGCCAATTTGGGGTGGGGGGTATTTATTTATTTAATAAAAACACGTAGAAATTTAGCCAATTTAGTTTTCTGTTTTTTTTGGAGGCGGGGGGGGGGGGGAACTCAAGTCAAAGTTTGCCCAACCCCCTCCAAAACAAACACGAAAATCGCTAAATTTTTACGTGTTTTTATTAAAAACTCAAGTCGGTTACATGTCTCGTTTCACGCTAACTGGCCAGGAAATGGGTGCTCATTTTACGTTAAATTTATAAAGGAAAGTGAACTCTAAAATCTTAAATATTTAATTTTTTTTTTAATTCCTTCTTTGCGGATATTTTTTTAGGCTGTTTAAATGTATTTGCACAAAAAAAGTAAAATTTGAACTTTTTTAAGGGGTAAACTGCGCTGGGAATGGATAGTAAAAATTTACCCTTTTTTCTTATATCTCTCTCTATATATATATATATTTAAAATTATTGTTTACTTACATAATATATATATAGAATCAAAGGTGACTTTGTAACTGGGTTCAAATCCTTTGACCGGCAGTAATTATCATTTCCTACACTGAAGATTGCATTAGCATGAAACACTGGTGTCTGAAAAACTCCTCAGCCTAACATGTACAGGTAGCATGAATTGGAACAAATACATAGAAGACATTGCCAAGGCTGCTGCAAAGAAGGTGCGCTCCCTCTATCGTGCTAAAAAACTTCTCACACCTGACATTATCCTATATCTCTACAAAGCCACAATCCACCCATGCGCGGAGTATTCTTACCACATCTGGGCTGGTGCACTATCAACTAGTCTCTCCCTCTTAGGTCAAAAAAAGAGTCGCTAATTTAATAGACCTCTCACTATCCACCATGCTCCAGCCCCTGTTCCATCGCCGCAATGTTGCATGCTTGTGCTCATTTTACAAGTACTTCAATGGATTGTGCTCCGATGAACTTTCTGCTCTGGTGCCCCCCACGACGTAAATACACTCGACCAACCCGAAAATCAACTAAATCCTATCCATTCACTGTGGAGGTCGCCAGATCCTGGAGAGCCTTCTACTCCAATAGCTTGTTTCCTCGTGCTGCTGGCATTTGGAACTCCCTCACTGCTCCCTGTTTCCCCGACTGTACCGACATGCAGAAATTTAAAACTAATGTAAACAGGCATCTCGCTACACAGCTCCCAACTTAGGATGACCCCAAAAAATTTTAATCCTAATTCTCAGTAGTCCCTTACGTCTACAGTGGCAGCTTGCCTTATTTGGTGTCAACTATGTTTTAATAAAAAATAAAATAATAATAAATATTTATTTTAAACCAGGATTAGGCGTCTAGGACAATTAAAAAAAAAAAACAGTCACACTAGGCGTAAAGCGATGTTCAAACCTCTACTGTTGAACACTATCTGACTTAGCTTACTGTATACGTCTGCGAATTTGACATTTATAGAGTTTAAATTCTCTTCATTCCCATTAATGGATGTTGGCCTATGGGTTGAATATCAGGCTGCGAGTCAAAGGTACTTGGGTTTGAATCCTTTGACAGGCAGGAATTTACATCTCCTACATTGAAGATCGCATGAGCATGAAACACCGGTGTCTGTAGGTAAAAATAATAAATATTTATTTTTAAAATATTGGTATATATAGAGAGATTTTATACCTCCAATTTCTGCCTTAATAATAAGAATGATTAAACAAGGTGGCGATCAAAATAAAATATTTAGACAATTAAATAAGGCAATTAACCGCCATCCTGACACATTTAAGTCATATGAAATTAATCAAAGTAAATTGATAGAGCAAATCCAAAACTATCTAAGAAATTCAGTAGAAAATGCAAAACGTATATATATCACATATAGTATATATATTAAAATGTAAAAAATACATGTATATATATACATATATATATATATATATATATATATATATATATATATATATATATATATATAGTGTGTAGATTTCAATTTTGTGTTGAGAATCTGAATAACAGAGCTCAATGTAATTTAAACAGAGCAAAACAGAATTATAAAAAGAAAAAACTATACACACATTAAGGTTGTACACATTATAACTTATTTCGACCCCTTAATTAGGTCTCCTCAGATGTATAAACAACCACGTCAAAAAACCAATTTTTTTTTCTATAAGTTGGTTTTTTGACGTGGTTGTTTATACATCTGAGGAGACCTAATTAAGGGGTCGAAATAAGTTATAATGTGTACAACCTTAATGTGTGTATAGTTTTTTCTTTTTATAATTATATATATATATATATATATATATATATATATATATATATATATATATATATATATAAAAGGAAGTTTTAGTTTGCTTGAAACATTGCTGGTAAATATAAATGTAAGTTAGTAATCTGAGGCAGGAGCAATGCGATATAGGTACCGGAAGGTGGAACAGATGAACAAAAATAAACGAGAAGAGAAAATATGAATGGAATCTCAAATCAATTTATTAATATTTCACGGTTTAATGGTTTTCTCACCTTTTCGACCACTCGGTCATATTTTTGATCTTTTGATAATGAGAGGTTCCATTCTCGAAAATTAAAGTTTACCTTTTCCGGACCTTTTAAATTGCTTGACAGTAAACTTTTTTTCTATTTACAGCTCTGGTATTTAAACTGTTAAACCGTGAAATATTATAATAAATTGATTTGAGATTCCATTCATATTTTCTCTTCTCATTTATTTTTGTTCATCTGTTGCACCTTCTGGTACCTATATCGCATTGCTCATGCCTCGGATTACTAACTTACATTTATATATATATATATATATATATATATATATATATATATATATATATATATATATATATATATATATATATATGGCATTGAAGAGACAATATTTATTACTCATAATGAATTAAGAAATTAAAAAGATGAAAGGGCAGCTGACCGGTTTCGTCATATATATATATATATATATATATATATATATATATTTAATTCTTAAATATTTTTAATATCAAACTAAATATAATATAATAATATAAATGCATAAAACTATAAATCACCAAATAATAGTGTAATGGATTCGTCCGAACACTTTAAAATACAGCAAATTTTTGTAAATAACGGATACATTTTCTTAGACACAGACGAATAACACAGGTAAAGAGGACATTTTTTCACAACAAAATAAGTTAGCAAAACATTAATCTGGACCAAAAAATTAGATCTAATATACGGAACGTTTTTGTTCTTGTTTTTTAAGGGAAGTGGAGTCTGATCAACTCTGCTGGGAAGCCATGATATAAAATACTGTTTTGTTTAAAATTCCTGAAACAGTTTCTCATAGTAAACAACTGATGATCACTTAAATAATGTTAAGACTAGCGTAAATTCAAACTAATATAGTGACTGTAAAAAGTTAATTGACTTATAAGCAAAGTAGTTTTCCAACGAAGGACTTGGGACTAAAAGTGTGTTTTTTTTGTTGTTGTTTTTTTTTCCATAAAGTTTTAATGGTTGAAAAACTTCCAAGAATATATATATATATATATATATTATATGTGTGTGTGAGGGTATGTTGAAAAGAAATCAAAAACAGTGCTCGATCTAAGGTTTGTGAGAGCTAAAATATAAATTATTTATTTAAAGACTATACATTACTGATTTTGTAGATGAACCATGGTTTCATTGAAATGGAAGGTCTTTACTATTTAGATGAAACTCTTAAAGTCCATATCAACTCCTCAGCATCTCACAAGAACGAGGGCAATCCAAAAATATATATACACATACTTCACCACACAATCACAATTATATATCCCTATAAACATTCTCACATACATGTACATGTACATATACATGCCGTGCATATGTCACGATTAACTATTAAATAAAAAAAACTTTTGAAAATGCCTACATATACACACACATTCTATTGAATAACCACACAGGCCCCAGTAGCATACGTACACATATAAGCTCTAAATGAACATATATACATCCGTAAACAGAATTACACAAATATATCTATGACCATATTGACACATATATACATATTTTAACACACATTTTCCAAGATGAAATCATATAAGATATTAATAAGTATTAAAAATTGAAAAAATATTTGTCTTCAAAATCTAGACAGAGTTCCTTTACTTAACTTTTCTTGTGTATATTATAATGAGAGTACAACAAATTTAAATTATATCCTATTTATTTTTGGTTGCTGATAACGGGAGTTTTTTTTTAAAATTATTTATTTAATTTTTATTAACTGCATTTAATAAGAAATTTAGATTGATATTTATGAAACATCCTCATTTTATTTATTAATTTATATTTTATTAAAACGATGATCACCTAAGAATTTGCTTATTAAATTCAAGAGTTTCCAATAATCATATCCGCATTTACAAAGATAAAACTACATAACAAAAAACCCATGATTTATCCGCCTCCTCACAAGGGCCGGATGTGACGCAAAGTCGTACTTAATGTTGGGTGTGGTTATTTCTGAGTAACAAATTACCTACGAAAATAACCGAGATTTGATGTTGGGGTGGGGGGTACCTGTTTCCTACTTGTCAGACATGAAGAGTCAGTTTCTAACGCAAGAAAAAATCCAGTTCCTCGAGGGGCACTTGGAAAGAGTACAAAAATAGCCAAGAATGGACTTGCCGACATTCCCCAGTAGTGACTCCTCAGGCGACCAGCAATAAACCAATCTTTACTCCCGAAGTAATGCCTGGGAGAATGGCCTCCTTAGACCGAACAGAACAGATTTGACATTTTAATCGTTTCAATTCAATATTTTGGCAAATTTCTAGATTAACACCCACCGCTAAATCCCCCATCCCCCCAAAAAATGAGATTCTACTTTTTTTAGGCGATTACATGTGAACACCCTAAATAAACTTGGCAGAAGAAGAAGAAGAAGAAGAAGAAGAAGAAGAAGAAGAAGAAAAAAATTATTTTAGAATTTAGAAACTGATTGTAATATTTATTATTTCTGAATTTGTTATTGTTAATTTGACTTATCAAAACACGGAAAAAGGGCGGTCGATTTTTTGGAGGTGGTTGCTTAGCATCGGATAACTTCAGGCTGAAAAGATAGTAAAATAAATGTCTTACCCTATCACTAACCCTAAGATCAGGGGAGGCTTTGCCATTTGGACTTTGGGTTAGTGGTAGGGTAAGTTTTTGTTTTTTTTACTAATTTTTTAAAGGAATAAATCCCCACCAACAACAGAGGGCCAAGCAACCATTTTTTTTCCTCATGTGTCGAAAGAGAGAGCTTTGAACAAAATTTAATATTGAAATTAAAAAATCTTGAAAACAGTTTCAGAACGCTAAAAGTATACAGGTCGGTAGAAAATTAAATTTTAATCCATTTGTATATATATATATATATATATGTGTATGTTGTACTAATTTTTCTGTACCAAAATAAATAAATATTACGCTCTTAATTTTTAACTTTAATTCTTAATTAATCGACCACTCTGCTGGGATTTTTCCTGCTATATTACAAAGAATATATATATATATATATATATATATATATATATATATATATATATATATATATATATATATTTTTTCGATTCCTCGTCTGTTAACTATGCTGCAACTTTACCAAATTTTCACTCATTAAAAACTGAATATTAAGTTTTGATTTATTTTTTGGGGGGGTAACATTTAATGACGAGCTTTGTGAGTGATTCTTGTGTGCGTGTGTTGCACTTCCACTCACCGATGGGTGTATAAAACATTGTGCACCCGTGTCGGCGTCGTAAGCCCAGGTTCTTTTTCTCTGCTAATAAACCCACTCGGACGCCAATGTTTATAAAAAAAGAAGGTTTATTTAAAAAGAAAGTCACATAAAGACATCAGAAGGACAGTTTACTTGTATATGCATGAGACTGAGAGAAAGATAGAGAGAGACAGATAGATAGATGGATAGCTCGTCTCACTACACCCAGTCACCCTGTGTGGGGACAGCACCCAGACACGTCTTTTCTGCTCAAAGTCTCACTAGCCAAAGAGAGAAAGCATCTCGTCGTTTGGCGACTTCTATCACCTCTGACCCTTAAAAGTGTCACTCACTTTTACACTCAAACATGACCCTTGCTATGTAACAAGTGACCCCTTATTTAGTTGCCGCTCCCCATGAGGGCGAAAGTTAGGTACAATATAATATTTATCCTTCTTGTTGATGTTTCTATGTATGCGTGCAAACAGACGTGATAAATTAGTAGTAAACTCCTACTGTGCGTGGCCGCACTAGTGTGTGCGTGTGTAAGTCGGAGTCTACTGTTCCACTACTATCTATGTTTATTTTTTGTTTCATTTTACTTCAGTCGAAGTTCTCAGAAATCAAGGGGCCACTTCCTGAAGCTAACACTTGATCTCTATATGAGATACATAGATACTCGAATATTCCATTAAAGTTCTCCTTTATTTCTCAAACGTTGAGTTAGTAAAGAAGTTAAGAACATTAATTTTCCTCTCCCCAATTGACCAGTTAATTATGTTATAGTATATCTTTCTTGTGGTCTCTTGGTCTTACCGGATTTCAGGACAAGAATTCATCTAGTCTGGTAGAGTATCCAGCTAAGTGCTATTACTTGAGGTAACATTACTTGGAGTTAGCCATATCGAGGTGATCTTATTTGGGCTTTGAACACTATGTTATTTTGAATATTTAGTCAGGGTTTACTTGTAGGAGGAAGTATCCTCATTTCAGGTTGTCCTGACAAACCCTTGTACAGAGAGACTTTAGAAACTCAAGGACAGTGTCTAGTAGGTATTCAAGTTATGTGCGTTTGTGTGCGTTTATGTGCATGTGTGCGTTTATGTGTGCGTGTGTGTGCGTGTGTGTGCGTGTGTGTGTGCGTTTGTGAACTGCTGCTACTAAAAGCTTTTTAGCGCAATTTTGTAATTTAATTGTAAAATCTTTTGTCTCCAGTTCCTGAGAATAAATTTGGCTGCTTCACATGTTTCATATCCTGCTTCATTCAATTTTATTTCGCATTTCGTTTTTGCTTCTAATCATTCTACAATGAATAAATCAACAACTTATGGTGGACTTATGGTTGAACTGAACAATTGTTCTTTTTTTTTTATGGAAGTCGTTCCAGAAAAGGCATGAAGCCACTTGATGAAAGGAGCAGAGAAGAAAGAATGGAAAAAAGGGCGAGAGGGCTCGGGTTAGGGTTGCAAAATTAGCCATGATTGGTCCTGTCGACATTCCCCAGCATCCGGCAATAAACCAACTCCCTATCCCGAAGGAGGTGGTAATGGCTGGGAAGATGGTCTTGTGGGATCAAATAGAAGAACGATACTCCACTCTGAAAATATGCATTTTCAAAAAAGAAATTTACAAATTAGGCATTGCACCTGTGTGGTGGGAGGGGGGTATCAGTGGCTGTCCACTGTCCAAATTTACTTACCTCCCCACAAGGGTCCGTTTTTAATCTGGGGAAAATCTTAATCCCTAAATTGGGACAAAAATAAAAAGGTATCATTGTAGATTAACACCCTCTGCTAAATCACCCCTAACCAAAAATAAAAATGAGATTCTACTTTTTTATGTGATTACATGTGAACACTGAAAAACTTGTCAAAAAAAACAAAAAACAATTATTTTAAAATTTAAAGTGGGGATCAATTTTGCATATAAATTTAATGTAAAATAATTCCTCATTTCCGGGCCATTCTAGCGTTTTAGGGCAATTAACCATTTTTTTTGTTGCCATCGGAGATAAATTCTGTGCATTTTTCGGAGGGGGGATTCTATATTTTAGGCGATTACATGTGGTTTCATGACCTCGCCTGTCGGACTTAGGGTTAGTGGTAAAAAGATTTAGTTAGGTTAGAATGGCCGTTAAACTTATATACGAAACTTATCTTCCACTCAAAATTCTCAAATAATTGTATTTTTTTGTGGTTTTTCTTTCTTCTTTCCGACAAATTTTTCAGGGTGTTCGCCCAAAATAAGTAGAATCTCATTGAGGGGGAGGGTTTTTTTACTAAAACAATTGCCTCTGTGTAGAAAGACTTCTCCTTACCCTGATAGAGGACAGAAAAGATGAAGCGTAGTATCAGAACAGATACTACACGTTGCTTCTCGCCACTCTTAATGGATTTCTTTTTTATCATTACTATTACTGTCATAAATTATTTTAAAGGAAATACAGTTGGGAAATTAGTCAAAAACAATTTATTTTGCTTTAACTACTCATTTGTGACCTATTTGCGTTTAAAATAGTTAATAGAAGTTATAAGCATTTTAAAGTTCCGTAAATATCAGATCTGAGGAAAGTAGTCATTTTCGTTTAGTCAGTAACGTAAACGAAGATGGCTACTTTCTTCAGATTTGATATTTACGGAACTTTAAAATGCTTATAACTTCTATTAACTATTTTTAATGCAAATAGGTCACAAATAGGTAAGTAAAGCAAAATAAATTGTTTTTGACTAATTTCCCAACGGTATTTTCTTTTAAATAATTTATGTCTGTAATAGTAATGATTACCGGTTCCTTTTGTTCGTACTCTATATTCCACTTTTAGAGTGGCACTCTAATATTACTACCCTACCCCCCCCCCCCCGATGTTTATATACCAGTGGTCAATGTCATTTAATGTTTAAGTCCAGGTAGATAAAGACTGGTTGTCCTGTGGTGGGTATGAGGAGACTATATTTCCAGTTTTAACCTAAAACAAAAAGTAAGAAAGAAAAGAGGCATGCATCAATGAATCACCAGAATACGTGACTGTTGAGAGAGTGTTACCCGTAACCTTTTAGAGTTCAAGGTCACGACATTTATTTGGGTCATGAACATTTTTGAGGTCATGACCTAATTTGAAAGTTATGAATAAATTAAACCAAGCGCGAAAAATGCTTAAAAGTATTTTTATCCAATAATAATCCTACGATTCTTCTCTAGGGTGGAAATATTTACTTTTGGTAAAATATCACAAGAAAAAAATGTATATTTATTCAAGCATTTGCGTTAAAACGTGTGCGTGCGTTTTTAATTTTTTTTTTAATTCGATCATTTTGAGTTGTTTTTTTTTTAGATTTGAAATTTCAAGACCAACTAAATAAAAAAAAAACGTTAAAAAAATTCTCAAACGAGAAAAAAAATTGAAATTTTAATTAAAAAAAATTAAAACTAAAATTATTTTTTTATATAGAATTAATTATTTTTTGTTAATTTTAAAAATGAAAGAAAAAATTCAAATTATTTTTAAAAAACATTTTTCAAGTTCGACGAATGATTTTCGTTGTAAGTCTCAACTTTTTTGTTTATTCGCAACAAGAAAAATCTCAGAAATCTTTCGTAGAAAAGAAAACTTTAAAATAACAAATTTTCCGATTTTTTTTCATTCAATCTTTCCTCTTTTAATATAAAAAAAAACAGTAGAGATTTAATTAAAAAAAAAAAACAATGAAATACCGTTTTATTATTTAAATGTTAAAAGTATTTTTTTCTAACGTTTCTGACGTAATAAAAAAAACACCCAAATAAATATTTAACTTTTTTAAGAAGAAAAAACACGAAAATATTAAAAAAAAACACAAAAAAACCTTGTGAGAAGCAGTAAAAAACTGCTGTTGTTTTTTAATAAAATATAATAAAATTTCCAGGATATCAACACATATAGTTATATAAGCAGAAAATACATAGATAAAAGAGATTAAGTTATTTTAAAAATATAATCTTCGATTTTTAATAAGAAAGCGAAATACGGGAAAAAATAAATTTGAAAAGGTGTATGGAAAGGCACGGCTTGGCCGTGGGAAAGGGCGGTAATCATGTTTTTCTTTTGTTGTTTCTACGTCCTCCTACGAATAAATACAATTTATTATAAATATATAATTCATAATAAACACAAGAACGAGTATATATACATATACATATATATATATATATAAATTAAAATATAATTAATTCCTTGTCATATATTGTTAAAGGAATAAAATCAGATTTAAACAGTATTAAAAGTAGATATTAAATTCTTAACCCTTTCTGATCGTACGAAACTATAACTGCTACGTCTGTTCGAAAAGTACGAAACTAAATCGCTTTAATGTAATCTTGTTTCTGAAAAAATTGACATCGTCAAGTATGGCAGACGACCCTTGTGGTTAGTAAGCTTTTCTTGTTTTACTGAATTATAAAATTATGAATCAAATTCCGTCGTGTTTTCCCGACGAGAATTGTTCGTTGTTTATTTATGGAGGGTGAAAGCAAATTTTGTTGGTTTTAGATTTGTTAATTTGCTTCAAAATGGAGCCGGTATGTCGGACGAACATCGCTAAAAAAAATCGGCTTTTTCTGACTCATTTTTTCTTTTTGTTTTTTTTTTTAACTGTTTTATCGACAAGAAGTTATTAGGATTTTTCTTCTATTTTTCTTAAGTTTTGACTTTTTAAACAATTATTTAAATTATTTAATCTCTATAATCCATCTTAGATATCAAGAAGGAATGTATTTTCATAAAAACAACAAATCACCCCCCCCCCTCTCTATTTAGTATTTATTCGTGTTTTCCACCTTTCATTATCATGGAAGAAAAATTATTTTTTCAATTCTTCTCAAATTAAAAATAAGTTCGTTTTATAATTTCAACGTTTTTATTTTTTTGTGCTTGCATAGATCAGCCCCCATGGTGGATAGTATTTCCCCGGTAAAATCAGGTAACCAGTTACAGCAGCAGACCACACAAAATTAAACCTGGGTTCCTGAAACTGCGAGCGTACAAAATTAAACGCGATTTCCACGAAACGGAAAACGAAGAAAAAATATTGACAGATTTAATTAAATTTCGTTGTATTTTATCTTTCACTGACATATTTACATTGTTGCATTATATTTTTTATTATATTTTAAACAAAGTTTATATTAAAAACATAGGATGTAACACTTTACAAAAACAAACTCTGTGTGTTAAAAAAATAACCCTAATAAATAGAACAACAATTTATAGAAAATACGATGTAAATTGGGTTTTTTCCTCCGTTTCATGAACCTGGATTTCATTTTGTGTAGTCGGCTGTCCTAACTCGTTACCGGATTTTACCCGGCAAACCAGAAGAGTACCCGACCGTGGCCACCGAGAACTCTCGGTGGCCACGACCCGACTCAACAAAGCCAGCAACGAACGGTGATCGGTCAGATTTAGTTCCTGATATTAAAGACTTCCTGTTTTGAGTCGCGTACTCTTTGCAAAGTTTTGTACTCATTTTTATTTATTTATTAAATTGTTAGGTGAAAGTACAGAATAGTTAACAAATCCCTCCTCTGTTAAGAATGGTTTTCTAAATAATATTTTGCAGTTTACGGACCGTGCTGAAATAATAACGTTATTATTTAGAAAGCAATTCTTAACATGGAGAGTGGGTCTTTGTTAGCTATTCTGTACTTTCACCTAACAATTTAATTTGGGAAACTGAAACTCTCGCCGGAAGTTATTACGGATGAAGTTTAATATCAGGAACTAAATATGACTGAACACCGTTCGCTGCTGACTTTAAAGCGGGTACTCTTCTGGTTTGCCATTTAACCATGGCCATCCCTAATTTAACCCAAACAATAATGGGTATTGATTTACTCCTCTCCAGGAGTTAGGCACAAGGCCAGTTTTTATCTTACTCCCACAAGTAAGATGTGACCCAAGGTCGGGTCAGGAAAGTGGGGTTTAAAAAATTGCCTGGGAGCCCCGTCGGCATTCCCCGGTAGGGGCGCCTCAGGCAGTAAGCAATAAACTTACTCCTCCCCCAAAGAGGGAGGCGAAGCCTGGGAGGGTGGACCTCCTAGAACCGCACAGGACAGACCCATAGACCGGCGTAAATCAAGCCCCGAAAGCCAAGACAATACCAGTCTAAGGGTTGCAGTATCCATCGGAGCCATGGAGGGATGAGATGTATAACCTCCCCCCCTTAATATTTGATAGATCTAAAAATAAATGATGATTAACTATTAAAATTAAACTTACAAAAAAAAAAACTAGTTGCGCATTGTTTTTGTTTTTTTTAATTATTTTTAGGTGCTTTTAGATAGGATTTTCAAGTTAAATTCAATTTCTACGGTATCTTTTATTTAAATTGTTAGGTGAAAGTACTGAATAGTTAATAAAGCCCCCCCCCCCTCATTCATGTTAAGAATGGCTTTCTAAATAATATTATTTCATCCCGGTCCTTAAGCTGCATTAGTACCTTCTTTTTTCTTTTAGGTAGTCTTTTCCCGATCGCACAACTATTCTATGATTGAACAAGAATGTTGCCTTTCTACCCCCCCCCCCCCCCAAAAAAAAAGATTTTAATTCGAAAATAGATTTGAGATTGACTTATTAGTCTTCACCACACCTACGCATAACTTCACTGGTGGCTAAATGGTTAACGACGCGGCTGAGGATCTGAGTGTACCGGGTTCGAATCCGGTTCGTTCCGCAGAAACACTTTTATCAAAACCCACACCTGACCTTGTGCCTAACCTCCTGGAGAGGAGATAAATAAAATAACTTAGTTTACTTTTAAATCTTCGCGACATTAATATAAATTGTAATCACTCCATGTGTTTCTCGCCTTTAAGTGACTTGCACGTTTATTTACCATTAAATGAAATCCTTTTTAAAATTAAATAATTACAAAATTAAATCCACCAGAATGAATTTCCATTTCTACGTAAACAAGTCAGCCATTTTAATCTTTTGTTAATAGTTGGAAAAAATAGTTTAGAAGCCTTTAAACTGCCGAGAAGAAAGTTATTTATTATTCTGGCTTTAAAATCCTCATTTAATTAAAATATTAAAATTTTTGGAAGAAATTAAAACATGGTTTAAATTAATTATTTAATGACCAAACAATGACGTCATAATTAAGCTGAAATCTCAAAATCGGAAATCCTATTTAATAAAAATAAAGGTAAATACTCCCGGACAACGCCGAGTAAGTACAACTTGTGGCTTAGATAAGTTTTCCAATGAGTTATAGTTTTTAAATTAGACCCCCCCCCCCCCAACACACACACACATTATTTTAATTTTTTTTTCGTACCGAACTATTTTCGTTTTTAACTCTACATTAAGTTTTCGGTTCGGTTCACATTCTGTAGAAGCACTTTTTTTTTTTTTTTTTTTTTTTTCGGACAAAATAATAACTGATTCTAATCGTTGTCATTTCATTAATCTCCACGCGACAATAAGAACATGTTAGGGACGTTGCTTGCATTGAATGGACCCCAAATAAACAATCATGGACGGTCATCAATAATGAAGTTATATATGCATGTGTTTAACCGCCCCCCCCCCACACTTTTTAGGAGAGCCCCCCCCCCCCCCCCCCACACTTTTATAACTGTGCCGCCGGTCCTGACAATCATCAAAAAGTTGTTACTAATGTCGTTATTTTATGCATAGTTTTTTTTTTTTTTTTGATATTTCAGATCTAGAAATATATGAATTATTTTTAAAATCATTTAAAAAAATATATATATATATATATATACATAAAAACTTTAAAAAAAAAAAAAGAAAGGAAAATGATTATATGTTGTTACAGTAGCCAATGTTTTTATCACGTAACTTGCACAGATTAATTTTCTCATTGGATCCATTTCACACGAAGAATACAGAGGAATCAAAATTCGTAAAACTCAAGACATGCACCCCTATGCTTACGCCACTCCCTAAAAAAAATAATATTCTATTTAGGCATTACTTTAGCCTGAAAAAGTTGGCGGTAAAAAGAAATAAAACAATAACAATAAGAACAAATATTTTAGAGTGGGGATCACTTTCGCATAACGTAAAATAATCACCCACTTCTGAAATAGATGGCATTTTTATGGGCACATTATTTACCAGGAGGTTAGACACAAGGCCATGTGTGGTTTTGAGAAACCAGCGCACTTTGGCCTGCAAAAAAATGCCTGAACAGCCCCGTCGGCATTCCGCGTTAGGGGCGTCTTAGGCGATTAGCAATACACTAACCCCTTTTTAAAGACGCTAAAGCCTGGGAGGGAAGACCACCTAGGATTGAACAAAACCAGACCTCAGCTCAACAGCAACACAGACTGATAAGAACATATGACCAAATATTTTTTTTTTAAAGGGAGATAAATATATGGTCGGCCATTAACCCAGGATTGATCTGGGGGGGGGGGGGTATGGCCCGTAAAGGCCAGTAACAGAAAGATGGGCGTGATCCGGGTACGTGTGCGCCGCAAATGAAATGTATGCGGTGGGGTCTGGATGAGCAGTAATTCTGGTGGGGTGGGAGGTAGTGGCATGTCCACTATTCATTCATAATATGGGTCCGGCCCGTAAAACACAAAAGTAATTATTTTATAACATGTTTTAATGTTTATTTTAAACAGAAAAAAAAGCGTTACCTCCACCCTTAACACACACAAAATTGATCTCCCCCCAAAATAAGAAAATCTATCATTTTACGTTAAATTTATATGCGAATTGACCCTTCTTTCCCCCCCCCCCCATTCTGAAGTTTTCAGTATTTTGTGTTTTATTTATTTTTACCGTCAACTTTTTTTTCATGCTGCTTACATGTAGTCGCCTATAAAAATAGAATCTCGTTTTTTCTTTTGGGATGCAGGGATACAATATCTTTTAGTAGTTTTTTCACTGTTTTAATCCACATTATATATATTTTAATTCCCAACCCAACTAAAATCGTAATTTACCTTGGATTTTGTGATAAAATAAAAAAAGAATTATGCATTCTTTATTTTCTTTCCCATCCTGAAATAACCACAAATAAATCACCTGTTATTTGTCTTATCTTTTTCCTCTGAATATTTCTTAGAATTTTTTAACTGAAACGTAAACGCGTATTCGACCTTCACCTTTTTTTTTCTTTTTTTCTCTCTCTTGCTTTCAAAGTATTTAAAGATTTTGTTGTTCTGATATCAAAATAAACCTATTCGTATCTCAGAAGAGAGAAGATTCCATTACGGGGGGAAATCGTAATGGTCACTACTACGTGATTATGAACTGGTGTAGTAGTAGTAGTAGTAGTAGTGGTGGTGGTCTCTTCGACATGAAAAATCTCGAACATTTTTTACGGGTCGATTTCACTTTACCGGCTGTAATCGTAGTAGTAAAATGTACTACGTGCTGTGTTTTGTATTATTCGGACTACTAAAAACGTTCTTGGCTTAGATCAAAGTGTAGTATCTGTTCCGATGGATACTACACCCCATAAACTGGTATTGTCTTGGCCTTCGGGCTTGATTTACGCCGGTCTATGGGTCGGTCCTGTGCAGTTCTAGGAGGTCCATCCTCCCAGGCTTTGCCTCCCCTCTTTGGGGAGGAGTAAGTTTATTGCTTACTGTCTGAGACGCCCCTACCGGGGAATGCCGACGGGGCTGCCCAGGCAATTTTTAATGGCCAGAGTGCTCACTTTCTCGGGCGCTGGCTTTTTAAACCCCACTTTCCCGACCTTGGGTCACATCTTACCTTGTGGGAGTAAGATAAAACTGGCCTTGTGCTGAAGAGGTGGTAAATAAATACTATTAGGAGCAAAGTGTAGTATCTGTTCTGCGCTTGAAAATTATGCATTTAATTATTATTTACTAAATCGAATATTTATTGAAATCAAAAATATAATAGTGTATAATTTGGTCATTAAATTTGAACGAAATTATTATAAAACATAGTTTTTAAAACTACAATCGTTGTAAAGATAATCTCCGTATAAAATGATTGGATGTAAAGCTCACCATAGAATTTATCTCCCCCTATCTTATCTAGAATTTATCTTACATGTAACAAGATGTAATTTTAATATAGGTTTATATTATCATCATAACTTTTTTTACCATTTAAAAGAAGAAATAAAATAAACTGCTGCTGAAATTTTTTTTAATTTTCAGCGTACGAAAATAAAGAAAATGAGAAACGAAAAACGTGTGTGCTTTATTTACGTCTTAAAACAACGTTCCTATGTAGTGATCAAATTTGATGCGCTAACACCCGTGTGTTTAATAAAAAAAAATCAAGTAATGGTCAGATTTTCGCGAAATTTTCGATACGTATTCATTTATTGGACTAATTTATCTTTAATATGCTTTTGTTGTAAAATATATTAAGGGAAAATATTTTCCTACGTGATACCACCCCCCTTATTTAATTTTATGAAATCTGAACAAAATATATTGTCATGGTTCGAAATTTTAATGTTATATAAAGCGAAAGAGTCTTAAAAAGCACATCAGATTTACTTTTTTTTTTATTGGTAAACAAACACTTTTGGGTAAAGTATCCGTGAATTCATGAATAAAAAGTGGAAATAAATACGATATTGTTATGTTTTGTAATTTCTTTACTTCATTTTCTCGTTAATATCACCTATGATCCGTTGAATTGCAAAGAAAAAAATGTTCTAAACAATTAATTGTTCAGAGATTTTAATTCTTTTTACATGACTTCATCATTTAGACATTTTAAAGTTAAACATCTATTTTGAATAGTTTGTCTTCCCAATGATTCAAAATATTTGGTAATCTAATATATAATGTAAAGACGTTTTTTCCCCTGTATCTTCTCGGAGTATAGGAAAATAACCACATGCATCACAGGCTACTAAACTCACCACTATACTACACTTATTCACTCGAGCGTGTTTTAGTAAATTTGTTATTATTTTTTTCTACATAACACTAAATATTACATTTGGCCCACCATCCACGTCTCTCCGAAAAACCAACTCCATATAGGTGGTAGCAAAAACTTTTCTCCCTAACAATTCTGTACTGTCACTCTACTCATCGACACCGGGAACTAATAAGCACAGTTTGTTTTTCACAAAACACCCAGTTCTTATTTATTTGCCTGGTATGAATTTAACACGCGTGCCAATAATCAAGCTTAGGTTAATTGGCCTATTTTCACATGTATTTGTAACCCGAAACGGTGGCGCAATCGGTAAGAAGGTAGGTTTCATGATCGTGAGTTTTAGCGTTCGATCCCATTCTACTCTACCACTTATTTCTTTTTCTTTAAATTAAAAACATTCGCCAACACGGTAGACGGGGGAGAAAAAACAATAGGTCGTTTCTTTTTTTATTCGACGTCATGCAATAGGTAGTACTTTCTCCCGTGCAACGCCGGGCGACGGGTTCCGATAGTATAATATAAACCTAACTGTTATTAATCGTAAAAACGTACATCGGCTGCGACCGAATAATTTATACGTTTTTTATAGAACGTTTACTTGCTCGAGGTAAGCACGCGTTTCGTTGAATTCCTTTGACATTGTCAAACTATGGAAGGCCTTAATAGATTTTATTTGCGTGTCAACTCTTAAAGAGAAATCGTCGCTTTTGCAAACGCACGTGTGTTATTCTGTTTGAGTTGTTTTTTTGCTTACATTCTTTAAGCTGAAAAAAAAACCTGTCTTTGTACGACAAAAGCAAGTATTATATACTTTTTAGCAGTTTTTTTTCTTTTTTCAAATTTAAATGCTTATCTATTTAAAATTCTTTCCAATTTTAATTTTATTCGGCGAAAATTCGACCTGACTTAAAACGTATTTTCACTTTGAAACGGTATTTTTTATTGACAAATATTGTTAAATTATTAACAAACAAACCACAATACTTTTTCAATTTTCATTTTTAGTTTGATTTTTATTATATATATAAAATTTAAGCCAAACGATAACTAAACATAATGATAGCAAAAATCGTTACTTCCATTTTCAAACCATTTTTTATATTTATTTTGATGAAATTTAAGTTTTTTTCCCTCTTAAATGTTCACTTCAGTTATATATTTTTTATTTTATTATACATTTAAAAAAAAAAAAAAAGAGTAACAAAATTCTTGAAAAGAATCGTTAAAATTTTTGTACAACAATAATTTGTTTCCCTTCCGCTCATCCATACATATTCAACATTTCACATAATAATCTCATTTTGCTGTAGAAAAAGTCGTATTTCGTAATTACATCTCAAGATAAAGAATGTGTTTCTTTCCAAGTTAGATAATTTAATCTTTTAATAAACGATTTTTCTTTAAAACCACTTCCCATATATATGTTTATTTTGGGGAGATTTAAAAACAAAAAATTAAAAACGCATTTAAGCATCTTATGTAAAGTACGCAAATAATGATGACGTTATTGATTTTGTGGTGTGTTTTGGAGGTCCCTAAAAGGAAAAAAAAAAAATTGGCGATTGTAAAGAATTTCCAACAGAGAAAAAGGGGTGGAAAAAATAGTCAATAAATAACTGTTACTACTTTTCTACATACCTGGATGTTTTTGTTTTGTTTGAGGGTTTGTTTTTTTCATAGTATCTTAAAGCTGTTTTATCCATATGTACTTTTTCCTTTAAATTTCGACTTAGATTTCGCAATTGCCGTTTCTGTTTCCGGAAATCACCGAAATCTGTAACTTTTTTTCTCCTTTCAGAAAAGTACATTTCATTGCGTTGTGAACAGTTATTTGTTGTCTTTTTGTTTTTTTTACCATAAAAAATGAAAAATAATAATTATAAGCAGTAGGTTAGAACTCCAGTAAAAAAAAACAAAAAAAAAACAAAAAACATTGCAATATGAGCAATGTTAAAATTAAAAAAAAGCAACTTTCGGTACTTATGCAGTTTACGGGACCGGGCTGAAATAATAACGTTATAATTTATAAACCCATTCTTAACATGGGGGATTAACTATACTGTACTTTTAGTTAACAATTTAGTAAACAAAAATACCATAAAAATTGAATTTAACTTGAAAATCCTATCTAAAAATAGCCCAGTCTGTAAACTTCAGCATCACCTTTTTTTACTTTAGGGTGGCGAAGTGTCATATCATGGGAGATAACTTATCTCAATTTACTTTAAAAAAAACTTTTCAACAATTGATTTTTCCCCCATGTTAACAAACAAGGAAATCAAAAAAATTAAATGAAGGTATGGGAGAACATAGGTAAATGTTTACTTTAGGGTCCTAAATCGGTACAATTGGTTCCCTTTATAAACCCAACTATTCACAAATATAAATAACAATTCTAGTAATACTGCCCATTTAGATAAGATTAGGTTTAAATCTCTCAGATTTCATACTAGAATTGTTCACATGGCCTAACGGTTAAAGACGTTGGTTAACAATCAGTTCCGAATGTTGAAAGCGGTAATACAGGCGATGAATAATATACAAATTGACAGTTTTAGCCAGTCGTTGCTGACGGATTAAAAAATAATCTATCACCGTGTATTAAATAAAAGGTTTAGTTCGAAATTCCGCCCCAGTTTCAAAGTTCGACATAAAGTTGCAACTGAAGAAGGTCGGAGGTTACATCGGTCGAAACGTTGTGCCAATAACAACCAAGATGAGAATAGTAGTCCGAATAATTCAAATGATCGATCCTCCTGACAGTACGAGTGTTGGATTTAAATTATAAAATTTAAATAGAACATTTACATTTGTTATCGTTGCATTCCGAGTCTTGTAAACCCGACGAATTCAACACAGAGCCAGACTTTACTCGATGTGAAGTCTTGATGTCGTCTGTTTTAATAATTTGAAAATTAAACAAAAATACAGCTAATAACTCACTAATCCGTCGAAAATTTAATGTTCAACCGGTCTATATATTTTTTTATTAGCTGTATTTTTGTTTAAATCTCTATTTTGGGGCGATTATCGAGGTTTCACATCGAGTAAAATCCCGCGCTATGTTGAATTAAAAAATGTAAATAAAAGCGTTTTAAAATACTTAAAAAAAAAAAAAAAAGGCAGCTAAGTAGAAAAGTAACTTTTATTGCCTCTGGTAACAGTTAATTGTTGACTATTTGTTTCTTTCATCCTTTTTTTCTGTTAACTATTATTGAAAATCGCCAAAAAAATGTATTTACTTCCTATTAATCAAATATTTATTGAAATCATTGAATGCAGCACAAACTACCAAAACAAACTTTTTTTAAATCCGCAAATTTTAAAAAATCAATGTAAGTCACGTAGTCGCGAGAGAAAACACTCAGACAAGCGTTAAGTTGTCTTATAATTGTATTAATATATCCCCCCCCTCCCCAAATCATTTATTTATGGAACACATCAATATAAATTAAGGATTTATTTATTTTAATGTTTTTACTTTATTATTATCATTATTATTATTATTATTATTATGATTATTTTTATCATTATTATTATAATAATAACAACAACAACCAAAAGAGAAACTGATTAGTTGAGAGTAGTGGTGTTAGTTTTTTTCTTTCTTTTTCTCCAGACTTCCTCCTCTTTGCTCCATATACCTCCTTCCCCCCTCTCTCTCTCTCTTCCACCAACAAATCCCGTCTCGGTTGTTAAAAATTGACACGCTGTCCGTTTTAACCTTGACTGCATCATCACAAGTTTTCGTTTAACAAAAAAGCACACATTACATTCTCAAACAACAAACGTTCTTTCCGACACCGCGTTAATAGCCACGCGCGCACAACATTCGGTCGGTCTGGCAAAACCAGAAGAAATAGAAATGTCGATATTTAAGTACGTGCGTCTATTTGATGTAAACAACGTACTAAGTTTTTATTTCAATATTTACTACTACTACTACTACTACTACAAGTACCCCCCCCCCACACACACACACACACATAGATATGGAAGATGATGGAGAGTAGAAAGTGGACGTTGGGTTTATTTTCGGCTGCCTCGTAACTCTCGCTTCTCTTATTTTGTCCTTTAGTCCTCACATTCCATGAACTATGTTTCTGACAAAGGGGAAAGAATTGCTGTTTTCTGAGTGGGAATATATCCATATAACACTTATCGTTTGCTAGTTTGTGACCTTGAAATGGTATTTTTTTTTTTTTTTAGCTCCTTACCTCAAGTGGCTTCATGCTTTGTTTGGACCAATATCCATAAAAAAAAAAATAAGGGAATTGACTTATTACGACGACGTGTTTTGTTTAGTTTGCTTGTTAGGGATTTTAGAACATTCTCTTTTTTTTTTTTTTTTTTTTTTTTAACTTCACTCTATTCCTTGCGACCCATTTGGCATAATGGTTAGTGTTGTTCACTAAATGGGACGGTAGACCGGGGTTCAGTCCTCGGTCGAGTCATACCAAAAACTAAAAAAAAAACTTAAAAAAAAAAAAAAAAAAGTGTACTTTATGGATCATTACTAAACACTCAGCGTTATAAAGTGAGGATCAAGGGTAAGTGGAGTAATATTGGGAAAGGAGTGGCGCCCTCCCCTACATCTCGGTGTAGTAACCAATGAAAATGGAGCCTTCAGGTCGCCTTCAACTATGGGCGACCATTTAACTTATATTGCTTTTCAGAATTCAATAATTTTAACATTTCATCTTAGGCACATGTGAACAAAATAGATAGATAGGCCTCCTTACAATCTCGAGTGACAATAGATGCCCCCCCCCCGGTAGATTGAAGCAAAGGTTGCACAATATCAACCGTTTCTCTTTTAAACTGGCGTTTGAGAAGCTGAAAAGATGAGCAGTTAAAGACTGGTGTTATTCTCTTTCTTCTAAACTAGTTGCACAACCAAGGCTTGAGGGTTTAGTCTATCCTACTATTTAACTCGTAGCTTTGTAACTTTCTCAAGAGTATTAGTGAAAATGATGCAATAGCCACGCCACCTGTACTAGATCTTGTATAAATTAAATACGTCCCATACTACTACTACTATTGTACCAGTTGGGGATACATCCTTGACAATCAGTCCGACAGTGGCTTTGTTGCTGTCGAGCTGAGGTACAGTTCTGTTCAGTCCTAATAAGTCCACACTCTCGGACTTTACCTCTCTAAGAAGAGGTTTATTTTTAATCGCATGAAGCGCCCATACAGGAGAATGTCGATGGGGAAGCTCAGGCATTTTTTTGTAGGCCAGAGTGCACTCTTGTCAACATAAGTCAATACGTCTCAAGAAATTCAATCTCTTCTGATCTTCGTTGCCCGTTTCCAATATTCAAACTGCACAGTCTGAAGTTCGACAAATTTACTTTGGAAAATATTTCATTTCCTGACGCCAACAGTGAAGTGATGGGGACCAGTATTTTTTAGGCACCTTTTCTAGGCTAATTTAAGGCTAAAGAGCACTTCATCTGCTCTTTTGTGTTTTCTTTAATTTGTTTTTCCATAGCGTAATTACATGTCAAATCATCTAGGGTTTGAAACCCATAGGCACTACAGATGAACATCATAAAAACTAAGAAATCCTGAAAATTTGAGCATGTAACTCCAAGCGGTTTCCGAGACGTCGTCCGGGTGACATTTTAATAATTACATTTTCTTGAATATTTTCAGTTTTGAAACATGTGACTCTGAAAATTCATCCAGGTAAGTTTTTCAACCTGAGGAATAAAAAAAAAAAAAAAAAAAATAGCATCTGATTTGCTCAGAAATTCTATGAAATTTTTCACATGTGCATTCATATGAGGCCAAAAAATGATGTGGCTGACATGGTAACGAGTTGTTTTCTTTTGGACATTCATTTAGACACTACGAAGTATCTCTGGACCAAAAATGGTTAAAAGTTCTTGCTTTGTTCACTCACAGTGTCTATTTCGAGGGCTCAGAAATACCCTATTGAGGGAAGCAACTAGTTTGGATATGTGAGATGAAGTTGGGGAAACCATTCATCTAATTTTATATAAAATTCACATTGAAATAAGTTTTAGAAAGTAAAAGTTAAGTAGTAAAAGGTAAAACTGTCTAACAGTGATCAGATATTTACAATAAAAGCGGACTTCGCAACAAAAATCAGCATACAACATTATCTACATACTGTTATTTTCTTTATGCCACTGAAATGCAGAAATCGTTTTTTCATACTCTTCATCTTGTATGTTCTTCCTGTATATGCTGTTGGGGAGACAACACAAAGAATTTTCTTATATTGGAACAGACCATGTATCATCAATTTGCAGCCAATTGAATGTCTTGCGTGGTCCATGAGGGTGCATGAACTTGACAGTTACATCACCTTCCTCTGGATTAATTTCATTCACAATGCCAATCCACCAGAGAGAATTATAAACGCATGTTATATATTGCATTGGTGAAATGTCAGATTTCAAGAATTGATGACAAGTTAAAATCATGGGTGTCGATATACGATTCATCCTCGCTGGACAGCTTATGACAAATGTTTGATGTTGACAACGGGACAAAATGGTGGCTGCTTCTGTTTCCTGATACTGTGTCTCCCCTGGCAAATCTTGCCTCAAGAGACTTTCTCACCTCCTCCATAGCTTCCATACTAATATCAAAGAACTTGATTGCAGACATCTTCAGGCAGACTTTGGCTTTATAATCCAGGATCTGATTATTCAGAGGACGTTGAAACAACTGTTTAGCCGCATACTGTTTTACTGAAACACCGATTCCATCGCAAGAGAATTTTCAATGGCTTGTAGCAAAGAAAACCCACTCTACATCAATCCCAAAGTTCTGTTTATGCAGACATAAATTTGTAAAGTTTTTATTATTTTTATATTGACCCCCACAACCATCACTAAAGTCATTTTGTTGACATGGGGCAATAATGCACGAATGTACTGAACCGTCATTGTGTGCATTTGATACATGAATGCAGTGTCGTTGGTGTTGTCATCAGAAATAAAACACAATGAAAGATGCTTCAGTATTCCATCGGAATCTCGGTAGTAAAGCACTACAGGGTGCAATATTCCTTGCTCCAATGAAAACTTTTGTTTTGTATAAGAAATTGATAGTTTTCTGCAAAATCTCCAAGGACAAGAACCTCATTCGAACAACGATTCTCTTTCTTTTTATTCACGTATCTAGTTTGACATTTTGCTATATACGAGTGTCTTGTGAGATGGTCGATTTTGTCAATCAAGAAATCTTTGTATTCTTCATACGTTGTTGTATGGGTACTTAATGTGGCACGGTCAGTCGTGTCCCATTGACTAAAATGAAATTCATCTGGATCCACATCGACCAGCTCTTCTGCAATGCTTCTCTGCCAGGCCATGCCTCAACGGTGCATCATGTATTCCTAGTTGAAAGAATCACAAACTAGTTTTGAGATCAAATCCTTGTAAGTGACGTCCCAACCAGTGGCGTTTACAAGAAGTTTTGCATTCTCATGTATGCTACACACACAAACAGAATGGGTACCCGTAGACCCAGCTAAAACACACCACTTTGGACGCAACTGAGAAAATTTGGAAAACCCCACCTTGACATTGAGATACTTCTGTTTAAAAGCAGCAGACAATTCATGTTACATATTATCAAACGCTTTTGTTTATGAACACCTTTTACAACACTAACATAGTCCTTTTTTGCCTGGCATTTGATGGCTGTATTCATCGTTTTCATACATGTGTACAGTTCTACTGTCTCTTAGAGTTTTTTCCCAGGGTCAGCAACACTCAATTAATGTGTGTAGCAATTAATTCGAAGTTTTTACCAACTTTCAGAAAAATCTAATGGATGGATCAAAAGTTATTTGCCAAAAAGTGTTATTTTGGACTATTTTGCTCCCATTTTGACCTCCTAGAGAGGCAACAAGATATTTTATCAAAAACCCGAGAATGTTACTTTTTGTCCCTCATGTAGTTATAACTTCATGCAAAATTTCAGAAAAATCTAATGAGTGGTTATGGAGAATGTTATGAATGAACGAACGGAATAGGGTGAATTCTAAGGTCCCAAAAGTCAAGGGACCAATAATAAGACACACCAATCATTTGAAGGACTCACGAATGATAATTAGAAGAGAGAGAGGTTATGACAAATTATGTGACGGTGGAGGAGGCGGGGTGTACCTGTGTGTGCGTGTGTGTAACTATATGGATCACATGGTACAAAGAGATGCTCAACAAAGAAAGCAGAACAAAAACAATGAACTATTTCATTATTAATTTACATAAATTACGACTGAAACTAATCAAGTACAAATTTGGCCAGAGTTCCCCCTGTCGGTCTTCCCAAATCAGAAAGGCAGAAAAAGAAGAAAGATCAAAGCTTATCAATACAACAAATAAATAGTTTGTTGTTCGTAAATGCTTTCTAGAATTTTACCAGTGCAAATTTTCTTCCAAAGAAGCAAATGTTTTTGGAGCTAAATGTAGATCAGCTTTTGTTGAATATCTGGAAGACTTGCTGTAAGCAATATGAATAATCCAATGCACTTTTAACTGATCTGATATAAACAGATAATCCTGCAAACGATTTGCATTGTCTGCAGAACGAGGCAGATTAACTCATCAAATCTGTAAATCGTCAAATTCTGATTCCCAGTATTGATTCTCAATTCAATTTCGAAGCCAAATTGATTTTTCTCGGTTTCATCAGAATTTTCGACTGTGCAGCCTCTCAAAACTCGGTGTCTAGACAGTGTTAACAGTCTAGACACCGACAGAACTATGAAATTCATTGTTTTATCATCCCCTTCTTGCTTCTGCAACATTAATTTTCAACCACAAGAATGCATTTTGTAAGTGAGATTCCTTTTTGGAAGATGAGCATCAATTTTTACTTACTAATATACTGTTGTGTATGCGATATGGCTTATCTACTTTCAATGCTTTACTATAGCAAACAAACAATGTTATAGTGTATTAGCACTAGTTGCAGATCTTTCTCACCAAAAAACATTCGTCCACATTTTTGAGCCTGTAAGACCCAAAATATGCTGTGCCTTTGTGACAGATTTTATCAAAGAATTGAGTGATTTTTATGGTTATTTTCATTGTGATTATGAAAGTTAGCAAAATTTATGTAAGCAAATTGAAGAAAGATTTGATTAATCAATAGGTTTTTAGAACATGACCGAAATGTGAATGATGAGCATCAATACTTACATGAATGATAGGCTGTTGTGTATGGGACATTTGTTGCGTATGGGACATTTGTTGCGTATAGGACATTTGTTGCATATGGGACATAGCTTATTTATCCCTTGTATACTGGAACAGCAAATAGACAATGTTACATGATAGGTATTTTAACACTTCTAGGAAGGGGGCATATCCAACCATGACAATTTCATCCACTCTGGTTGAGTCATTAGAGCAGAAACTATGTGTTGCATATGAGAGAGATTTCGTCAAAGAATCAAGTGCTGCCTAACTTCCTTGCCTGCATAATAGAATAAACAAATTGCACCAACCACTATTATATCTTTTAATTAGGTTTAGATGGTGGTTTTCATTTTAAATTATTTTACGGTTGTTGCACTGCATGATAATGCACTTATCCAGCTCCGTTGCGTATGCGACACATTTTACTGACAAAATTAACTAACAACCGATGCAGGCATAAAAGGCAAAGAAAGATTTTGTCATACAAAAAATATGATCGATATTTAAGAAGCTATTGTGGTTCAGTAGCCAAAATTTGCATACTTATTTGAATGCAGTGTAATTCTACATAATTCTGGTGACGTTGGACCAAAGTGTCATTGCGTATGGGACATTTTGACGATGTTCTGCAGTCATTTTACAATGGATGGTGTTAACAGCCAAAACTTTTACCTTAGTAAGAACTCCTGTGCCGTTACGAAATATAAACCAACAGTTCTAACTTCATCTATGACCATAAGTCATAAGTCAAACCATTCAAAATTTATTCTCAGTTAAAATTAATGAGAATAACTCATGTCGATAATGTTGTTGTATGCTGGGTTTTGTTGTGAAGTCCGCTTTTATTGTAAATATCTGATCACTGTGAGACTGTATTACCTTTTACTATTTAACTTTTACTTTCTAAAACTTATTTCAATGTGAATTTTATATAAAATTAGATGAATGGTTTCCCCAACTTCATGTCACATACCCAAACTAGTTGCTTTTGCCAATAGGGTATTTCTGAACCCTTGGAAAAAGACCTAACTTTGAATAGACACTGTGAGTGAACAAAACAAGAACTTGTTACCATTTTTGGTTCAGAGGTACTTCATAGTGTCTAAATGAAATGTCCATAAGAAAAAACCTGTTATGATATCAGCCACATCATTTTTTTACCTCATATTGGTGCACATGTAAAAAATGACAAAATTTGATAAAATCTCATAGAAGGCTTAATTTTTTAGCAAATCTGATGCCATTTTTGGATTCTTCGAGTTGAAAAATTTACCTGGGTGAATTTTCAGAGTCACATCATGTTCCAAACTGAAAGTATTCAAGAAAATGCAATTAAAACACCATGAATAAAAACTTGAACATATAAGGAACTTAAATCATAAAAACTTTCACCAAAATGACCGGATTCAGCATTAAATAAAACGAGGAGGGTTGATATGCTGTAAAACAAAACCACCAAACCGTAGTATTCCTGATATGAAAAGCAAACGTATAGTAAGTTAGTATATTATACTATTTCGTTGCGACATTATTATGGTAGTTATAAGTTGTTTTTCTTGCAACTAGCTTCTGGTCCGCAAGTTTTGTTGGGGTTTTAAACAACCGTAACAAACTTGGCTGGAACGGCATGTTAACACAGGTACTTGCTTTCATCGCATAGCAACTGGCAGTGTTGCATGAGAGACGTTCGTGAGTAGACGTGTCGTGTGTTGTGAACTGCCGTCATCGTGCCATTTACAAGTTTCAGAATAATTACCGTTGATATGTAGAGAATAAAAAGACAAAGTCTCATCTTAACATTTAAAACAACTTTATTGAGTCGTCTTCGTTTCAATTTTCCACCTCATATTTATGTGAACTCGGATTTTCAGCTGTCGCAACAACTAAGTGTAAAAAGAGAGAAACTCTTCAATGCATGAATTGATGAGGAAATTAGAGTTTGTCTCTCAAACATAAGATATTGAACATTGAAGAAATCGCAAGGTCTCATCAAGCTCATGTTTCAGCAATAAATAAACTTCATAGACGTATGTTGAGTTTGATGTTGTTAAATGAGTTATGTTTTATATATTTAACGGTTAACTTCATGTAATAGTGACTTGTGAATTGTGTTCCTTGTTCTTCCGGGCAACACGTTTTTCCTTCTTTTAACCTTATTATCCAAACGTATGCGAACTTCGAGACGTTCTCTACTCAACTCACCCTACATCCAAAAACACCGCCTTTTATTTAACCTTCTTTGCTGCACCTGATTTGCATAATGCAACCCTCTCAATCTCGTAATTTAATGGGCGTGGGTTCACGCCTCGGTGTGACAACTGTCTCCCTCCGTGCCGTCACTACACTTAACATATTAGTCCTATTTTGTATACAGTGCGATATTAAATATCTGTAGTCGTGTAAGTGCGCCCAGACTTAAGTTTGAGAACTACTGGTTTCGAGTGTATGTTAAATTTTCTCCTTTTCTTTTTGTTTCTAAGCAATTTGGCACTTTTGGTTTGTTTGTTCTTGTAGACTGTTTTAAATAGTTTTGCACAAGTAATGAAAACAATAAAACTAGTATTATCCAACCGTCAACGCCAGAGGGGACATGTTTTACACTTTCACCGCTCATAAAACTGATTTGTTTTTTTTGATGTAAAAATAAACCAAAAGAAAATGTTGGTAAAAAATTGTTATCCGTTCTCTCCTACAGTATCAGGTTGGGAAGTGGGTGATCATTCATATGTTTGTCGAAAGTTGAGTTTGTGTCTCAGAATAATTTTTAAAAAAACAAAGGAAATTGATCAGTAAGAATATTCACATAACAAAGCCAATCAAATATGCTGCGATTGTAAAAACGTTTATTTTATAGAAAATAAAAAAATCTATACAAATTTTAACTTACAATTTTTCTCCGAAAATAAAGTCCCTCTGTCAAAACTTTTGTTTGTTTTTCTTTTCTTAACCAACCCAAGGAATCGTTGGTAGTTTAAAACAAAGCAGACGACAGTTTTATTTTCTTATCACTTTATTCTTTTATCTATCTTCTCTCTATGTAAAGTCAGTATTTGTTTATGTGTTATATAAATCGATATGTTAATAGTTAGAACATTCAAATAAGTTTCAAAAAGGGTTAAATTTTTCACAGAATCTAAAGACACCATTAGAATTTTTCCTTTGATTCCGCGGTCACTAGGAGCAATTATCGGTAACTGAAAATATATTAGAACGTAAAAAAAAACGAAATTTATTTATTTAAATAGATTGTCTTCGTTTCATAATACAAAAATAAAATTAATGTAAGAATATCTCGATGAAAAATATATTTAAAAAAGGTTTAAAGATTTCAATGAGTATTTTCATTGGAATTTTTAAGATTTAAAATCTAAATGAATAAATTGGAAAGTTTTTCTATCATTCCGATATTACCATCAAAACGGGATGTTATCGTACTAAAGAAACACTTAGACATTTAAATATGTCTAATTTGCATAACTTTTTTTTAACCGTCTATAATTAATTAATATTTGCTTTTATTCATTTGATTATATTATTTTATTTTCCTGGTGTATCTACAATAGTTTTGTATAAATAAACAGTTATTAATGTAAGTAATTTAATTAAAAGATGAATAAATTAAAAAAAAAAAAACATTCTTAAAATATCAAGGGAGATAATTTAGATGAAACTAAGATCTTAGCTAGCTAGAAAGATATACCGAGTTCACAGAAAAGAAAAGGTGATTTCTCCCTCTCTCCTTCTTTCTCCCTCTCTCCTTCTTTCTCCCTCTCTCCTTCTTTCTCCCTCTCTCCTTCTTTCTCCCTCTCTCCTTCTTTCTCCCTCTCTCCTTCTTTCTCTCTCTCATTCTCTCTCTCTCTCATTCTCTCTCTCTCTCATTCTCTCTCTCTCTCATTCTCTCTCTCTCTCTTTCTCTCTCTCTCTCTCCTTCTCTCTCTCTCTCTCTCCTTCTCTCTCTCTCTCTCTCCTTCTCTCTCTCTCTCTCTCCTTCTCTCTCTCTCTCTCCTTCTCTCTCTCTCTCTCCTTCTCTCTCTCTCTCTCCTTCTCTCTCTCTCTCCTTCTCTCTCTCTCTCTCCTTCCTTCTCTCTCTCCTTCTCTCTCTCCTTCTCTCTCTCTCTTTGGAAGGAAAATGTTTTTGTTACAGCAGAGAGAGAGAGAGACCACATGACTGACACTACGGCCTGTGTCGCAATCAAGCACTGAATTCGGACAAAGACAAAGAGCAGACGATCACAGCCTGTGCAGTGAACATACACAGAAGCAGGTTCACAGTTTAAACGCTTCAGAATCATTTCTGAATTATGGCTACCATGAAAACTATTTTGTAAACTGTGTTGTAGCATTCAACATTTGAAAACGTTTTGTAGCCTTCAACCAAATTAACGCTATAGGTCTGGATTGTCGGAGTCTTTTCCCAACTTGGGTGTGGGTATTCTCCAGGGGTAATGTTTTCTGAGAGCAATGTATTCTAAGAATATAAATAATTATCCTACCTATTGAATTATATTTGACACCTTTATTCAGCATGAAATAACCCATAGATGGTTGATATGTCGTAACCCCCCCCCCCCTCTACATCTGAAAACTGGTAAACTAGAAAATCTTTTCATCCAAAAAATTGTTTTCTAATTTGAAAATGTGGTGCTTAATTGATTGTTTTCCAAAGAGGAAGAAGGGGAGTATGCGTCACACATTCGCAAAAATATTTTAAAAAAACGTTAAACACATCTGTTACAGACCATGGAATTATAATAACTATATTTTATCAGAAATTATTTTGCCAAGTTTTATTTCTGTGGTTCATAGCAACATGTTTGTTGCTCTTTTTTTATTTTTTATTTATGAAATAAAAACCTCCATAAATTTTGACATGTAAAGTATGTGTCCCCACAACCAGTTTTCTAATTGGGCCCCACAGTTTGTAGCACCGGTCCTGCTTGCAAGGACAACTTGAGAACGTGTTTACAGTAGGAGATATAAGATAGATGCTTTGCAAAGAAAAATATCACTGTATAAAGCGCGATTGACTGAAAGAGATCTACGAATGTTTATAAATTTTAATAAATATATGGGCGAGAAATATGTCAATCGGCAAGTGGTATCCATTGTTCAACAACTGAAAAATTCTTTTGGTTTTTATTACCCAAAAGAAGATACATTTTTTTTTTTTTTTTTTATTGTGATTCGCCCCAAACAAGGCACTTTGCCGCTGAAACATAAGAAGCTACTTAGAAATAGGAGACAGATTTATAGGGGCATCATAAGTAAAGAATTGTGCAGCGAGATGTTTGTTCACATTACATTTAAATTTCTGCATTTTGGTACAGTCTGGGAAACACTGAGCAGGGAGGAAATTCCAAAGGCGAGTGGTACGAGGAAAAAAGCTATTAGAGTAAAAAGCATCTGGGGGACCTCTACAGTGAAGGGGTAGGATTTTGCTGATTGTCAGGTCGGTCGCGGGTATTTACGTCGAGAGAGATATGGAAATATATGGATAATAGATAATTGGAAATTTTGCCACTTAATCCATTGTATTGAGGATGGGGGTCGTACATCCACCAAAATATTTAAAAAAAAAAAAAGGAAAAAAAAGTTAAACATCTGTTACCGATCGTGGAACTAATTATAATAAGTACATATATATATATATTGTCAAGTTCTATTTCTGTGGTTTACAGCAACATTTTTGTGGCTCTTTTTTTTTTTCCCCCAACATAATTATATCATTAAGAATTAATTATTGTCATTGCGGTTTGTCGAGTTTTATATTTATTTGTACATTTATGAAGTCATGAGATTTCGTTCACCATCAGTGCCATTAAAATGCTCTTTTAAAATTCACTCAAAAAAAACAAAACCTCTTTCTGATATATTGCTTAAGTTTATCTAATCTACATCGTAAGGTCAACTAAGTTACATATTGATTTGTAATAGAATCATCATCATCGTCATCATCATCATCGTCATCATCATCATCATCGGTTAACATCTGTTTTACATGCTGGCCCGAATAAATGTGTAATGTTCCTAACTATATAACAAATCTCAACCCCAACATCAGCTCAAAATCTTTAGCAAACTTCTAGACTTTTCTAATCATCATATTTTGTTTAATGTCTGTTTTATATGCTGGCATGTGTTGGACGGCTTTTAAAAATTGACTTCACAACTAACCTATCTCTGCACATGTCTTTAATTATCCCTCTTTCTCTAAAAATCCATTCTTATCACTTCCTCCCATATTTTGCTTTGCCTTCGCCTGTGAATTGAACCTGATACCTCAACTGTTCTACATCGACAGACCCAAGAACTCTCATCCATTCTTTCAACGTGACCATACCATCGTAGTCTACTCTCCTGCACACATTTCTCTATGCTGTCCAGATTTAATTAAATCTATGAGCTTATCAGATCTAAGTGTCTCTTTACACATCACATGTCTCGCATTACACATCCATTGTATCATTCTCATATCATCATGCTGCGTACACATGCCTGATAGACTTTTCCTTTGGTTGACAGTAGTAATGCTCTGCTGGTTAGTGATAACTATCCTTTTTTATTGCTTTTAAATTCAGTTTATAAAGCTAAATGATGACCATTTAAAACGTTACTAGAATTGGTTTATGATCTTTATTTTCATTTTATATATATATATATATATATATATTCTCTGTCTTCTTTGGTCTGAAGAGGTTGACTCTCTGTGAAGAGTACAACCGAAACATGTATGCACATATGTAACCAATGTTTGTATAAATAAAAAGGTATACTTAAGAACAGCTCTACTTGTTATTGAGCACTTTTTATAAACACTTGAGTTTCAACGGATTTACATCTACAGAAACTAATACAATACGTGTGTAACGGATGACCCCACACGCCTCTCACACCGTGGGGATCGTTGTCAACCGCACACACAGGTGTTTGATATCCTGGTCGCGGTGCCACTTGTAACGGGACCCCACACGCCTCTAGCCCCGTGGGAATCGTTGGCCACTCACGCACAGGTGTTTGATATCCTGGTCGCGGTGCCACTTATAACAGGTACCCCACTCTCTTCTGCGTCACGGAACCACTTATAACCTGGGTACCCCACTCATGTCTCTGTATCGCTGCTCACGCCTCTGATTCTCTTGCCAGACCGTGAACACTCTTCATCCGATCGTCGTAGTGGCAATAAAAAAAAATGTCGATCGAAATTCCTCCAGGCCGGGATGACGACGATGATAGTGATGGCTTCGTCGATCTCGTCTCTGTAAAGGCAAAGGTTATTCAAGCAGAACAAAGTGAAAGGAATAATCGTCAACAACTCGATCGGGGTCTTTTTGTAGGAAAAGTAATTATTAAACAAGGTAAAAGAAAAGAATTGATGTTACATTGAATTAATGTCTATGTAAATTATTTCGTTGTCTCTCTGTGTGTGTGTGTGCAAATCCATTTACAACGATTATTGTCACAAGTTAAACTTATCTAATGGAACGATGGGAGTTTGTTTTTGTCCGACTCTCTGTTCATAGTCGAGCCGGCACAAGAGCCCAGTTGCAACTGGCGTCTTCGCCACCTAAGTGTTATCTGTTTCCTCGTTCTAACTCAAAGTCCTTTCTCTTACTGAAAAATGTCCATTGCTACACTCTCTTCTTCTCTCATCCCTTTCTCTGTGTTTCTTCCTCTCTCAGGGGTTTGGAGGGGGCGGGGGTGCGTGCCTCTTTCAACGATACAGATAAATGGGATTTCCCTTTTTGATTTTATCGCTATTATAAAAACAATTCTTTGTTTTCTCTCCGTGTGATCATCACATCAAGTAATGAGGACGGGGTTAGATGATTATCTTGCTAAGTGTTGACTTTTTATTAGTTTTTGGTGATAAAAGTTTTTGCCCAAATCCTTGGTACATCTGTTTTATGCGTAGGCTTTGTGTGTGGTTAAACAGAACTGACAGCGTACATGGCTCTTCGTAGACATTTCGACGCATTTTCTCGCCGTGTTTGGATAGTCGATTCGCGTCCAATATATATACTAGTCTTATATCTCCACTTCGTTTCTACATAGGGCCTAGCATCATCACCAATATGCATACTAGTGCGCAACTAGGGCACCCGATCCCCGTCGGCCCTGGCTACTTTGTCACACGTGTACTATATATATATATATATATATATATTATAAAATTGAAAATATAAGCCATTATCAATGCAAGATTAATTTTTTTATTTTTTTTACTTTAATCTTATTAATTTCGGAATAAAATTTCATCATCAGAGTTGACCAGTATTGTGTCATTTTTTTTTTTCATCAAAAAACAAGAATAAATTTCTTTTGGGGTGGGTAGAGTTTTGATGACTCCCACCCCCCAACACACACACTAAATGGTAAAGTTTACAAAAAAAATGTGTTCATGTTAATCACCGTGTTGCCAATAATATATGTTCTGAAATTCATAATCGGTTCATTATTTTAGGAGTTTATCCTGTACAACAAAATATATTATCTAACTTTATATATATATATATATATATATGCACCCCTAAATGTTAAAATTTACAAAAAAAAAAAAAAATATGACCATGTTACCTCGGGTATATATTCCAAAATTCATAATTCGTTTATTGGTTTAAGAAATTATCCTGCACATAGATGCAAGTGTGTGCACAAATACTATGCAATTATGCACAATGTAGAAAATATGCATCGATAGAACTGTGCGTAATAGTTAAATGAAACCAGTCAACCAATAAGAAAACAGAAAAAACAAATGGTGAATTAATGAGAGTTCATTTTTAAAGGCATATGCAAATTAGTTACTTTTTTTAAAGCTGACTGAGTGTATTAGGAAGTTGTTTTTACTTTTTAATTAGAAAAGTGCAGCACTTTTACTTCTTTGGAGTATTTTAAATGGATTTTAGGAGACATAATATGGGTACAACCTCGAATTGAAAAATTCAAATATTTCAGATTTGCATTAAATTTGATCCATAGTTGTTAGACACCAATTAAGCAATAAAAAATTTAATTTTCTTGAATTTTTAACATTTTCGAGAATTTAAAACATGTAATCGATTTTGATCAAAATTCGAATAAGGATTCTATACATAAAGTTTAGTAGCATTATATCTTGATTTTAATCTTTGTAAGGGGACATAAAAATGCTGAAAAACTTTTGGGAATGGGGATTAATTTTACCCATTCTGGGACGGGTATTCTTTTAGTACGTTATAAAGAAATGTGATTAATCACTACAATGAAACCTATTCATACGTAGGAGTTGTCCATAGATTGTCACAAAATGAGTTTTCCAAGCCGTTCTAGATTCACCCATTGTTTATGTTGAAACAATAAACAGCTAATGTTTAGTTGATGTGTCTGGCTTTGTTTTCATTGTCCCATGTATTTTCGATTGAGATTCGTCTCTTCCCTTCCCCTCTTCTCTATCTCCCTTCCCCTCTTTCTCTATCTCCCTTCCCCTCTATTTCTCTATCTCCCTTCCCCTCTATTTCTCTATCTCCCTTCCCCTCTCTATCTCTATCTCCCTTCCCCTCTCTATCTCTATCTCCCTTCCCCTCTCTATCTCTATCTCCCTTCCCCTCTCTATCTCTATCTCCCTTCCCCTCTCTATCTCTATCTCCCTTCCCCTCTCTATCTCCCTTCCCCTCTCTATCTCCCTTCCCCTCTCTATCTCCCTTCCCCTCTCTATCTCCCTTCCCCTCTCTATCTCCCTTCCCCTCTCTATCTCCCTTCCCCTCTCTATCTCCCTTCCCCTCTCTATCTCCCTTCCCCTCTCTATCTCCCTTCCCCTCTCTATCTCCCTTCCCCTCTCTATCTCCCTTCCCCTCTCTATCTCCCTTCCCCTCTCTATCTCCCTTCCCCTCTCTATCTCCCTTCCCCTCTCTATCTCCCTTCCCCTCTCTATCTCCCTTCCCCTCTCTATCTCCCTTCCCCTCTCTATCTCCCTTCCCCTCTCTATCTCCCTTCCCCTCTCTATCTCCCTTCCCCTCTCTATCTCCCTTCCCCTCTCTATCTCCCTTCCCCTCTCTATCTCCCTTCCCCTCTCTATCTCCCTTCCCCTCTCTATCTCCCTTCCCCTCTCTATCTCCCTTCCCCTCTCTATCTCCCTTCCCCTCTCTATCTCCCTTCCCCTCTCTATCTCCCTTCCCCTCTCTATCTCCCTTCCCCTCTCTATCTCCCTTCCCCTCTCTATCTCCCTTCCCCTCTCTATCTCCCTTCCCCTCTCTATCTCCCTTCCCCTCTCTATCTCCCTTCCCCTCTCTATCTCCCTTCCCCTCTCTATCTCCCTTCCCCTCTCTATCTCCCTTCCCCTCTCTATCTCCCTTCCCCTCTCTATCTCCCTTCCCCTCTCTATCTCCCTTCCCCTCTCTATCTCCCTTCCCCTCTCTATCTCCCTTCCCCTCTCTATCTCCCTTGCCCCTCTATCTCCCTTCGCCTCTCTATCTCCCTTCGCCCCTCTATCTCCCTTCGCCTCTCTATCTCCCTTCCCCTCTCTATCTCCCTTCCCCTCTCTATCTCCCTTCCCCTCTCTATCTCCCTTCCCCTCTCTATCTCCCTCCCCTCTCTATCTCCCTTCCCCTCTCTATCTCCCTTCCCCTCTCTATCTCCCTTCCCCTCTCTCTCCCTTCCCCTCTCTATCTCCCTTCCCCTCTCTATCTCCCTTCCCCTCTCTATCTCCCTTCCCCTCTCTATCTCCCTTCCCCTCTCTATCTCCCTTCCCCTCTCTATCTCCCTTCCCCTCTCTATCTCCCTTCCCCTCTCTATCTCCCTTCCCCTCTCTATCTCCCTTCCCCTCTCTATCTCCCTTCCCCTCTCTATCTCCCTTCCCCTCTCTATCTCCCTTCCCCTCTCTATCTCCCTTCCCCTCTCTATCTCCCTTCCCCTCTCTATCTCCCTTCCCCTCTCTATCTCCCTTCCCCTCTCTATCTCCCTTCCCCTCTCTATCTCCCTTCCCCTCTATCTCTCTATCTCCCTTCCCCTCTATCTCTCTATCTCCCTTCCCCTCTATCTCTCTATCTCCCTTCCCCTCTATCTCTCTATCTCCCTTCCCCTCTATCTCTCTATCTCCCTTCCCCTCTATCTCTCTATCTCCCTTCCTTTCCCCTCTATCTCTCTATCTCCCTTCCTTTCCCCTCTATCTCTCTATCTCCCTTCCTTTCCCCTCTATCTCTCTATCCCCCTTCCTTTCCCCTCTATCTCTCTATCCCCCTTCCTTTCCCCTCTATCTCCCTTCCTTTCCCCTCTATCTCCCTTCCTTTCCCCTCTATCTCCCTTCCTTTCCCCTCTATCTCCCTTCCTTTCCCCTCTATCTCCCTTCCTTTCCCCTCTATCTCCCTTCCTTTCCCCTCTATCTCCCTTCCTTTCCCCTCTATCTCCCTTCCTTTCCCCTCTATCTCTCTCCCTTCCCTTCCCCTCTATCTCTCTCCCTTCCCTTCCCCTCTATCTCTCTCCCTTCCCTTCCCCTCTATCTCTCTCCCCTCCCTTCCCCTCTATCTCTCTCCCCTCCCTTCCCCTCTATCTCTCTCCCCTCCCTTCCCCTCTATCTCTCTCCCCTCCCTTCCCCTCTATCTCTCTCCCCTCCCTTCCCCTCTATCTCTCTCCCCTCCCTTCCCCTCTATCTCTCTCCCCATCCCTTCCCCTCTATCTCTCTCTTTCTCTCCCTCTCCGTTCGTCTAATTTTTTTCCCCATTATGTTTAAAATCAATTTTCTCTAATATTTTAGAAACATGGTAGGTATTTTTCAGTGCAGATGTTACTTCTGCGTAGTTCTTATACATATCGTCACAACCTATGAAATCTGCTATGGCGTGTTCAAATCACATTGGTTATTGATGTACTAACACTTCTGGGAAAGGTATGCAACTGCAATTTCCCTCCAGCTATGGGTAAAATAGCAACTTGTTGGATCAAATACATTTGAGGCACCTCAGAATAAGCAACAACCAAAAAGACATTGTTTCTTAACACTGATTTTTTTTAATTTTTTTTTTTTTTAATTTTTGACTTCCTGTTTTATTGCTTGTGATAAATTAGACGTTTATGGCGAAAAATCCAACATTTAACATTTTTTTTTAACACAGTCCAATATTTAAAAAAATAATTTTGTAAGACATCTCTGCACAACATCGTTTCATTTAAATATTTCCATTTTTTGCATTGGGATAACCTATGTTCTTTTTATATATATATAATACACACAATGCTTTAAGCAAACTACATCACCTTATTATTTAAATGTTTGTTTATAGATTTTGCGTAAATAAAACTTACATATTTTTTATTTTTTATAAATTTCCGAAGTTAACAAAACAAAACGTTTTGTAAATAATTAAAAAAAATAAAATAAAATGTGCATATAAAACTATGTATATTTTTAGGTTATTAGTTAAACTTTTTGTAAATACCTGCCCCCCCCCCCCCCCTTTTGAATAAAAAAAGAATATATGAAAGCAAAGTTACAAATGTGCATATACAACATATTGTTTTGTTCATTATTCAAACGGGGATTTTTTTAAATCGGTGTTATGGCAAAATGTGTCCTTTTGGTTTTTGCTTATTCTGGGGGTGCCTCAAATTCATTTGATCCTATTCATCTTATTTGATGAATAGTTTCCAATAAGTATTGTTTTGGCATTAAAATAATTGGATCGACTCTAGTAAAGAGTGACCCAAAGGATCCCTTTTCATTGGCTACTACACCGAGATGTAGGGGAGGGGGCCACCACTTCTTCTTCCTGGATTGCTCTACTTACTCTTGATCCTCATCTTATGCTGAATGTTGAGCAAGGAGGCGTCGAGTACCATTTTTTTTTTCTTCTCTGGTATGACGCAACCCCAGTCTTATTGCTCTACTTACTCTTGATCCTCATCTTATGCTGAATGTTGAGCAAGGAGGCGTCGAGTACCATTTTTTTTTTCTTCTCTGGTATGACGCAACCCCAGTCTTCCAGCCCATTATGCCAAATGTGTTGCTATAACCCTAAAAAGGGTTGATATGCCATAAAACAGACAAATTAAAATTACACATATAAAAAAAATGTATTAAATTTAATTACAAAAACAAATTATTTGTTTATATATCATGTACAGGGATGGGAGTTTTCCATTTTTTTACATTAAAAACAAAAGCGGATTTCTGCTTAAATCACTAGAGCCTCCCATGAATGTGAGTTCTCTGCTATCTGGTCGAAATCTGTATTTTTAAAAAAAAATTTTGTTTTAAGAAAAAGTTGATTTCTGCAAAAACGCGAGAGCCTTACTTATTCTTTCGTCACTATTTGGCTGGATTTAATTTCTTGTTTTCTCTTTCTTCCTCTCTTGTTTCATCATTTTTTTCTCTTTTCCTCTCTTGCTTCATCATTTTTTCTCTTTTCCTCTCTTGCTTCATCATTTTTTTCTCTTTCTTCCTCTCTTGCTTCATCATTTTTTTCTCTTTCCCTCTCTTGCTTCATCATTATTTTCTCTTTTCCTCTCTTGCTTCATCATTATTTTCTCTTTTCCTCTCTTGCTTCATCATTATTTTCTCTTTTCCTCTCTTGCTTCATCATTATTTTCTCTTTTCCTCTCTTGCTTCATCATTATTTTCTCTTTTCCTCTCTTGCTTCATCATTATTTTCTCTTTTCCTCTCTTGCTTCATCATTATTTTCTCTTTTCCTCTCTTGCTTCATCATTATTTTCTCTTTTCCTCTCTTGCTTCATCATTATTTTCTCTTTTCCTCTCTTGCTTCATCATTATTTTCTCTTTTCCTCTCTTGCTTCATCATTATTTTCTCTTTTCCTCTCTTGCTTCATCATTATTTTCTCTTTTCCTCTCTTGCTTCATCATTATTTTCTCTTTTCCTCTCTTGCTTCATCATTATTTTCTCTTTTCCTCTCTTGCTTCATCATTATTTTCTCTTTTCCTCTCTTGCTTCATCATTATTTTCTCTTTTCCTCTCTTGCTTCATCATTATTTTCTCTTTTCCTCTCTTGCTTCATCATTATTTTCTCTTTTCCTCTCTTGCTTCATCATTATTTTCTCTTTTCCTCTCTTGCTTCATCATTATTTTCTCTTTTCCTCTCTTGCTTCATCATTATTTTCTCTTTTCCTCTCTTGCTTCATCATTATTTTCTCTTTTCCTCTCTTGCTTCATCATTATTTTCTCTTTTCCTCTCTTGCTTCATCATTTTTTTCTCTTTTCCTCTCTTGCTTCATCATTATTTTCTCTTTTCCTCTCTTGCTTCATCATTTTTTTCTCTTTTCCTCTCTTGCTTCATCATTATTTTCTCTTTTCCTCTCTTGCTTCATCATTATTTTCTCTTTTCCTCTCTTGCTTCATCATTTTTTTCTCTTTTCCTCTCTTGCTTCATCATTATTTTCTCTTTTCCTCTCTTGCTTCATCATTTTTTTCTCTTTCCCTCTCTTGCTTCATCATTATTTTCTCTTTCCCTCTCTTGCTTCATCATTTTTTTCTCTTTCCCTCTCTTGCTTCATCATTTTTTTCTCTTTCCCTCTCTTGCTTCATCATTTTTTTCTCTTTTCCTCTCTTGCTTCATCATTTTTTTCTCTTTTCCTCTCTTGCTACATCATTTTTTTCTCTTTTTCTCTTGCTTCATCATTTTTTTCTCTTTTCCTCTCTTGCTTCATCATTTTTTTCTCTTTTCCTCTCTTGCTTCATCATTTTTTTCTCTTTTCCTCTCTTGCCTAGCCTTCCTTTTTTCCTCTTCTGACAGCTCTCTCTGAAAATGTTAACTTTGCCATTAAGGCTGAGACTTCAAACGATTCGTGAAGAAAGGGGTAGGGGGAGTAGATGACTTCTGTTTAATCAAAGAATGACTTCCTGTCTCTTTCCCTCATCCCCACATGCGCACTCAATGTCTTTCTCTTAATTTTGACTTTCTTGTTTACCAAGATTTTAATTTTACTAATTAAACATTTTTCAAATAATTTTACTTGTTTTTACTGTTTATCACTAACACATCATCCAAGTTGTTTTCAGTTGTTGTTTTTTGCGCTGTCCTCTTCCACACACGCGCGCGCACACACACACAGTCACATCCTTGTATTATATGTCCTGTAGAAATAAATTTTTAAAATGTTGGTTATTGCTAAGAATCCTCTACTTAAATGTAATGGCTACTGTAAGGATGCTATATAGATGCATTTTAATGAAACAATTTTAATTCAAAATTCTTTTCATATTTTACCATATAGACCTGACAAAATGATGGGAGTAAATTATCTCGACTCTGACCAGAGAGATCTTCTGGTAAAGTCAGACCGTCTATTTTTTGTCATCACTTTTGGTCCCAGCAGCTGCGCCCAGTAAGTCTAGTTATACAACCTTCTTATGACCTAGGACGCCTGAAATCTCTACGGAAATGGGACAAAAACATATCTAGCTAAAAGTGCATAATAGTTAACAGTTGAGAAATTGTAAACAAAAAATAAAAACAATAAATAATTTATAGGAAACATAGTAGAATTAACTTCTCTACCGACCTGTATACTTTTAAAGTGTGGAAACAGATTGTAAGATTTATTATCTTCGAATTTGTTTCATTAAGATAAATTATCATGCATTTTATTGTCTTTTTTAATCTTCATTAAGGAGCCGGTTGAACAAAAAAAATCAGATGTCACGTTCCTACAAAATTTTTGACTGCCAACTCCGACTCACTACCTTAGGGTTCTGGTTAGGACCTTAAACTACATCTGGGGGTAGGGCTTCATTTTGTGGAGTGAGGAATAACTCCTTAGTTGCCAATACTCCCAGGGCAACTCTGCCCCGGAGTGATAGTCCGTTTCGTGTATGGGTTAAATAAAATCTATCATTTACAGATTATATGCACCTACGAACCATCCGTGTAGAAAACATGCTTCTAGTTTTGGCATAAAATGACAAAACAAAAGTTGACATGTCATATAAAGAACAAACAACCAACTCCACCTTGAAGGTTGGAACAATCTGACTGGAGTTGTTTTAAAAAAAAATATTTGACTGCCGTTATTATTTGTGACGATGGCGAAACATAATTTTATGTTGTTCAAATTCAAATAGTCATGAGCAATCGTTATTTTATTTACCTCTCAATTAGGTTAGACACAAGGTCAGGTGTAAGTCGAAAAGCCAGCGCATTCTGGCTTACAAAAAATGCCTGAGCAGGCCCATCAGCATTCCCTGCTAGGAGCGCCTCAGGCGATTAGCGATAAACTAACACTTCTCAATAAGAGGGTGAACTGAACAGGACCATACCTCAGTTGAACAACAACAAACTCACTGTCGGACTGATCGTCGAGGACGAATTCCCGACTGGTAAACATGAACAATTGATATTCCAAGTATTTTTTATTTATTTATTTTTATTTTTAATGTTTTTCCAAGTTCTGAATGGTAGGGACGAAGGATGCCATTTTGATGATTGCTCAACAAGAGAAGATAACTCTGCATTCAATTTAATGTATAACGTACTAATACAGTGTAATACCCATGAGTTATGTCTTAGTGTGTGTGTGTGTATATATATATATATATATATATATATATTTGTTGACCCAAAAAGGTCTGGCTATCCCTGGCTCTGACTGAAACAAGTCTTCAAATGTGTAGCCAAATAATTGTTATAAAATTATTATAAAAATTTTGCCTAAAAAATATATGTGTTTTGGCTGCTATACTTACAAATTAAAAAAATTGAAATTACAACGAGGAAAAAACTCTAATTCATTTCACACGTGCAACACGTTCTTCCTGATTGAAACCTAAAAAGAAATTGCTGTTGACAGAACATACAGATTTTCTAGTGACATGATACCATGAGGAAAGAAAAGGAAAAAACACAAACTGTTTCTAGTCCTGAAGATGATGTTATAGCATCGAAACTAAGTTAATTTTAAATAAATAAATATTTGTTTAAAAAAATATGCGGTTTTTTTGGCCTTCTATACTTACAAATTCAAACAATTATATTATATATATATATGTATATATGTTAATCTTGTATGTATCGTACCTGTGTACGTAGTGGTGCCTTTTTAATGGTACTACTCCAGGGTTTGCGCCTAATTTCCGTGACTGTATATATATATATATATTAATATTTTTTCAAATTTTGAATTTTGGCTTTTCCATTGCCAACTTATCTATGTAATTCCTCTGATGATAAGATTTTAATCTTTGAAAAGCCTTGGCTTAAGGAAAGAATAATAAACATAATTTTATTACCGAGTATACCTTGCATTGAACAATCGAAGTTGAAATAAATTTGGCATTCGTACATGTTTATCCCTCTTCTTTCATCTATCTTTATATATATATATATATATATATATATATATATATATATATCTTCAAAATAAGAATCGATTTGCAGAAATTTTACACAGAATCTAATAATCTGTTTATTAAAATAAAAATTTTTTTCTTTTCTTCATCCCAAACAATACATATTGCCACTGAAGCATAAGGAGCTGCTGTAATAGGGGTCAGATCTGGGTGGGAAGTTGGGAAGCAAGATGTTTGTTCACATTACATTTAAATTTCTGCATGTTGGTACAGTCGGAGGAACAGTGTTGCATCCCCTGGCTTGTGTTACAAGTACTTCTATGGAATGCTCTGATGAACTGGTGCTACCAGATCAGGCTGTCTGAAGATATCGGCTTCCTGACCTAAAATGCACCAAACATTGATGTTATTGTTTTTTTCATTTCCCTTTGCAAAACTCAATAATGTTTTGCAAAAACAAAAACAATAAATACTTGAACATATAAAGAACTTGAAGCATAAAAACTTTTACCAAAATGACTAGATTCAACATTAAATAACCTAAAAAGGGTTGATATGCCGTAAAACAAAACAATAGATGAACTTATTGCACTCTGGACATTTTGGGTTGATTGTTGAACTGAGATATTTATTACTTTGTGCCTGGTTAATGTAATTGCTATTGCCTGTATACGCGTTACTTTTGTTAGTGTTTATGGGGTTTTTCTGTAGCGATTGGCTGCTGCTGATATGTGTTGACATTTACGAAAATCAAAAACAAGTTCATTTTTATGAATGGGTGTGTTAATTTGTGATTCAAATCTAAGTGGACATTGCATAAAAAACATTCTGATAACTGAGATTGACCAATAAACATTTTCATTTATTTATGACCTTGCTCGAAAATGGAACTAGACATTAATTATTTTCTAAAATCAAACATTGCTAAACACCCCACACAGACGCTAGACCTGGTGAGGAACAGACACTTGTGTCCGGTCGTCTATCCGGCTTTTATCCGACACTCTGACTAACTGACCTGTTTATATTGAAAATCTATATCTTGATTTATAAAAATAATCCTAATTATTCATGACATTTGTAATTGACATTTTAAAATATAGCACACACACACTCCCGACACGACTGATGACTAAAACAAAATGAATGAAAACCAAAATATCTCGGTCATCGCATAAACGAACACGGGAGCTTGCATTTTAACTTTTTAAAGATTGGCAAATAATTTGTTCATGTCTGCAATTTTAAATTCTATTACTAACGAATATTATGTTTGCAGATAAAGAACTTACTTCCTCGCGCTTGTAACGGCTATCATCCTGGTCGAGTTGAGTCGGCTTTTGGCTCGAGCAAGTATAGCATCTCTGACCATCGCAGCCCACTTTCACCGATTCTGAGTTAGATCACACAATATGACTAGCCAATCTCAACGACCAACTACTTGCGGGTCTGATAATGCTGCTATGTTACTTTTGCTTGTCACTGGCCAGGTCTTCAGCTGCTCACCGGCAGGGCTGCACCAACCAGGCAGAGAAGGGTGGAGAAGGATCTCATGGATGAGTTTCCCCTTCCAGCTAAAGAATTTTATTTTGTTTCCCTTTCACAGGGGCCATTATGTTAGTTACATGTTTACTTCCAACCCTTGTTACAGAACTGAAGAATCCTCTCCAAAGATTTAAGAGCTTTGGGATTGTATCAGATACTAGCAAAAACATGCTACCTCCAGTCACATATTTTTGCTCGGCCTGGAAGATGATATCATGGAGAATGAACATATAATACACTGACCCCAAAGGAGGAGAAGGCCTGGGAGGATCATATCATATCATATGACAGCAGAACAGATAGTACACTACCCCCCCCCCCCAAAAAAAAAGAAGATAGTCCCTGGGAAGATGGTCTCATGACAACAGAATAGATCCTACATTACCACCTCCCCTAAAGGGGGATGTAATATCTTAGAGAATTTGCCCAACCCCCCTTAAAAAGGAGGAGGTAATTCCTGGGAGTAGTATAAACAGAACTTATACTACACTACCCACACCCATTAAAAGATAATACAAGTTGTTTTTGCACTGCACTCTCTCCATACATACACACAGAAGGCCATGGTCCCTCAGGTTGGGAAGTGCATCTCTATTTCAGCTTTTTTTGCCATTGGTGCTCACTTGGCCTTTTGGCCAAGATCAAAGTGTAGTATCTGTTCCGATGGATACTGCACCCCATAAACTGGTATTGTCTTGGCCTTCGGGGCTTGATTTACGCCGGTCTATGGGTCTGTCCTGTGCAGTTCTAGGAGGTTCACCCTCCCAGGCTTCGCCTCCCCTCTTTGGGGAGGAGTAAGTTTATTGCTTACTGGCGGAGGCGCCCCTACCGGAGAATGCCGACGAGGCTGCCCAGGCAATTTTTAAACCCCACTTTCCCGACCCGACCTTGGGTCACATCTTACTTGTGGGAGTAAGATAAAAACTGGCCTTGTGCCTAACTCCTGGAGAGGAGTAAATCAATACTCCCTCTCCCTGACTGCATCCTTATTAATCCATATTGAAAACATAATATTGGTACAGAATTGTTCTGTTCGGGGATTTTACTTTACCCGTTCAAGGACACAGAATTTTTCTATTATATATATATGTATGTATATATATATATATCTATCTCTAACTCAATCTCTCTCTCTCTATATATATATATATATATATATATATATCCATCTCTATCTCTATCTATCTATCTATATATATATATATATATATATATATCCATCTCTATCTCTATCTATCTGTATATATATATATATATATACAAGTATCATTAAAAATAACGGACATCTTGTGTCTGGATATTTTTTCTATGATCCTTTCCGTTTTTCTGATTAGGTTCTTAGTTTCAGACGGAAACTGGCTGATAAAATTGCCGAAGCTTCCCAAAGCGCTTTCGGACCCTTCCAGGTCCATCGTCAGTGGAGTAATGTTAACCAGGTATAGACCTAGGAGTGAATATATATTCTATTTAGGCGGGAAAAATAAAGGACTGTGTTTAATTTAAATTTATATTTATAGGCATTTGAGTATATTAGTACTAATAGTATAATTAATCTTGTTAATAGCTGGTTTTTCTGTTTTAATGTATAGGGCTTCGAGTATGTGGAGTTTAAGTGTATTAGTATTTTGTGCGATGATTTTTGTGTTATCTACTAGAAGTTTACGGATATGCGAACGGGGGTAGGAATGCTTTTTATAGAGGTGCTGGGTTATGGCGGAGTCGTTAGATAAATGCATAGTTAATCTTCTGGATAGCGTCGTAACAGTCAACCCAATGTATACATTTTCATGATTGTCGGAGACACATTCTCCCAAAGGGCATTTAAACTTCTATACGAGGCCGGTCCTATCAAGAACTCTAATTCGGGGTGAAGAATTATTATTAACAACCAGATTGGTAGTTTTATTATAATAGATAATTAGTTTTACTTTTTTGTTTGGGTCGGTGGGGAGTACGTTTTTATCTATAATGTTTTTGAGAACCTGTTCGTCTATTTTATAGTTATGAAATTGGTTGCAGTAAAATAGTTTTATAATGTTTTTAAGTAGAGAATTGGGTTCATTGTTGTTGTTATAATTATTATTATTATTACTAGTATTGTTTTTGAATTGTTGAATTTGTTGGTCAATAATGTAATTGGGGAAACCATTATTGACTAAAGTTAACATTACTCCACTGACGATGGACCTGGAAGTGTCCGAAAGCACTTTGGGAAGCTTTGGCAATTTTATCAGCCAGTTTCCGTCTGAAACTAAGAACCTAATCAGAAAAACGGAAAGGATCATAGAAAAAATATCCAGACACAAGATGTCCGTTATTTTTAATGATACTTGTATAAAAGAAAAGATGCTGCCAAGATACACATATATATATATATATATATATACCATGTACCATAAGTTAGTTCCCGATTGTATCATAGGTTCTGCAAGAGCTAATATAAATTATTTTATTTAAAAACTAGACACTACATTCTCTGTTGGGTGTACCCATGGTTTGATCGATCTGGTCATGCTGGGTCTGGAGCAGAATATGGCTGATCTAAACAGATCGACTCATCAGCACGCTTTCCTTGAATATATATATGTATATATATATGTTAAGCTTTAAAAAAAAAACAGAAATTGGCGATAATTACAGCTACTGTATTAGTCATCTTATGGTGATGCACTTCCTAAGTGCTTGAGAGTTACCTCCCTTACAATACATTATGTCGGCCTCTTTATTTTAGGAACGTATATGTATTTTATTTTATATAAAATTTAGTTATCAAAGGGCATGTATTTTGCCGTTATTTCGGCTCATCAGAAGAATCGTAAAACATTTATGAATTAATGTTCGTTTCCTTTCGATTCATTCGTTTTGTCTTTTTATTTGTTCAGTGAAGAACATGAAATCTGAGAACTTGCGTTCTTAATCTTTCTTTCGAGCAGTCAACTAACATTGTCGAAACAATAAGAAATATATCTTGCAGACATTTATGCAACTAAAGTGTCGTTTGCAACACGAAATGAACCGTATAAAATGTGTGACCTTTTCAAATGTCTACAATGAATTTAAATCTTAAATAGTGACGATTCTTTTAATGGTGAATGGCAGGACGGTGGCTTGAGTAGCCCAAGGGTTCGACATAGTAAAAGGTCAGATTCCGACTGAAGAACTCTGGTAATAATTTATCTAAAATATAAAATTTTTTTGTCAGATTTTCAAAGTCACACCCAAATAACAATCCATCTAACATATCGATTTGGGCTAACCTATTTTTTTTTTTTTTTTTTTTCATTTTGTTCTTTCTACTAGGTTAATGAAACAAATATATTTTATTTCACTTCAGTTTTTTTTTTTTTTTTTCTAAAAATATTTATTCTTGCTCAGAAAACTGTTAGAATGGAGACATTTTTCTTTTACTCACCAAAACAGATTAAAGGGAAGTCATCATGTGCAATTATACCGACTTCTTAAAATAGAGGGGGGGGGGGGTCATAGTAGGTTATCATAATGCAAGAAATGTAAATATGCCGGTGTTGAGAAGGAAAAAAACAAAGTAATTTTTTTTTTTTAGTAATTCTTACTTGATTCAGTCACGTTTACACAGTGATCTCACGTGTGTAACATATGACAATTTGATAAAGAGGTATTACATCGAAGTATGGAACATGGTTACACATGTTAAATCAAGCAATGTGTAGACGTTGTGACTGAATCAAGTAAGATTTACGAGAAAAAAATGAATTAAAAAAATCACTGCGTTTTTGTCTTCCTTCTCAATACTGGCATATTTCCACTTGCATTGTGATAGCCTTCTATGACCCTTCTATATACATATTACACACAAAGCTTCAAGCGAACTACACCAGCTTTATATATATATATATATATTAAATTATGCGACTTGAAGCATATCTGTGTTATACTCACCTCCGCATTAATTCCACGTTATTATTTGTTTTCTTTACGATTAATCGATCAGCATCGTTTTGACATCATTTTGAGCAATTTTTCATTGTGTATCACTTTTTTTGTTTTTTATGTTGGAATTTGCCAATCATCTTTGATTCCCAACTCCTCGAGCAAATTCATTGCAATTTACAGTCGGGTTTTATGTTAGAAAAGAAGGATAAAAATTCCATTCACCTGTTCTCTTAATTTACTGAATTAAATATCACTGATTGCCATGGCTGATAGCACCCTTCCCGAGAGTCTGACGGTTAAACTCTGCAGCCAAACATCCACAGGCAACGTAAATTGGAATAAATATATAGAAAATACTGCCAAGTCTGCTGCGAAGAAAACGGGCGCCCTCTATCAGGCGAGAAAACTTCACACCTGCCGGTATCTTATATTTCTATAAAGTGACAATTCGCTAATGCATGAAATATTGTTGCCACATCTGGGTTGGTGCACCAGCCACTAGTCTCTCTTTTTTAGACAGGGTGCAAAAAAAAAAGACTCTAACCTAAAATAGGTCCCGCACTGTCTACCAAGCTCCAGCCCCTGTCCCATCGCCGCAGTGTTGCATCCCTGTGCTTGTTTTACAAGTACTTCCACAGAAATGTGCTCCGACAAACTTACTTCACTTGTACCCCCCGCAACGTAAATACACCCGACCAACCCAACTAGCAGCAAAATCTCACCCCTTTACTGTAGAGGTCCCCAGAGAGAAAACATTTTACTCTAATAGCTTCTTTCCTTGAGCCGCTTGCATTTGGAATTCCCTCCCTGCTCCCTATTTCCCCGACTGTACCAACATGCAGAAATTTAAATGTAATGTGAACAAACATCTTTCTGTGTAACCACCCATTTCTCACTATAAATCTGACCCCTAATTACAGTAGCCTCTTACATCTCAGTGGCAATATGCCTTGTTTAGGTTGTACAAAAGATTTTTTTTTTTAATCATTAATGTTTTTTTTCTGTTTTTAAATTTATTTTAGTTTTTTACCGCCTCTAAATTATAAATTTAATGTTTTGAAAAATCTGGAAAATTTTCTCTAAGTTATACTTGAACTCCTCCGAATTAAATCTACCTTTGAAGCAGATGGGGTAGGAGTGGAATCAGTCATTTTTGCTGAAGTCGAATTAGCATTTTGTTGGTCTGTCACGCTTTCATGTTTGAAATAACATTCTTTTGTCTGTCAGTTTGAAATATTTGGCTAGCAGAGATTCAGGCTAGTGTTTTCAATGAGGAGGCAAAAAATGAATAAATATAATTTTTGAAATAGTAATTCATCACCTAAAACTTATTAGATTATATATAACCACTTTTATCCCCAAATAAAGCTTGAATTCTTCAGTTGAAAATTTCATTAGATTTCCTGTGTTCCTTTGATCATTTGTAATTTGAATCTTTCTTTCAGTTTTCCCTCTGAAGTGTGCTGTTCAGAATTATGTGTGGGGCAAAGTCGGTAATCACAGTGAAGTTGCTCGACTTTCCAAGTCCGGAAATCCTGATTTCAAGCTTCACCAGGATGTACCATACGCTGAGGTGGGTGATGGAACGATTTCTTTTTCGCATTTTCAAAACTAACTTCATGCTATTCAGATTGATTTGATAGAATTTTTAGATTTCTAATTGTTTTGATCTTTTGACCTTTTATTTCTGAAACTTTCTGATTCTAAAAAGAAAATCCTATGCCTTCTTCAGGGATGTGAGTTTTCTGCTTAAATCGCTAGAGTCTCCTATGGATGTGAGTTCTCAGTTTTCTGGTCGAAATCTGCTTTTTTTTTTTTTTATTAGAAAAAAGCTGATTTCTGTCAAATCGCTAGAGCCTTACCTCCTTATTTTTTTTCGCTATTTAGCTTGAGTTTACTTCTCTTTCATCCTCTCTCTTGCTTTATCTTTCTTTCTCTTTTTCTTCATCTTCCTTTCTATGTCTTGTTTTGTCTTCCTTTTCCCTCTCTGAAAACTGATATTAATTTTGCCTGAAGGCAAACGATTCATGAATGGAGTAGGCGAGTTAGATGACTTTCGTTTCATCAAAGAATGACTTCCTGTTTCCTTCCGACCACATGCACACTCTGTGTCTTTCTCTTAATTTTGACTTAGTTGAAACTAATTAAAGTTGTTTAGGAAAATAAAATTTTGTGCTGTCCTCTCTCCACACACTTTTAGTTTTTTTTTTAGCCATTGGCTACTCATGTCCCTGATTATTGAATAAACCATGAAAATGGATAAAATTACCAGAAAAAAATGAATGAATGAATCCTAATTAGTTTTATTATAGAGATTTTGTTTGGATTTTATTTGCAGGACAATTAAAGAATTTACTGAATTTCAAATCAATTAATGTAACCTCGAAAAAATTCAAATACTAAAATGTTGTTGATACTATGGAATGCTCCCACCCTCATAACCAGGACCACCGGGAGAGATTAGCTAAAAAATGAGTGACGATAAAGACATTTAAGAATAAAGAACAAAATTACAAGCAATAGGGTACATTGTACTCCACAGACCAGCGATGCCATTGCACTTAGCCGTTAACAGGCAGATGGGGGGGTGGGGGGTCAAGAGAGAGAATTCGGAAAGATGTTGGAAAACGAACATCTCTAGTTTCCGATGAAAGTAAGCTGAGGGGAAAAAACTGGCGTCTCGATTTCTGGTGAAAAGTAAATATATTTGGGAGACGCTGGCTGTTAGAGTAGAATGATCAGGTGAGGGAAGGAGACTTAGCTCAGATGTAATGACACCAGTGACAGAACCCTAAAGACACATACACATCAGTGTCCAACAAGTCGTTTGTATACAATGCCTGTATCTGTGCATTGTCTTGATTATGTATGTAAACTGAACTGTGGCTTTGCGTTCGGTGACCAACGACACAAGAAATCAAACCACGGCACACACATTTAGGGTAAAGTGGTCAATCATAGGAACGGGTTTAGTTGCACACTTTTTCTATCCGATTTGGTTTCAATTCATAACTAGCTTTATCTACCCAGTGTTGCCCGGGAGTGTTTTTACTTTAATTTCGTTTTGCTTTCTTTTTTTTTTCTTTTTTTTTCAAAATATTTTCTTTGTTTTTAAATAGAAGTTTGAAAGTTAAATTTAATTAATACAGTAGCATTTGGTTATTAAATTATTAACTGAACCAAATTATTAAAACTAAGTATTGTTTTAATCTCTACGGTGAGGGATCTAAATGTTTAATAATGTGGGGGTGGGGGATGTCGAGACCAGTGATTTAAACCGGATCTTTCAGGTCTTTGATCTGACGTTTTCTCAACTGAGTTATTTAGGTTAACTATATATTTTGTAATATTTAATAGTTATATATTTTGTAATATTTAATAGTTATATATTTTGTAATATTTAATAGTTATATATTTTGTAATATTTAATAGTTATATATTTTGTAATATTTAATAGTTATATATTTTGTAATATTTAATAGTTATATATTTTGTAATATTTAGTAGTAGTTATATTTGTAGATGCAGCTGCTGCTGGTATTGCCTTCTAGGTTATTATTAAAAATCTTTATAGACAGATTAATAAATAAAGCAAAATAAAAAAAAATGAATTGAAATACATTTATTTCTCAAGAACATATACCAACGTTACACAAAATAAACTGACGAACCAGAATCAAATATTGATTTTGTCGGAAGAAAGTTATTAATCAAAGATTCGAGAAACAGATTCGCTTTACTTTATATAAATTTTCTTTTTCTTTTTCATCATCATCATCATATTCAGTTAACGTCCATTTGACATGGATTCACTTATAAACATCTTCCGAGGTGGATAAATTATATTTTGAATTAAAAAAAAAAAAAAAAAAAAAAAAAAAATGAATCAAAATACATATTTTTCTTAAGAATATGTACCAACATTACTCAAAAGAAACTGATGAAATAATGGTTTTGTAAGAAGAAAGCTATTTATTAATCACATTAAGCAACAGACTCACATGAGCTTATATAGATTTTCTTTTTCTTTATCATTTTGACAAAACCTACTGGTATTTTAGTGAAATGTTTGCCATTTAATTTTGCACCGTGCCATTTCATCGAGAGAGAATGTTCAGAATGTGCATATGGTCACCCGTCTTCCGTTTCTATTTTAATCTCGTTATAATTGATAATGATGTGTTTCCTGTTTTGTGTCTTTAAATTAAAAACGGTTGAAATGTTTAATCTTTTTTATTGACCTTTAGTAATTGTCAGCAAGTATTTTATTGTGCCATTTTATGTTCACCGAATTAAAACGCACATTTCTCATGATTAGATTATTTTCTCTTCAATTTTTTCTATTCTATGAAGATTGAAGGAAACAATCGATATTGTTGACTTACATCTATTTCACGTCTCTAGAATAGTCAGTGTTAGTCAGTTTGAAAGAGTATTTTCATCCAGAAACACAAATGGATGCATCTTATTTTAGACTAGCAGAGCTACCTGGAGTTGCCCAGGGCAAAGGGTAACATATTTCCTATTTTAGATGTGTACAAAGACTGCTATAAGAAGCCCTGGCCATTCGTTGATCTGTGAGAATTCAGTTTGAAATAGCATTTTCTTTGATCTGTGAGAATTCAGTTTGAAATAGCATTTTCTTTGATCTGTGAGAATTCAGTTTGAAATAGCATTTTCTTTGATCTGTGAGAATTCAGTTTGAAATAGCATTTTCTTTGATCTGTGAGAATTCAGTTTGAAATAGCATTTTCTTTGATCTGTGAGAATTCAGTTTGAAATAGCATTTTCTTTGATCTGTGAGAATTCAGTTTGAAATAGCATTTTCTTTGATCTGTGAGAATTCAGTTTGAAATAGCATTTTCTTTGATCTGTGAGAATTCAGTTTGAAATAGCATTTTCTTTGATCTGCGAGAATTCAGTTTGAAATAGCATTTTCTTTGATCTGCGAGAATTCAGTTTGAAATAGCATTTTCTTTGATCTGCGAGAATTCAGTTTGAAATAGCATTTTCTTTGATCTGCGAGAATTCAGTTTGAAATAGCATTTTCTTTGATCTGCGAGAATTCAGTTTGAAATAGCATTTTCTTTGATCTGCGAGAATTCAGTTTGAAATAGCATTTTCTTTGATCTGTGAGAATTCAGTTTGAAATAGCATTTTCTTTGATCTGTGAGAATTCAGTTTAAATAGCATTTTCTTTGATCTCTAAAACTTTAGCTTAAAATAATTAGATTTTCTTCAGTCTGCCATGCTTATATTTGTTTTCCATTGTTTCAAAAGCTGTAATTGTTTACAAATGTTTCAAGATATACACACTCATTACAAGAACTGCAGATGTTTCAAGATATACACACTCATTACAATAACTGTAGATGTTTCAAGATATACACACTCATTACAAGAACTGTAAATGTTTCAAGATATACACACTCATTACAAGAACTGTAGATGTTTCAAGATATACACACTCATTACAAGAACTGTAAATGTTTCAAGATATACACACTCATTACAAGAACTGTAGATGTTTCAAGATATACACACTCATTACAAGAACTGCAGATGTTTCAAGATATACACACTCATTACAAGAACTGTAGATGTTTCAAGATATACACACTCATTACAAGAACTGTAAATGTTTCAAGATATACACACTCATTACAAGAACTGTAAATGTTTCAAGATATACACACTCATTACAATAACTGTAGATGTTTCAAGATATACACACTCATTACAAGAACTGTAGATGTTTCAAGATATACACACTCATTACAATAACTGTAAATGTTTCAAGATATACACACTCATTACAATAACTGTAGATGTTTCAAGATATACACACTCATTACAAGAACTGTAGATGTTTCAAGATATACACACTCATTACAAGAACTGTAGATGTTTCAAGATATACACACTCATTACAAGAACTGTAGATGTTTCAAGATATACACACTCATTACAAGAACTGTAGATGTTTCAAGATATACACACTCATTACAAGAACTGTAGATGTTTCAAGATATACACACTCATTACAAGAACTGTAGATGTTTCAAGATATACACACTCATTACAAGAACTGTAGATGTTTCAAGATATACACACTCATTACAAGAACTGTAGATGTTTCAAGATATACACACTCATTACAATAACTGTAGATGTTTCAAGATATACACACTCATTACAAGAACTGTAGATGTTTCAAGATATACACACTCATTACAAGAACTGTAGATGTTTCAAGATATACACACTCATTACAATAACTGTAGATGTTTCAAGATATACACACTCATTACAAGAACTGTAGATGTTTCAAGATATACACACTCATTACAAGAACTGTAGATGTTTCAAGATATACACACTCATTACAATAACTGTAAATGTTTCAAGATATACACACTCATTATAAGAACTGTAAATGTTTCAAGATATACACACTCATTACAAGAACTGTAAATGTTTCAAGATATACCCACTCATTACAAGAACTGTAAATGTTTCAAGATATACCCACTCATTACAAGAACTGCAGATGTTTCAAGATATACACACTCATTACAAGAACTGCAGATGTTTCAAGATATACACACTCATTACAAGAACTGTAGATGTTTCAAGATATACACACTCATTACAAGAACTGTAGATGTTTCAAGATATACACACTAATTACAAGAACTGTAGATGTTTCAAGATATACACACTCATTACAAGAACTGTAGATGTTTCAAGATATACACACTCATTACAAGAACTGTAGATGTTTCAAGATATACACACTCATTACAAGAACTGTAGATGTTTCAAGATATACACACTCATTACAAGAACTGTAGATGTTTCAAGATATACACACTCATTACAAGAACTGTAGATGTTTCAAGATATACACACTCATTACAAGAACTGTAGATGTTTCAAGATATACACACTCATTACAAGAACTGTAGATGTTTCAAGATATACACACTCATTACAAGAACTGTAGATGTTTCAAGATATACACACTCATTACAAGAACTGTAGATGTTTCAAGATATACACACTCATTACAAGAACTGTAGATGTTTCAAGATATACACACTCATTACAAGAACTGTAGATGTTTCAAGATATACACACTCATTACAAGAACTGTAGATGTTTCAAGATATACACACTCATTACAAGAACTGTAGATGTTTCAAGATATACACACTCATTACAATAACTGTAGATGTTTCAAGATATACACACTCATTACAAGAACTGTAGATGTTTCAAGATATACACACTCATTACAAGAACTGTAGATGTTACAAGATATACACACTCATTACAAGAACTGTAGATGTTACAAGATATACACACTCATTACAAGAACTGTAGATGTTTCAAGATATACACTCATTACAAGAACTGTAGATGTTTCAAGATATACACTCATTACAAGAACTGTAGATGTTTCAAGATATACACTCATTACAAGAACTGTAAATGTTTCAAGATATACACACTCATTACAAGAACTCTAAATGTTTAATTTCTGTCAAGTAACTACTTAACAAAAGGTTTTCTATGCAATTTTTGTGGCACTGATGTAAATTTGACTGATTTAATAACACTAATTTTGAGACGACGTAACGTTAAATGACCGTAGAGAATAGATGTATTAAAGCTGTTAATTGCGAAATTAATTTCATCAAACCCGTTAATAGATCGGAACATTGTTTAAATCGTTAATGTTTTGGCAAAGACAAATTAACTGAGCTTTTCTTATTACAAAAATTAAGCTTCAAATTATTTTTACTTACTCTACTTAAAAATTACGTACAATTTCTATGTGTTTATTTATTTTTTCATGACTTCCTATGACCATTTTGGATTAACTCTATTTTAACCCTTATGAAAATGTTAGCAACATTATCATCATATTCAGTTTAATGTCTGTTTTATATGTTCGCATGTGTTGGACAACTTCCAGAAAATAACTTCAAAACTAACCTATCTCTGCTCAGGTCTTCATCCCTCATTCTATCAAATCCATCCTTATCACTTCCTGTCTTGTTTTTCTTGGTCTTCCCTTGCAAACTGACTCTGCTACGTAAATTGTTCTACATCAATTTACCCAAGAATACTCAACAATTCTTTATATGTTAAAAAATCTACAAAGTCTCAATTTTCGCAGATATCTTGACATATCATAACAGTTTAATCTTCATTAGATCAAAGTTTGTTTTAAGGACTAGAATTATCGATTCATTGTAACATTTTCAAAACATTTCTATCCATTAAACACGCATTCTAAACCCTTAATAATTGCATCGCATCAGAAACATTTCATCAAATATACCCTAAAACAATTGCCTATGGGTCATATATCTACATATAATTTGTTCAACCAAATCTTGCAGCCTACTTTCATTATTTCCTATTAAACTTGACATTTCATTCAATCTAACAGTGAACAGCTGATTTACACATGGAAGTTAATGTAATATTTGTTCAACCAAATCTTGCAGCCTACTTTCATTATTTCCTATTAAACTTGACATTTCATTAAATCTGGCAGTGAACAGCTGATTTACACATGTAGGTTACTGTACTATTTTTTCAACCAAATCTTGCAACCTACATTCATTATTTCCTATTTAACTTGACATTTCATTCAATCTGACAGTGAACAGCTGATTTACACATGGAGGTTATTTGTACAATCAAATCTTGCAGCCTACTTTCATTATTTCCTATTAAACTTGATATTTCATCTAATCTGACAGTGAACAGCTGATTTACACATGGAGGTTATTTGTATAATCAAATATTGCAGCCTACTTTCATTATTTACTATTAAACTTGACATTTCTTTCAATCTAACAGTGAACAGCTGATTTACACTCGGAGAGCTATGTACTATTTGTTCAACCAAATCTTGCAACCTACTTTCATTATTTCCTATTAAACTTGACATTTCATTCAATCTGACAGTGAACAGCTGATTTACACATGGAGGTTAATGTACTATTAGTTCAACCAAATCTTGCAGCCTACTTTCATTATTTCCTATTAAACTTGACATTTCATCTAATCTGACAGTGAACAGCTGATTTACACATTGAGGTTAATGTACTATTTGTTCAACCAAATCTTGCAGTATACTTTCATTATTTCCTATTAAACTTGACATTTCATTCAATCTGACAGTGAACAGCTGATTTACACATTGAGGTTAATGTACTATTTGTTCAACCAAATCTTGCAGTATACTTCCATTATTTCCCATTAAACTTGACATTTCATTCAATCTGACAGTGAACAGCTGATTTACACATAGAGGTTAATGTACTATTTGTTCAACCAAATCTTGCAGTGTACTTTCATTATTTCCTATTAAACTTGACATTTCATTCAATCTGACAGTGAACAGCTGATTTACATATAGAGGTTAATGTACTATTTGTTCAACCAAATCTTGCAGTATACTAACATTATTTCCCATTAAACTTGACATTTCATTCAATCTGACAGTGAACAGCTGATTTACACATAGAGGTTAATGTACTATTTGTTCAACCAAATCTTGCAGTGTACTTTCATTATTTCCTATTAAACTTGACATTTCATTCAATCTGACAGTGAACAGCTGATTTACACATAGAGGTTAATGTACTATTTGTTCAACCAAATCTTGAAGCCTACTTTCATTATTTCCCATTAAACTTGACATTTCATTCAATCTGACAGTGAACAGCTGATTTACACATAGAGGTTAATGTACTATTTGTTCAACCAAATCTTGAAGCCTACTTTCATTATTTCCCATTAAACTTGACATTTCATTCAATCTGACAGTGAACAGCTGATTTACACATAGAGGTTAATGTACTATTTGTTCAACCAAATCTTGCAGTGTACTTTCATTATTTCCTATTAAACTTGACATTTCATTCAATCTGACAGTGAACAGCTGATTTACATATAGAGGTTAATGTACTATTTGTTCAACCAAATCTTGCAGTATACTAACATTATTTCCCATTAAACTTGACATTTCATTCAATCTGACAGTGAACAGCTGATTTACACATAGAGGTTAATGTACTATTTGTTCAACCAAATCTTGCAGTGTACTTTCATTATTTCCTATTAAACTTGACATTTCATTCAATCTGACAGTGAACAGCTGATTTACACATGGAGGTTATTTGTTCAACCTAATCTTGCAGCCTACTTTCATTATTTCCTATTAAACTTGACATTTCATCTAATCTGACAGTGAACAGTTGATTTACACATGGAGGTTAATGTACTATTTGTACAACCAAATCTTGCAGCCTACTTTCATTATTTCCTATTAAACTTGACATTTCATTCAATCTAACAGTGAACAGTTGATTTACACATGGAGGTTAATGTACTATTTGTTCAACCAAATCTTGAAGCCTACTTTCATTATTTCCTATTAAACTTGACATTTCATTCAATCTGACAGTGAACAGTTGATTTACACATGGAGGTTAATGTACTATTTGTTCAACCAAATCTTGAAGCCTACTTTCATTATTTCCTATTAAACTTGACATTTCATTCAATCTAACAGTGAACAGTTGATTTACACATGGAGGTTAATGTACTATTTGTTCAACCAAATCTTGAAGCCTACTTTCATTATTTCCTATTAAACTTGACATTTCATTCAATCTGACAGTGAACAGTTGATTTACACATGGAGGTTATTTGTTCAACCAAATCTTGCAGCCTACTTTCATTATTTCCTATTAAACTTGACATTTCATTCAATCTAACAGTGAACAGTTGATTTACACATGGAGGTTAATGTACTATTTGTACAACCAAATCTTGCAGCCTACTTTCATTATTTCCTATTAAACTTGACATTTCATTCAATCTAACAGTGAACAGTTGATTTACACATGGAGGTTAATGTACTATTTGTACAACCAAATCTTGCAGCCTACTTTCATTATTTCCTATTAAACTTGACATTTCATTCAATCTAACAGTGAACAGTTGATTTACACATGGAGGTTAATGTACTATTTGTACAACCAAATCTTGCAGCCTACTTTCATTATTTCCTATTAAACTTGACATTTCATTCAATCTGACAGTGAACAGTTGATTTACACATGGAGGTTATTTGTTCAACCAAATCTTGCAGCCTACTTTCATTATTTCCTATTAAACTTGACATTTCATCTAATCTGACAGTGAACAGTTGATTTACACATGGAGGTTAATGTACTATTTGTTCAACCAAATCTTGAAGCCTACTTTCATTATTTCCTATTAAACTTGACATTTCATTCAATCTGACAGTGAACAGTTTATTTACACATGGAGGTTATTTGTTCAACCTAATCTTGCAGCCTACTTTCATTATTTCCTATTAAACTTGACATTTCATCTAATCTGACAGTGAACAGTTGATTTACACATGGAGGTTAATGTACTATTTGTTCAACCAAATCTTGAAGCCTACTTTCATTATTTCCTATTAAACTTGACATTTCATTCAATCTGACAGTGAACAGTTGATTTACACATGGAGGTTATTTGTTCAACCTAATCTTGCAGCCTACTTTCATTATTTCCTATTAAACTTGACATTTCATCTAATCTGACAGTGAACAGTTGATTTACACATGGAGGTTAATGTACTATTTGTTCAACCAAATCTTGAAGCCTACTTTCATTATTTCCTATTAAACTTGACATTTCATTCAATCTGACAGTGAACAGTTGATTTACACATGGAGGTTATTTGTTCAACCAAATCTTGCAGCCTACTTTCATTATTTCCTATTAAACTTGACATTTCATCTAATCTGACAGTGAACAGTTGATTTACACATGGAGGTTAATGTACTATTTGTTCAACCAAATCTTGAAGCCTACTTTCATTATTTCCTATTAAACTTGACATTTCATTCAATCTGACAGTGAACAGTTGATTTACACATGGAGGTTATTTGTTCAACCTAATCTTGCAGCCTACTTTCATTATTTCCTATTAAACTTGACATTTCATCTAATCTGACAGTGAACAGTTGATTTACACATGGAGGTTAATGTACTATTTGTTCAACCAAATCTTGAAGCCTACTTTCATTATTTCCTATTAAACTTGACATTTCATTCAATCTGACAGTGAACAGTTGATTTACACATGGAGGTTAATGTACTATTTGTTCAACCAAATCTTGAAGCCTACTTTCATTATTTCCTATTAAACTTGACATTTCATTCAATCTAACAGTGAACAGTTGATTTACACATGGAGGTTAATGTACTATTTGTTCAACCAAATCTTGAAGCCTACTTTCATTATTTCCTATTAAACTTGACATTTCATTCAATCTGACAGTGAACAGTTGATTTACACATGGAGGTTATTTGTTCAACCTAATCTTGCAGCCTACTTTCATTATTTCCTATTAAACTTGACATTTCATCTAATCTGACAGTGAACAGTTGATTTACACATGGAGGTTAATGTACTATTTGTTCAACCAAATCTTGAAGCCTACTTTCATTATTTCCTATTAAACTTGACATTTCATTCAATCTGACAGTGAACAGTTGATTTACACATGGAGGTTAATGTACTATTTGTTCAACCAAATCTTGAAGCCTACTTTCATTATTTCCTATTAAACTTGACATTTCATTCAATCTAACAGTGAACAGTTGATTTACACATGGAGGTTAATGTACTATTTGTTCAACCAAATCTTGAAGCCTACTTTCATTATTTCCTATTAAACTTGACATTTCATTCAATCTGACAGTGAACAGTTGATTTACACATGGAGGTTATTTGTTCAACCTAATCTTGCAGCCTACTTTCATTATTTCCTATTAAACTTGACATTTCATCTAATCTGACAGTGAACAGTTGATTTACACATGGAGGTTAATGTACTATTTGTTCAACCAAATCTTGAAGCCTACTTTCATTATTTCCTATTAAACTTGACATTTCATTCAATCTGACAGTGAACAGTTGATTTACACATGGAGGTTATTTGTTCAACCAAATCTTGCAGCCTACTTTCATTATTTCCTATTAAACTTGACATTTCATCTAATCTGACAGTGAACAGTTGATTTACACATGGAGGTTAATGTACTATTTGTTCAACCAAATCTTGAAGCCTACTTTCATTATTTCCTATTAAACTTGACATTTCATTCAATCTGACAGTGAACAGTTGATTTACACATGGAGGTTATTTGTTCAACCTAATCTTGCAGCCTACTTTCATTATTTCCTATTAAACTTGACATTTCATCTAATCTGACAGTGAACAGTTGATTTACACATGGAGGTTAATGTACTATTTGTTCAACCAAATCTTGAAGCCTACTTTCATTATTTCCTATTAAACTTGACATTTCATTCAATCTGACAGTGAACAGTTGATTTACACATGGAGGTTATTTGTTCAACCAAATCTTGCAGCCTACTTTCATTATTTCCTATTAAACTTGACATTTCATCTAATCTGACAGTGAACAGTTGATTTACACATGGAGGTTAATGTACTATTTGTTCAACCAAATCTTGAAGCCTACTTTCATTATTTCCTATTAAACTTGACATTTCATTCAATCTGACAGTGAACAGTTGATTTACACATGGAGGTTATTTGTTCAACCTAATCTTGCAGCCTACTTTCATTATTTCCTATTAAACTTGACATTTCATCTAATCTGACAGTGAACAGTTGATTTACACATGGAGGTTAATGTACTATTTGTTCAACCAAATCTTGAAGCCTACTTTCATTATTTCCTATTAAACTTGACATTTCATTCAATCTGACAGTGAACAGTTGATTTACACATGGAGGTTATTTGTTCAACCAAATCTTGCAGCCTACTTTCATTATTTCCTATTAAACTTGACATTTCATCTAATCTGACAGTGAACAGTTGATTTACACATGGAGGTTAATGTACTATTTGTACAACCAAATCTTGCAGCCTACTTTCATTATTTCCTATTAAACTTGATATTTCATTCAATCTAACAGTGAACAGTTGATTTACACATGGAGGTTATTTGTTCAACTAAATCTTGCGGCCTACTTTCATTATTGCCTATTAAACTTGATATTTCATCTAATCCGACAGTGAACAGCTGATTTACACATGGAGGTTACTGTACTATTTTTTCAACCAAATCTTGCAGCCTACTTCCATTATTTCTTATTAAACTTGACCTTTCATTCAATCTGACAGTGAACAGCTGATTTACACATAGAGGTTAATGTACTATTAGTTCAACTAAATCTTGCAGCCGACTTCCATTATTTCCTATTAAACTTGACATTTCATCTAATCTGACAGTGAACATCTGATTTACACATTGAGGTTATTTGTTCAACCAAATCTTGCAGCCTACTTTCATTATTTCCTATTAAACTTGACATTTCATCTAATCTGACAGTGAACAGCTGATTTACACATTGAGGTTATTTGTTCAAACAAATCTTGCAACCTACTTTCATTATTTCTTATTGAACTTTACATTTCATTCAATCTGACAGTGAACAGCTGATTTACATATGGAGGTTAATGTACTATTTGTTCAACCAAATCTTGCAACCTACTTTCATTATTTCTTATTAAACTTGACATTTCATTCAATCTGACAGTGAACAGCTGATTTACATATAGAGGTTAATGTACTATTTGTTCAACCAAATCTTGCAGCCTACTTCCATTATTTCCTATTAAACTTGACATTTCATTCAATCTGACAGTGAACAGCTGATTTACACATAGAGGTTAATGTACTATTTGTTCAACCAAATCTTGCAGCCGACTTCCATTATTTCCTATTAAACTTGACATTTCATTCAATCTGACAGTGAACAGTTGATTTACACATGGAGGTTATTTGTTCAACCTAATCTTGCAGCCTACTTTCATTATTTCCTATTAAACTTGACATTTCATTAAATATGACTGTGAACAGCTGATTTACACATGGAGGTTATTTGTATAATCAAATATTGCAGTATACTTTCATTATTTATTATTAAACTTGACATTTCTTTCAATCTAACAGTGAACAGCTGATTTACACTCAGAGAGCTATGTACTATTTGTTCAACCAAATCTTGCAACCTACTTTCATTATTTCCTATTTAACTTGACATTTCATTCAATCTGACAGTGAACAGCTGATTTACACATGGACGTTAATGTACTATTTGTTCAACCAAATCTTGCAGCCTACTTCCATTATTTCCTATTAAACTTGACCTTTCATTCAATCTGACAGTGAACAGCTGATTTACACATCGAGGTTAATGTACTATTAGTTCAACCAAATCTTGCAGCATACTTTCATTATTTCCTATTAAACTTGACATTTCATCTAATCTGACAGTAAACAGCTGATTTACACATGGAAGTTACTGTACTATTTGTTCAACCAAATCTTGCAACCTACTTTCATTATTTCTTATTGAACTTTACATTTCATTCGATCTGACAGTGAACAGCTGATTTACATATGGAGATTAATGTACTATTTGTTCAACCAAATCTTGCAACCTACTTTCATTATTTCTTATTAAACTTGACATTTCATTCAATCTGACAGTGAACAGCTGATTTACATATAGAGGTTAATGTACTATTTGTTCAACCAAATCTTTCAGCCTACTTCCATTATTTCCTATTAAACTTGACATTTCATTCAATCTGACAGTGAACAGCTGATTTACACATGGCGGTTAATGTACTATTTGTTCAACCAAATCTTTCAGCCGACTTTCATTATTTCCTATTAAACTTGACATTTCATTCAATCTGACAGTGAACAGCTGATTTACATATAGAGGTTAATGTACTATTTGTTCAACCAAATCTTGCAGCCTACTTCCATTATTTCCCATTAAACTTGACATTTCATTCAATTTGACAGTGAACAGCTGATTTACACATGGCGGTTATTTGTACAATCAGATCTTGCAGCTTACTTTCATTATTTCCTATTAAACTAGACATTTCATTCAATCTGACAGTGAACAGCTGATTTACATATAGAGGTTAATGTACTATTTGTTCAACCTAATCTTGCAGCCTACTTTCATTATTTCATATTAAACTTGACATTTCATTCAATCTAATAGTCCAGGCAATATAGCACATTTTAGGGCCCAACTTGGAACAAATTGCAACAGAATTTTTTTCACCACCAAGCATTCCCATGAGGTGTCTAGAACATCATACTAAAAGTCCTAAGAAATCAACGTTGAGGAAATATGTCTAATTTGCATAAATCCAAGATGGCCGCCAATTTTCGATAATTTGCCATATCTCCGCATTTAGATGTCATAATTCAGTGATTTGAAGTGCTAAAATGGGGTTTTTGAACACAAGGATTTACGTGGAGTAGGTTACATTTTTATTGGATAAAGAATTTATAGCCAAAAATCCAATATGCTGGAAAGAATGTCTATTTTTAGAATGTATTTGCTCAACATTTTATTTTTTTCGGTACATTTTTTAACCTAGGGCCTACTGAAATGTAGGAAAACACAATTGTAGCCATAGATAAGTTTGTTATCATACTCATGAACAACAGTAAGCCTGTGTTTCAACAACAGATCATCAATATTAATTTCAAGAGTGTCAATTCCAGTTGTGCCACTTTGCGGTATCCGGCTTAAGCATCGTCGTGTACATCATCTGACAAATCTGGCACCTGTGAGTTAGAGCAACTTGTACCACGACATTCTCTACACACGGCAGTGCAATGGAGACCATATTTTTGGCATGTGCACCTCCTTGTTTTGCAGTTTTTCTTGCAGCTACAACAGATGACATCCAGTATCTCCGGTGGTGCTGCGGGCTGATCTGTCTGTATAGGCATGCACCTTCTGTCCACAAGGTGCCATCCCCAATCTTGTGGCTTCATGTTGACACATGTTCCTTTCCACTCCATTACCTGGTAATAGACACGGAGGCTATGGAATCTTGCAGCTGCTGATGTTGGGGGTAGAGCTTGTGGTTCCACGGAAGATGTGTTCTTGGAAATCTTGTCACAGAACCGTTTGTATCTTAAGCTGTCCAGTCCTTCCTCTTTGGTACCACCGTACAGTGATACCAGAGCTTTCTCTCCTGCAGCAGTTATGTCCTCCGGTGTTTGCCCTGATTTGTGGAACATCTCTGATTGCTCACGAAACAGGGAATCAGTCTTCACCTTCTTCACTGCCAAACCTTTTCCCAATCCAAACAGGCGACTAGTGGTATCGCAGCCAAGAATAGCATGGACAAAGAGCAGATGGTCGCAAATCTGAGGACCCAGCAACTCTTTCGACTGCTTTATGCACCACACCCTTCTCGATTTGGTGGCTTGCTTTGACTCTGATATCAGAAACAGTTCGTTTTCGGTCATATCAGCGTGATACAACAGGAGGACCAACAAATCTGTGTCGTCACCAATGAGAACCGTATCTCTTGTTCTGGCAGAGGCAAGGGCTGTTTGAACAATGAGGACATCAGCATCATGCTTTGCGTGTTCTGTGCTGCATCCAGCCCTTTCTAGTTTGTCGCTGAGAAAATGTATGAAGCGCTGTTTGTTTGCCTTGTTGTTCAGGAAGTCCTCCTTCTTGGATTGGATGATCATATCACCAGCAAAGCTTACGGTCAAACTAGAGCAGGTTCCTGTTCTTCTTTGTTGTGTGACATCTTTAGTTGTGGGTTCATCTTTGTAGCCATCGAAAACAATGACAGCAGCTCCATATTTCTGTGTCACATATCTGACATAAATCTGACACACACTATTATATGTGGAACCTCTTGGCCAGGGAATCCGATGGAGTAGCGCGCCGCCATCAAGGACATATTGGACTTGGTCTACACTCGGCTCACGTTGTTCTTCATCTATAGACTTCCACAGAACATCAGCAAGGACTGCCTTATTGGCCTGCAAGGGAAGGGATGACGAGTCAAATAAGGCAGGAGGGTGGCTACAAAGTTCGAACTTGAATAACGTTGACAAGTCTTTGCACCGTTCACCTACAATTACCAGTCGCTGGAACACCAATTGTGGATCCACTACTACAGATTCCCCTCTGACTTTGACAGTTGATCTGGATGCAAGTGTCATTACTTCATCGGCTTTTCGGAAGGTGAACTCTTCCACAGATTTCCCTGCCATGCTCACAAGAATCTTTTCTCCAATTTCTTTTGTTTGATCAACATTGACTCCGTCCTGAGCGGCCATGCCATTAGCAATGTTGTGAAGTGAGGTATTCTCCTTGAATGGATCTCTTTCCTTCAGATAGCTGATAAGATCGAGGGTGTCCTTGACATCTCTGGCCTGTCTAGCCTTCGAAATATCTTTGTGTTGGTCGCTGGTTTTGTAGGTGTAAAGTCGAACAGAATGAAGGAAAAAAGCGACCACGTGTCTGCGCGTGTTGTCTTACCTGCTGGGATGATCGCGGGGAGGGCGGAAATTAGATTAATGGCGGCTGTGGTTTTTTGTACTATTATTGAGCGATGACGTCAGGCCTCACGTGACTGTTTTTCTGACCACCGATTGGCTGATGATGAACACTTGGACAATAAAAGGAGTATGTTCGGAAGATCAAGTCAGTGTGTATCAACTGCATCAGTGAGATTAGACGTCCGACGTTCGTTGTGTTAATCAACTGCCGTAGTTGCGTAGTTGCGAAACAAATACAAGCTATTTCGGCGAAATGGGGGAAAAAATTGACCTCAAATTAATACCAGAGTTTGATGGATCGAACCCGGTAATTGACTGGGTGGAAAAGGTGGAATTACATTGCCTTTTGTCTGGCGTAAAAAACCTCGAACATGTTGTTCCTCTGCGCTTGTCCGGCGGCGCCTTTGCGGTGTATCAACAGCTCAGCCATGAGGGCAAACAGGACTACGAGAAAATCAAGGCGGCACTGTTCAAGGCGTTTGCGATTGACCCCACCACTGCTTGGGAGCAACTTGAGGCAAGGACCTTACGTCCGGGCGAAACGGTCGACGTGTACTTGGCAGAGCTGACGAAGTTGACAGTGTTGTTTGGTGGACTGCCTGAGCGGGCCTTAGCATGCAAATTCCTAGCGGGACTCCCGACAGGAGCGAAGCAACTACTACGAGCTAGCTCAAGTGCAGATTCGCTGCCCCTTAATGACCTAGTAGATCGGGCCAGGACTGTAATGAAGAATTACTCCGAAATGAGGGAACCAGTAATTGCTGCTGCTCAGTCCACACCGAATAATAAGAAACCGTATCAAGGACCCGGTCCACGTGGTGGAATCGTATGCTACAGATGCAATGGACAGGGCCACATCGCAAGGAACTGCCGGCAACAAGCAATGGTTGTTCGCTGCTACCGGTGTAAGGAAGCTGGCCATATAGCTCAAGACTGTCCGGGAAACGGAACCGGGGACAAGGTGTCAGCGTCGACCTCTTCCCCACGCAGAAATTAAATGAGACGCTGCCGATCATCCCGATATATATTAACGAAACACTGTGCTCAGCACTCCTCGATTCCGGGTGCTCCCGCACTATCGTATGTGCAGATCTCTGCCACATTTGGAGAAAGAAGAACGTCAGAGTGACTACCATCAGTGGAGAGACGCGCACATGTTGCGGCGTGGGCAATGTAACTATACGGACGAAAAATGGAAGCTCCGCTAACCTAGAGGCGCTGGTAGTGCTCGAAAAACCCCTGAGTTTTGACCTGCTCCTAGGATATGATGCCATCAGAGCCCTTGGTGGTGTCCATATAACGGTGACAGGGGCGGTACATTTTCAGGAGAAAGCCCCAGTGTGTGCTGCGCTAAGGATCGACCAACCAGACTTCAGCGTCGAATTTGACGAGCAAAAGAGGGTTTGGACTGCCTCATGGAAGTGGTCGAAAAACAGTGAACCAGCCAAACTGCAGAATGGAATAACTGAATACCATGTGCCCGACCACATGAGGCCCGCGTACGAAGAGGAACTTCGCAAATGGATCGAGGATGGCTGGCTGATTCCCTACCCATACAAAAAACTTGGACCTCCTAAGGGTCTGATCCCATTAATGGCGGTCAATCAGCACAACAAAGCCAAAGTCAGGCCGGTAATGGATTATCGAGAACTGAACTCGCATGTCGATGCGTTTACAGCTGATGCTGACGTATGTGCTAGCAAACTACGAGAGTGGCGCCAGCTGGGTTCTAATGTGTCCCTGTTGGATCTGAGAAGGGCATATCTGCAGGTCCGAGTTAACGAGACAATGTGGCCGTTTCAGACGGTAGTGTTTGCCGGTAGAAGGTATTGTCTCACAAGACTGGGCTTTGGGCTGAACGTTGCGCCCCAAATAATGAAGACGATTGTCAATGCTGCATTGTCACAGGATAAGACCGTAAAAGAAGGGACATCAGCATACCTTGACGACATATACGTGGATGAAGACATTGTGCCGTCATCACGTGTGAGGGCCAAGCTAGCCGAACTTGGACTGATGTGTAAGGATCCAGAACGCTTGGAGGATGGCGCTCGTGTCTTAGGGTTGAGCGTTCAACAGGAGCGAGGGACCTTGAAGTGGAGGCGCGGAACTGCACTTCCTGAAGTGCCCCATGTCCTTACGAGGCGGGCTATATTTTCCCTGTGTGGAAAACTGGTGGGACACCTACCAGTAGGTGGATGGACTCGGGCCGCGACAGCCATCATGAAGAGGAGGGCAAGTGCAGTTACCAAATGTTGGGATGACGAGACGGTGGACAATTTGTTGCTGCGCATGGTGAAGGAGACCATCACAAGAGTCGAGCAGGAGGACCCCGCTAAAGGAGATTGGTGCGTCCAGGGAGACAGGCTAAATGTGTGGGTGGATGCGAGCTCCCTCGCGATCGGGGCGCTATTGGAGATGAACGGGTCCGTGATTGAGGACGCCTGCTGGTTGCGACCAATGGATGATGCTGCTCACATCAACCTGGCGGAGTTGGATGCGGTAACAAAAGGAATAAACTTGGCACTCCAGTGGAAAGTCAAAGAATTATGCATACACACAGATTCGCTGTGCGTATACCACTGGATACTTGACACACTAACAGGCAAAGCGAGAGTGCGCACCAAGGCGGCTACCGAAATGCTAATCAGACGACGGTTGGAGACAATAAGGAAGTTGGTGGAAGAGTACGACCTATCGGTGAATGCGGTGCTTGTCACTTCAACCTGCAATCTTGCCGATAGACTTACCCGTGTGCCCCAGAGATGGTTCGACGCAATGAAGAAAGAAGCCGAACCAGGGTCTTTATGTGCTGCCTCTGTTGAGGAGACGGATAAAATCAAGAAGGTACACCATGACAGTGGACACCCCGGAGTGAGACGGACGTATTATTTTGTACGCTTAACCAACCCGTCAGTGTCCAAAAGCAAAGTAGAAGCAGTGGTCAAGGAATGCCAAATATGCCAGTCAATCGACCCTGCTCCCACCAAATGGCAGAAAGGTCGGCTGGAAGTCGACGAGAATTGGAGCCGACTGGGCATGGACATAACCCATTATGGTGGTCAGCACTTCCTCACACTGATCGATTGCGGACCAACGAGGTTTGCGATCTGGCGATTATTAACAAGACAGGACTCGGCTAGTGTCATTCGTCAATTAGAGTCCATATTTTACGAACGGGGGCCACCTGAAGAGATTCTCACTGACAACGACACAGCCTTTTGCGGCGGAGAATTCAGGCGTTTCGTAGACGAGTGGGGGATCCGGCTTAGACACAGGTGTGCATATGTACCGAGTGGCAACGGTATAGCGGAGCGGTGCCACCGAAGTGTGAAGAGGATAGCAGCAAGGAAGCAATGTACGATTGCAGAGGCAGTATATAGATACAATACGACACCAAAGGATGACGCGACTGCTGAAAGTGCACCTGCTAATGCGATACATTGCTATCGAGTGCGTGTTAAGGGCATTGACGCCTGCCTGCCTAATCAGAAGAGGACGCAGGGACGGTACAAGTTGGGGGACACCATCTGGGTAAGGCCTCCCAGTAACCGATGTACGACCAGTTTCGGAAGAGGACGGATCACCGGCATAATTAGTGAGCAGGCTGTGCTGGTTGATGGTACTCCACGGCATGTGAAGGATGTCCGGCCCGCCCTTGATACAAACCAAATATCGAACAGCGAAAGTGATGAATCATCCAATGATGAAATGTGGATCCGACCTATGCCCCATTGCCGTGATGACATGGCTGAGAACCTCAGCACAGATGGCGATAGTTCCAGCGCCACTTCTGAAAGCCCCAATGACGATGGAGCCCAGCTTGATGGAAGGACTGCTGGCAACGTTGATGGCGACAGATCTGTTACCCCTCCTGAGAGCTCTGATGAAGATGAAGAAGTCCAGCTAATCCCCCTCCGTAGGAGTGCCCGTAACAAACGACCGCGGCCGCCATGCCGCATGTGTGATCTTGAGACCAGAGGGGAGTGTAAAGTCGAACAGAATGAAGGAAAAAAGCGACCACGTGTCTGCGCGTGTTGTCTTACCTGCTGGGATGATCGCGGGGAGGGCGGAAATTAGATTAATGGCGGCTGTGGTTTTTTGTACTATTATTGAGCGATGACGTCAGGCCTCACGTGACTGTTTTTCTGACCACCGATTGGCTGATGATGAACACTTGGACAATAAAAGGAGTATGTTCGGAAGATCAAGTCAGTGTGTATCAACTGCATCAGTGAGATTAGACGTCCGACGTTCGTTGTGTTAATCAACTGCCGTAGTTGCGTAGTTGCGAAACAAATACAGTAGGAGACCCCGCTGAACTTCTGCATTGCATCGTTGATGTTTGCGCATGCTGGCATGGATAGGACCCACAGTAAGCGCTGAGTCTCTGTCATCCCTTTTCCTCGATTTAGGCCCCCATGCGTCTTTATACTTCTCATCAAAACTTATTTGATGATCAGATCTGTGGAGAGCCCTGCCCAGTATCTATCACTGCGCCGCACAACGTGGTATCCCTCTTGGAACTTCTTATACACATCCGGATGTGTATTTGGTAGTTCGGTCATCATTTGCAGGTAAACATATGCAGACTTTGTATACAGTCAGTGTCCAGAAGCGGCAAGGTAGGGAAGCATATCGTGCACACATTGGAGGTGTAAGCTCCAGTTCCCTGTTCTTTCAGCTTTAATAAATTTCCGCAAGATGTCCACCATGTTGAGATACTGCAACCAGAGTTTTGCTGTTGGCATAGTCATCATTTCCTTTTTGTTGTCAAGTTCAGCCTGGATTCTTTGCAACACTTTTGCAGAGCAAACTTCTTCCACTGAGAGGGAAGAGGACATTGCTCTGTCATACAATTCACTTGCTGTAGTTATGTCAGTCGTCACTGTATCTGAAGGAATATCTTGTGGTTCTACATTATCTGTCTCAGTATCAGCAGTTGCCACTTGTGGTTCCTGAACTGTGTCTTTGGTTGGCACAGGCACATTGTAGGCATCAGCGACCAAAATGGTGTTCAGTGCAGCATCTACCAGCATATGTCCCCGCACTGCTCTGGAAACAGCTTTGCCTGTCATCATGTGGGGCACTGTGTTTCCAGCATATACCACTTCGAGCAACTCTTGCAGTCCCGAGCCTGCCATTAGGTGACCTATGCTCCCAAGAAAGCTCATCTGCATGTGAAATCCCCCAAGCCTGAGGACTATGCGCTTGAGATCACTGTCATTTGGTTGAGACATTATAATCGTTAAAGCTTTCCAGTACAAGGGTTGGTCGAATGTGAGGATTGGAGTAACGTCGTATAGTTGAGCTTGGGTAGACACAAACTTCATTGTAGAGTAGATACATGAAGCATGACTGGGATCAAGGTCAATCATTGGAAGGAATGTCACAGAAGCTTTTCCTGGGTGTTGACCTCGATGCAGGAACTGCATCATGCCAGACCATGATGGCCTTGGAGAGTGGAGAAGTAATGATGTCTTCCACAGTATATCTAACTTAGATGTTGGATCCTCTTCTGTCGTGCGAACCAGTGGATTGTAGATGATAGGTTCCAATGCTGGAGGAATTTTGAAGTACTGAATGCTGATGCGACCAATGGCAGCAATCTCTTTAGCCGTCACATGGACTGTGGGGACAGCCTTGCTTGTTTTTGTTTCTGGTGTAACAGTAGCTATAATGCCCATTCCATGGAATGTCCCTGTGCCATCAATTGTTGCCACATTATGGTCCACATTATCGGCAATATACTCTATGTGGTGCTCTTCGGAATACCCAGGGATCTCAGTACCTTGTACAACAGCTGCACTCCGTTCATATTTCATGACCTCAGCATAGGAAGATGAAAACCCATGCCCGTGAAGCGTGTCCACCAAAAAACGTGACGCAAAATGGTGGTGCATCTGGATACCGAGGCCAAGCTGAAGAGGGGTTATTATTGCCCTTGGTCGTATGGCTTGCATTATGGCCTGCCCAATCGAAGCAAGTTTTACACCAACATTTTTGCCAGCAAACATAGTCCTAAGCAGTAATTGCAATGAGTTTGGAATGTAGCTAGCAGAATCAGCAATGTCGCCCGTGTCTGGATAGAAATCCTTTGGGGTTTCCATGGACTTTACATCACTGGCAATGAGTTTTGCAGCAGCTTCAATAATATTCAACTTGTCATCTTCAATATTTTCAGCTTTCTGTTGCTTGTGGAATGCATAGAGGATTGAGCTTGCTGTATCTCGCAATGTGACCACACATTCTTTGGTGCTCAGCACAGTCATTAAAACCCTCTCGCCAAAGTGCTCCTTTATTTAAGTTTTCATGTATTTAGCACTGTAAGGTTTATGCTCTGTGTTCTGAAGAAACTCTGACATTTTGAGAACAAGGTCATGTATGGTGGTTTGCTCCTCGTCATTTTCCTCTAAGAACCGAGCCACTTCCAGGAACGCTGACGTTCTCTCGTCTATCTCAGGCCTTCCGAGTTTGAGCCTCTTTGATTTGTCTCCAGTACTACTGGTGTCTAAAAAGTGCTTAGTAGGAATGTTTTTCCCTGTCCTAAAGTTGCTACTGCACTGCTGGTGATACATTGCATCCGCTGCGTGTAGGTCATTCACCGATGCTATTCTGCCTAATACTGTTGCAGACCATTCGTCATTTCTAGAATGACAAACCTGAAGGATACTCTTCTGAAAGTCTTCTGTCCTAACTGGGAAAACACCCAGTTCTCTTTGCTTCCTACCAGTTTTAGCTGACTGTCCACACAACAAGCAGTGTTCTTGAAAATTGAAGTGTAGTTCAGAACGGAGCTCACAGCGGGGTTTTGGTGGTTGTTGCTGCCTTGCTAGGTCACATGCAATGTTTTCTGCTTTGCAATAGTTGCGTCGACATTCTACGTGTAGTGTCTCTCCTGGATTCACTACCAAATCGCTACCACGTTGACTACTTGCACGATTCACGCCATCGCTGCCTTTTGTTCAAAGAACAACTGTCGCCTTTCCGTCAGAGATTGATTCATTACAGATGCGACACTTCTCCATTGTCAATGTTTGCTGAATCTCAGATTAATTACCCTGGAATAGAAACAAAAATAATATATAAAGTTATAAAATAAATAGTTAAATATAAAAAGTTATAATATAAAGTTAGTCAAGAGTTAGTCACATGAGGCAGCAAAACAGTCACATTTCAGTTTGCCTATGTTTCGGATACCACGCATATGAACATTTTTCAATATTTTTTGGCCATATTGGATTTTTGGCTATAAATTCTTTATCCAATAAAAATGTAACCTATTCCACGTAAATCCTTGTGTTCAAAAACACCATTTTAGCACTTCAAATCACTCAATTATGACATCTAAATGCAGAGATGTGGCAAATTATCGAAAATTGGCGGCCATCTTGGATTTATGCAAATTAGACATATTTCCTCAACGTTGATTTCTTAGGACTTTTAGTATGATGTTCTGGACACCTCATGGGAATGCCTGGTGGTGAAAAAAAATCTGTTGCAATTTGTTCCAAGTCGAACCTTATTTTGCCTGGACTATAACAGTGAACAGCTGATTTACACATGGAGATTAATGTACTATTTGTTCAACCAAATCTTGCAGCCTACTTCCATTATTTCCTATTAAACTTGACTTTTCATTCAATCTGACAGTGAACAGCTGATTTACACATGGAGGTTATTTGTACAATCATATCTTGCTGCTTACTTTCATAATTTCCTATTAAACTTGACATTTCATTCAATCTAACAGTGAACAGCTGATTTACACATGGAGGTTATTTGTTCAACCAAATCTTGCAGCCTACTTTCATTATTTCCTATTAAACTTGACATTTTATTCAATCTGACAGTGAATAGCTGATTTACACTCAGAGAGCTATGTACTATTTGTTCAACCAAATCTTACAACCCACTTTCATTATTTCCTATTAAATTGACATTTCATTCAATCTGACAGTGAACAGCTGATTTACACATGTAGGTTACTGTACTATTTGTTCAACCAAATCTTGCAGCTGACTTTCATTATTGCCTATTAAACTTGACATTTCATTCAATCTGACAGTAAACAGCTGATTTACACATGGAGGTTAAATGTATTATTTGTTCAACTAAATCTTGCAGCTGACTTTCATTATTGCCTATTAAACTTGACATTTCATTCAATCTGACAGTAAACAGCTGATTTACACATGGAGGTTAAATGTATTATTTGTTCAACTAAATCTTGCAGCTGACTTTCATTATTGCCTATTAAACTTGACATTTCATTCAATCTGACAGTGAACAGCTGATTTACACATGGAGGTTATTTGTTCAACCAAATCTTGCAGCCTACTTTCATTATTTGCTATTAAACTTGACATTTCATTCAATATAACAGTGAACAGCTGATTTACACATGGAGGTTACTGTACTATTTTTTCAACCAAATATTGCAACCTACTTTCATTATTTCCTATTAAACTTTACATTTTATTCAATCTGACAGTGAACAGCTGATTTAGACATGGAGGTTATTTGTACAATCAAATTTTGCAACCTACTTTAATTATTTCCGATTAAACTTGATATTTCATTCAATCTGACAGTGAACAGCTGATTTACACATAGAGCTTAATGTACTATTTGTTCAACTAAATCTTGCAGCTGACTTTCATTATTGCCTATTAAACTTGACATTTCATTCAATCTGACAGTGAACAGCGGATTTACACATGGAGGTTATTTGTACAATCAAATCTTGCAGCCTTCTTTCATTATTATTAAACTTACATTTTCTTCAATCTGACAGTGAACAGCTGATTTACACATGGAGGTTAATGTAATATTTGTTCAACTAAATCTTGCAGCCTACTTTCATTATGTTCTATTAAACTTAACAGTGAACAGCTAATTTACACATGGAGGTTAATGTACTATTTGTTCAACCAAATCTGCCAGCCTACTTTCATTATGACCTATTGAACTTTACATTTCATTTGACAGTGAACAGCTGATTTACATATGGAGGTTAATGTAGTATTTGTTCAACCAAATCTAGCAGCCTACTTTCATTATGTTCTATTAAACATGACATTTCATTCAATCTGACAGTGAACAACTGATTTACACATGGAGGTTAATGTACTATTTGTTCAACTAAATCTTGCAGCTGACTTTCATTATTGCCTATTAAACTTGACATTTCATTCAATCTGACAGTGAACAGCTGATTTACACATGGAGGTTAATGTATTATTTTTTTCAACTAAATCTTGCAGCTGATATTCATTATTGCCTATTAAACTTGATATTTCATTCAATCTGACAGTGAACAGCTGATTTACACATGGAGGTTAATGTACTATTTGTTCAACTAAATCTTGCAGCTGACTTTCATTATTGCCTATTAAACTTGACATTTCATTCAATCTGACAGTGAACAGCTGATTTACACATGGAGGTTAATGTACTATTTGTTCAACCAAATCTCGCAGCCTACTTTCATTATTTCCTATTAAACATGACATTTCATTCAATCTGACAGTGAACAGCTGATTTACACTCGGAGAGCTATGTACTATTTGTTCAACCAAGTCTTTCAGCCTACTTTCATGATTTATTTAACTTGATATTTCATTCAATCTGACAGTGAACAACTGATTTACACATGGAGGTTATGTGTTATAAATTGTGAAAACATGGGATTACCTGGCAAACGGTCTCGATGCGCGCTCTGCAGGGCTGGACCGCCCAAAGAGCGGCAAGATGGCGTCCTAGGCTTAATATCGCCAGGTAATCCCGTGAAATCTCGTGTTCTCTCGCGGAGACGAGAGTCCAGTTTGATATAAAAACGGGTCGCTGGAGGCAAGACGGCAGAAGGCTGAGAGCGTAGTCTACGAGGGACGACGTGGAAAGAAGAAGAGAAAGAAGAAGAAGAAGAAGAGAAAGAAGAAGAAGAGAAAGAGGAAGAAGAAGAGAAAGAAGAAGATAACCAAGTAGAGAAAGAAGAGGTGGAAGATTAATTTTTTCTGCCACAAGCTATTTTCGGCATTGTTATGGAAAAATTCGACATCAGATTGATTCCGGAATTCGACGGCTCTCCTGCTGGTCCATCGGTGGTCGAATGGCTGGAGAAGGCCGAGCGTGTTTGCCGGTTGTGCAAAATTAAAGACCCAGCTATGGTCATCCCATTGAGACTCACTAAGGGGGCTTACGCCGTGTACCAGCAGCTCAGTAATGATGCGACCATGGAGCAGATTGCACAGGCGCTGCACGGGGCATTTGGTGCAGATCCTTTTGTTGCCTGGAGGCAATTTTCCGAACGCCGGCTTGGGCCGGGGGAGACAGTGGACGTCTACATGGCCGACTTGAAAAAGCTTGCTGCTCCCTTCGGTGGTGCGAGTGACCGCATATTGGCATGCGCCTTTTTGTCTGGACTTCCGGACGATGCAAGCCGACTGCTGCGAGCATCATTGAGACTCACAGAGATTGAATTGGTGGAGTTGTTGGCGAGAGCACGAAACATCTTGAAGGACGATCGAGAACTGGTCTCTGCAGCGGTTGACACCTTGGACTCGCCAGCAGAGGGCCTACGATGCTATACATGTGGTGGCCCCAACCACTTCTCCAGAGACTGCAGAGGCGGCACAAGGCGCACTCCAAATTATGGAGCACGAAAAGTAATACGGTGTTACCAATGCAATAAGCCAGGCCACATAGCACGGAATTGTCCGGGAAACGGGCAAGGGGAGGACGCCGCAGCGCTAGCACCCTCCCCAAAGCGGCATTGAACAAAGCGCTTCCTGCAGTGACAGTTCAAGTTGATGGGTGTAAACGTTCAGCGCTGGTTGATACCGGCTGTACCCAAACCCTCCTTCGAAAGGAATGTTGCACCACATGGAAGAAACGACAGATCCCCGTCCTGACTGTCGGCAAAGGCTCATTAGTGTGTTGTGGATCCAGTGTTGTTCATATCAGCATTGACAATGGCCCCCCGGTGGCTGTGACGGTGTTGGTGGTCGATGGGGAGCTGCTCGGATATGACCTTCTCCTTGGAATGGACACTATTACACAGCTAGGCGGAATTACTGTAAACAGTGTCGGTGATGTGAGATTCCCTCGACCAGACAAACAAATGTGTGCAGCAATCACTCTTGACGAACCCGATTTCCACGCAGAATATGACAAGGGCACAAACACATGGACAGCGTCCTGGAAGTGGGCAGGCGACCAGCCACCAGTGTCTTTGCGGAATCGGCTGACAGAGTATCCCCCTCCTGCATGGCTTAGGGGGCAGTACGAGGCAGAACTTCAAGTGTGGCTGGATAACGGCTGGTTAATTCCATACCCAGAGGATGAGCTCGGGCCCCCGCGGGGGCTAATTCCCCTGATGGCTATCAGACAAGAGAACAAGCAGAAAGTTCGACCTGTTCTTGATTACCGGGAACTCAATGAACACGTTGACCCGTACACTTCGGGGGCTGACGTTTGTGCTCATAAACTGCGAGAGTGGCGACGGCAGGGTGCGGAAGCGGCCATACTGGACTTGCGAAGAGCTTACCTATAAATACGTGTTGAGAAATCGCTGTGGCCATTCCAGACGGTGGTAATCAAAGGAACTCGCTATTGCTTGACCAGGCTGGGGTTCGGCTTGAATGTAGCCCCGGGCATCATGACGGCGATCATGCGGGCTATCCGGCGTCAGGATAAAGCTGTGCAACAGGCGACATCGTCTTATATAGACAACATTTTTGTCAATGAGAGCCTGCTGTCTGCCCAGGCGGTCAAAGAACACTTTGAGCACTTCGGGTTGTCGTGCAAGGAACCGGAGCGGCTGCAGGATGGGGCGAAAGTGCTCGGGCTGCAGGTGAGCGGAAGTGCAGATGGCCTCCAATGGGGAAGGGGCGGTGAAATCCCGGAAATCCCATCTACCATCACACGTCGGAGCACGTTTTCCGTGTGTGGAAAACTGGTGGGTCACTTCCCTGTGTGTGGGTGGCTCCGAGTGGCTGTGGCGGCTATAAAGCGACGGGCAACTTCTTTGTCAACAGGATGGGACGATGAGGTGCGTGATCCTTCCCTGCGAAGCATGCTGGTGGAAGCTGTGGCCAGAGTGACCAATGATGACCCTGTACGAGGGAGCTGGTGCGTCGATGGGAGTGAGTTTACAGTTTGGGTGGACGCCAGCTCACTTGCCCTTGGCGTTGCTCTGGCAGTCAACGGAAGTATAGTAGAAGATGCCTGCTGGCTCCGGCCAGAGAATGACGCTAAGCACATAAACCTAGCTGAACTCGATGCTACACTGAAAGGAGTCAATCTAGCGCTTCAGTGGCAGGCTAGCGTCCTCCACGTTATCACGGATTCCACGTGTGTGCATCGGTGGATGACCGATGCCTTGAACGGAAAAGCACGGCTGACAACGAAGGCATCGGCCGAAATGTTAATCCGGAGGCGGCTTGCTACCCTAACCGAAACCATCAATGAATACAACTTGGTCATAGATGTGACACTGGTGCAGTCCTGTTTGAATCGAGCGGATCGATTGACCAGAGTGCCTCGCCGTTGGCTGGACCTGCAGAAAGAAGTGAACGAACCAGCACCTGTAAATTGTGCTGCGGTGGGACGTAGACTCAGCCCAGAGCGTATCGCTGATGTCCATTGCCAAAGCAGGCACCCTGGTGTAAACCGAACCTTTTACTTCGCCAGGTTGGTTGACCCCTCTGTGTCACGGAGGGCTGTGAAATCTGTTGTGAGAAGTTGCAACACCTGCCAATCGATCGACCCAGCACCTGTCCGGTGGAAGAAGGGCACACTCGGTGTGAAGTATAACTGGGATAGGATTGCGATGGACATAACTCACTACAACGGGGGGAATTTCTTGACCCTTATTGACTGCGGACCGTCCCGATTTGCATTGTGGCGGTCCCTTCGCCGGCAGGATACGGCTGCCATTGTCCATGAGTTGGAAAGTGTGTTCCTTGAGCGTGGCCCTCCTTCTGAGATATTGACCGACAATGGCCCCGCTTTTGTTAGTGCACCGTTCAAACAGTTTGTAGATGGCTGGGGTGTCCGTCTGCGTTTTCGGTGTGCCCATGTGCCCAGTGGGAACGGAATAATTGAGCGCAACGATAGGACTATCAAGACCATCGCAGCACGGAAGGGGTGTACGGTGGCTGAAGCAGTCTATTGGTATAACGTCACCCCTAAGGACGATACTTCACCCTCCACCGCGCCAGCTAATGCGCTACATACATACCATGTCAGGGCGAGAGGTTTGGAGAGCAGCTTACTGCCCGAACCAGAACCTCCACAGGAGAAAATGAAAAAAGGAGATGTCGTTTGGGTTAAAAAAAACCCGAGGCCAGTGCACGACTCGTTACGGAACCGGTCGTGTCACTGAAGTGATCAGCCCGCAGGCGGTGCGAGTTGATGAAGTACCCCGTCACATTAAAGACTTAAGATCGGTATTCCAAACGCAGCTGCCATTTAACGAGGATAATGACATTGAATCCGTGACCAGCGAACCATCATTCTGGTTCATGACGGCTTCATCGCGCAGCGACACTGAGAGTGATAGCCTTGAATGTACTGACTCTCCTACTGCTGATGAAAGCCCGGACAGTGATGCTGCGATGCGCAGCCTCAGGTTCGCTGACCTTCCTGCCACGGAAGACAGCACGGATGACGATGAGGCCCCAGATCCCCCTCCCCGAAGAAGCACTCGAAGAAAAAGGACACGGCCTCCCTGCTCTTTCTGTGATAATGAGATCAGGGGGGAGTGTGTTATAAATTGTGAAAACATGGGATTACCTGGCAAACGGTCTCGATGCGCGCTCTGCAGGGCTGGACCGCCCAAAGAGCGGCAAGATGGCGTCCTAGGCTTAATATCGCCAGGTAATCCCGTGAAATCTCGTGTTCTCTCGCGGAGACGAGAGTCCAGTTTGATATAAAAACGGGTTGCTGGAGGCAAGACGGCAGAAGGCTGAGAGCGTAGTCTACGAGGGACGACGTGGAAAGAAGAAGAGAAAGAAGAAGAAGAAGAAGAAGAAGAAGAGAAAGAGGAAGAAGAAGAGAAAGAAGAAGATAACGAAGTAGAGAAAGAAGAGGTGGAAGATTAATTTTTTCTGCCACAGGTTACTGTACTATTTGTTCAACCAAATCTGGTAGCCTACTTACATTATTTCCCATTTAACTTGACATTTCATTCAATCTAACAGTGAACAGCTGATTTACACATAGGGGTTTATGTACTATTTGTTCAACCAAATCTGACAGCTTACTTTCATCATTTCCTATTAAATATTACATTTCATTCAATCTAACAGTTTACAGCTGATTTAGACATGGAGGTTATTTGTTCAACCAAATCTTGCAACCTACTTTCATTATTTCCTATTAAACTTGACATTTCATTCAATCTGACAGTTTACAGCTGATTTAGACACGGAGGTTAATGTACTTTTTTTTCATCAAATCTTGCAGCCTTCTTTCATTATTATTAAACTTACATTTTCTTCAATCTGACAGTGAACAGCTGATTTACACATGGCGGTTACTGTACTATTTGTTCAACCAAATCTCGCAGCCAACTTTCATTATTTCCTATTAAACGTGAAATTTCATTCAATCGTACAGTGAACAGCTGATTTACACATGGAGGTTAATGTAATATTTGTACAACCAAATCTTGCAGCCTTCTTTCATTATTATTAAACTTGACATTTTCTTCAATCTGACAGTAAACAGCTGATTTACACATGGAAGTTAATGTAGTATTTGTTCAACCAAATCTTGCAACCTACTTTAATTAGTTCCTATTAAACTTGACATTTCATTCAATCTAACAGTGAACAGCTGATTTACACATAGAGGTTAATGTACTATTTGTTCAACTAAATCTTGCAGCTGACTTTCATTATTGCCTATTAAACTTGACATTTTATTCAATCTGACAGTAAACAGCTGATTTACACATGGAGGTTATTTGTTCAACTAAATCTTGCAGCCTACTTTCATTAGTTCTTATTAAACTTGACATTTCATTCAATCTAACAGTGAACAGCTGATTTACACATAGAGGTTAATGTACTATTTGTTCAACTAAATCTTGCAGCCTACTTTCATTAGTTCTTATTAAACTTGACCTTTCATTCAATCTAACAGTGAACAGCCGATTTACACATAGAGGTTAATGTACTATTTGTTCAACCAAATCTTGCAGCACACTTTCATTATGTTCTATTAAACTTGACATTTTATTCAATCTTACAGTGAACAGCTGATTTACACATGGAGGTTATTTGTTCAACTAAATCTTGCAGCCTACTTTCATTATTGCCTATTAAACTTGACATTTCATTCAATCTGACAGTGAACAGCTGATTTACAGATGGAGGTTATTTGTACAATCAAATCTTGCAGCTATCTTTCATTATTATTAAACTTACATTTCATTCAATCTTACAGTGAACAGCTGATTTACACATGGCGGTTACTGTACTATTTGTTCAACCAAATCTTGCAACCTACTTTCATTATGACCTATTGAACTTTACATTTCATTTGACAGTGAACAGCTGATTTACATATGGAGGTTAATGTAGTATTTGTTCAACCAAATCTTGCAACCTTCTTTCATTATGTCATATTAAACTTGACCTTTCATTCAATCTGACAGTGAACAGCTGATTTACACATAGAGGTTAATGTACTATTAGTTCAATCAAATCTTGCAACCTACTTTCATTATGTTCTATTAAACTTGACATTTGATTCAATCTGAAAGTAAACAGCTGATTTACACATGGCGGTTACTGTACTATTTGTTCAACGTAATCTTGCAGCCTTCTTTCATTATGTTCTATTAAACTTGACAGTAAACAGCTAATTTACACATGGAGGTTAATGTACTATTTGTTCAACCAAATCTGGCAGCATACTTTCATTATGTTCTATTAAACTTGACCTTTCATTCAATCTGACAGTGAACAGCTGATTTACACATGGAGGTTAATGTACTATTTGTTCAACCAAATCTTGCAACCTACTTTCATTATGTCCTATTCAACTTTACATTTCATTTGACAGTGAACAGCTGATTTACACATAGAGGTTAATGTAATATTTGTTCAACTTAATCTTGCAGCCTACTTTCATTATGTTCTATTAAACTTGACATTTCATTCAATCTGACAGTGAACAGCTGATTTACACATCAAGGTTATTTTTATAATCAGATCTTGCAGCTTACTTTCATTATTTCCTATTAAACTTTACATTTCATTCAATCTGACAGTGAACAGCTAATTTATGCATGGAGCTTACTGTAATATTTGTTCAACCAAATCTTGCAACCTACTTTCATTATTTCCTATTAAACTTGACATTTCATTCAATCTGACAGTGAACAACTGATTTACACATGGAGGTTACTGTACTATTTTTTCAACCAAATCTTGCAGCTTACTTTCATTATTTCTTATTAAACTTTACATTTCATTCAATCTGACAGTGAACAGCTAATTTATGCATGGAGCTTACTGTAATATTTGTTCAACCAAATCTTGCAACCTACTTTCATTGTTTCCTATTAAACTTGACATTTCATTCAATCTGACAGTGAACAACTGATTTACACATAGAGGTTACTGTACTATTTGTTCAACCAAATCTTGCAGCCTACTTACATTATTTCCTATTTAACTTGACATTTCATTTAATCTAACAGTGAACAGCTGATTTACACATAGGGGTTTATGTACTATTTGTTCAACCAAATCTGACAGCCTACTTTCATCATTTCCTATTAAATATGACATTTCATTCAATCTGACAGTTTAAAGCTGATTTAGACATGGAGGTTATTTGTTCAACCAAATCTTGTAGCCTACGTTCATTAATTGCTATTAAACTTGACATTTCATTCAATATAACTTTGAACAGCTGATTTACACACATAGGTTACTGTACTAATTTTTCAACCAAATCTTGCAACCTACTTTCATTATTTCCTATTAAACTTGACATTTCATTCAATCTGACAGTTTACAGCTGATTTAGACATGGAGGTTAATGTACTTTTTCTTCATCAAATCTTGCAGCCTTCTTTCATTATTATTAAACTTACATTTTCTTCAATCTGACAGTGAACAGCTTATTTACACATAGAGGTTAATGAAATATTTGTTCAACTAAATCTTGCAACATACTTTCATTATGTTCTATTAAACTTGACATTCCATTCTACAGTAAAAGGGCTGATTTACACATGGAGGTTAATGTAGTATTTGTTCAACGAAATCTTGCAACCTACTTTTATTATGTTCTATTAAACTTGATATTTCATTTGAAAGTGAACAGCTGATTTACACATGGAGGTTAATGTAGTATTTGTTCAACCAAATCTTTCAGCCTACTTTCATTATTTATTAAACTTGATATTTCATTCAATCTGACAGTGAACAGCTGATTTACACATGGAGGTTATGTTTACAATTAGATCTTGCAGCTTACTTTCATAATTTCCTATTAAACTTGACATTTAATTCTATCTAACAGTGAACATCTGATTTATACATGGAGGTTATGTTTACAATTAGATCTTGCAGCTTACTTTCATTATTTACTATTAAACTTGACATTTCATTCAATCTGACAGTGAACAGCTGATTTATACATGGAGGTTAATGTAATATTTGTTCAACTAATTCTTGCAAACTACTTTCATTATTTCCTATTAAACTTGACATTTCATTCAATCGTACAGTGAACAGCTGATTTACACATGGAGGTTAATGTAATATTTGTTCAACCAAATCTTGCAGCCTTCTTTCATTATTATTAAACTTGACATTTTCTTCAATCTGACAGTAAACAGCTGATTTACACATGGAAGTTAATGTAGTATTTGTTCAACCAAATCTTTCAGCCTACTTCTATTATTTATTAAACTTGATATTTCATTCAATCTGACAGTGAACATCTGATTTACACATGGAGGTTATTTGTTCAACTAAATCTTGCAGCATACTTTCATTATTTACTATTAAACTTGACATTTTCTCTAATCTTACAGTGAACAGCTGATTTACACATGTAGGTTACTGTACTATTTTTTCAACCAAATCTTGCAACCTACTTTCATTATTTCCTATTAAACTTGACATTTCATTCAATCTGACAGTGAACAGCTGATTTACACATGGAGGTTATTTGTTCAACCAAATCTTGTAGCCTACGTTCATTATTTGCTATTAAACTTGACATTTCATTCAATCTGACAGTTTACAGCTGATTTAGACATGGAGGTTAATGTACTATTTTTTCAACAAAATCTTGCAACATACTTTCATTATTTCCTATTAAACTTGACATTTCATTCAATCTGACAGTGAACAGCTGATTTACACATGGCGGTTACTGTACTATTTGTTCAACCAAATCTTGCAACCTACTTTCATGATGTCCTATTAAACTTGACATTTCATGTGACAGTGAACAGCTGATTTACACATGGAGGTTAAGGTAATATTTGTTCAACTAAATCTTGCAACCTACTTTCATTATGTTCTATTAAACTTGACATTTCATTTGACAGTAAAAGGGCTGATTTACACATGGAGGTTAATGTACTATTTGTTCAACCAAATCTTTCAGCCTACTTTCATTATTTATTTAACTTGATATTTCATTCAATCTGACAGTGAACAGCTGATTTACACATGGAGGTTATGTTTACAATCAGATCTTGCAGCTTACTTTCATAATTTTCTATTAAACTTGACATTTCATTCAATCTAACAGTGAACAACTGATTTACACATGGAGCTTACTGTACTATTCTTTCAACCAAATCTTGCAGCCTACTTTCATTATTTTTTTTTAAACTTCACATTTCATTCAATCTGACAGTCAGCAGCTGATTTACACATGGAGATTAATGTACTATTCGTTCAACCAAATCTTGCAGCTTACTTTCATTATTTCCTATTAAACTTTACATTTCATTCAATCTGACAGTGAATGGCTGATTTACACATTGAGGGGTATGTACTATTTGTTCAACCAAATATTGCAGCCTCCTTACATTATTTCCTATTAAACTTGACATTTCATCTAATCTCACAGTAAACAGCTGATTTACACATGGAGGTTAATATACTATTTGTTCGAAGAAATTCTGCAGCCTACTTTCATTATTTCTGAGTTAAACGAGACATTGTATTCAATTTAACAAAAACTGATTTTAACGCCTTGTCTTATGTTTTAAATTTTCTTCATAAAAAAACCTTTTCACATTGGTTGTACTGCTAAATTTATTGATTTGTTTTTTGCTTTTTTTATCTGAAATCTCTCACAGTCTCTTATCTATTTCATAAATGAAACTCACAAATATTAACGCAAACTGCATTTTTTAAAAGTCTTTGTCGTTTTACATTTAATATGCTATTATCATCATACTCAGTTTTACGTTTAAATGCTGGCATGTGGTTGACGTCTCTTTGAAATTGACTTCCAATCTTACCTATTTCTGGCAAGGTCTTTAATCATTCTTCTTTATCTCCAGTTCATCCTCATCACTTCCTTCCGTGTTTTCCTTGTGAGCTGTACCTGCTACCTTACTTGATCTACATCTCATAACCGAAGCACTCTCATCCATTCTTTCAACATGACCATACTACAGTCTTTATACTGTCCAGAGTCAACCTTCCTCTGAGCTCATCAGAACTAAGCCTGTCCCTAAGACTCACATTACACATTCATTGTATAATTATTATACAATTTCTCTCCATGCAACGCATGTCCTCAATCCTTACTGGGCAGGTTTCACTTCTGTCCGTCATCACACACTGCTTACTCATGCTTTATAGACTCTTCCCTTGGTTGATAGTAGCAACACTCTGCTGGTTAGTAATGGCAGAAGTTCCTTGAACTTAATCCTAATTCTTGCAATCATACTAGCACTTGCTCCACCCTTTGCTCCAATGGTATCACCCATGTAACAAACCCTCTAAAACAGGGGTCAGGAACCTTTTTTGGCTTAGAGAGCCATAAACACCACATATTTTGAATTGTCATTCCGTGAGAGCCATACGATATGTTTAAAACTAAAGAACAAGTAAATGTGTGCTGTCAGAACTAAAGTGCCATAAAGAAATACATTTCAGCGACTTTAGTTATGACAGCGGCAGACAATCTATTAATGAAAAAGAAACCTATTCTTAACATGGGGAAGAGGGGCGCTTTTTCTTTTTCACTAATGGATTGTAACGCTGTCAGAACTAAACTAAAGTGGCATAAAAAATACATTTGAGTGAAAGTGTTTATTTCAAAAGGAAAAAAAAATGAAGTTTGGAGAGTCTTTAAATCCAAATATGAAAATCGAAAACAAAAAAGGGGGCTCAATTATCGAGGTATTAATGGACAACAGTGTCGCTTATGCAATTGATAAGTAGATAAATAGATACGACGACATGTATGTTTGCCACTTTCCCACTAAAATGACTGCAAACCGCCTTTCTAGTCGCCGGTTCGCGCATGCGCAAAAGAGTCTAACGAAACTTTTTTAATAATTAAAGATTTGTTTGCGAGCCAGATGTAGCCATCAAAAAAGCTACATCCGGCTCGCGAGCCATAGGTTCCCGACCCCTGCTCTAGAACTTACATAAATTTTGGTTTAGAATCTTTTGTTACTGCAATAGTTGGAAACTCGCGGAACCCCATGGAAATTCCATGCTGCTTTTTACATCAATCTGTGTAGTTTTCTGTGAATAATAATGTTCGTTTTGAAATAAGTTTCTCACAATACTATTAAGAAAAGAATGAATCTTTCTTCTTCTGTAAAAATAATTGTCATTCTTAGCTAAATGTTCTTTAAATAAATAAAACCAATATTTCTCTTTACTTATTTATTTAAAATTGTTGCAATGTAATTTTTTTTTTTTTTTTTTTGAAACAATAAATATTCTCTCAGCTTAGTATTCTTCAAATCGATGAAATGAATGTCACGTTTTGAAATGTATTTATTTAAAATGGTACTGTTTTAGTCGAGGCAACGAAATGATTTGATTTGGAAACAATTCATTTTAAAATGAGTGAAGTAGAAATTGTTTACCTTAGTGACATCAGATTAATCACCATCTTTGTTGATCGGACGATCTCGTTTTTCTAAAATATGTGTGAAAGATAGTAACGTACATACGAACATAAACTGGCTTACGGCATTATTATATAGCGCATTGTCATATAGCGCATTGTCATATAGCGCATTATCATATAGCGCATTATCATATAGCGCATTATCATATAGCGCATTGTCATATAGCGCATTGTCATATAGCGCATTGTCATATAGCGCATTGTCATATAGCGTATTGTCATATAGCGTATTGTCATATAGCGTATTGTCATATAGCGCATTGTCATATAGCGCATTGTCATATAGCGCATTGTCATATAGCGCATTGTCATATAGCGCATTATCATATAGCGCATTGTCATATAGCGTATTGTCATATAGCGTATTGTCATATAGCGTATTGTCATATAGCGTATTGTCATATAGCGCATTGTCATATAGCGCATTGTCATATAGCGCATTATCATATAGCGCATTATCATATAGCGCATTGTCATATAGCGTATTGTCATATAGCGTATTGTCATATAGCGTATTGTCATATAGCGTATTGTCATATAGCGCATTGTCATATAGCGCATTGTCATATAGCGCATTGTCATATAGCGCATTGTCATATAGCGCATTGTCATATAGCGCATTGTCATATAGCGCATTGTCATATAGCGTATTATTATATAGCGTATTATCATATAGCGTATTATCATATAGCACATTGTCATATAGCGTATTGTCATATAGCGTATTGTCATATAGCGTATTGTTATATAGCGCATTGTCATATAGCGCATTGTCATATAGCGTATTGTCATATAGCGTATTGTCATATAGCGTATTATCATATAGTGTATTATCATATAGCGCATTGTCATATAGCGTATTATATAGCGTATTATTATATAGATGAACAAAAACAAAAATGATTCTTTGTGTGTTTATTTTAAAGAACAAAATAAAGGAAAGTTTTTCCAATTGAAAAATGAAAACACCCCATTTTTTTTTTTTATTAACTGTTAAAAAGGGGTAAATATAAAAAGGGGAGATAAAAATGGGGTAAATATCGCATGAAAAATATGTATCAATTAATGTTAAGTATTGTTTTTACAGTCCAGTTGATAACTGGACTAAAAATGACATCAGAAAGTATAAACTTTCCAAAACCGCATCATGCACTTCATTACTGATGACAAACTATCTGATCACATCAGTATCGCAGAGTGGCAAAAACTCACTGACATCCCATCAATATCTTTTGTAATCAAATTTAAAATCTTGATATTGTTTGGTCACGTTAAGCATTCCAGTGTAGAGCTATGCAAAATATGCGTTGAAAGGCATAATACAAGGAAGCCGGTCAAAATGTAGACAAAAGAAAAGATGGATAGACAACGTTTGTTAACACCTTGGTCTTGGAATACATGTTAGTGTGTATTCTATGGCTAGCAGAGAAAACGTTTAATAATAAAAGTTTTTTTTTTTTAATTGTTTTAAATTTCTAATTAAAAACGATATGTACCACGATAGCAAATACATAAATCATGATTTTATTAACAGATAAGTTGTTTTGAAATAATCTCTGGTTTCTCCTCGTAAGACATTCACAACAAGAACTCGTCTTCTACCACAACGGGGAAAAAGACTTTACCTTCTTTCTCCATGTGTCTAGCGTCAGGGGGAATTTCCATGGACAGAGGATCTGTGAAACACTACTGCAGGAATGCTTCCCTGCAGGCTACGACATAGTTGTCTTCAAATCCAATGTCACCAAGTACTTTTTTCAAACCATCCCATAAGTAATCAAACTCATTTCATTGATCAATTTCGACTGACAATCATTCCAGCTAATTAACACCCTATTCTCGAGTGGCTTTTGGCCCTGGTAAGTGGTGACCAAAAAGTAAAAATACACAACGTCAGTAAGATGTAAACTAGGAAATGACCCATGGTTTCCTTTACCAAATATTTTATCTGAAGACAACTTTACCTGGCATTTTGGCTGGGATCATAAGAATGCGGAACGCAGGTTGATCATGGCTGATGTTGCCATAAAAAATTGAGAATTTCGGGTCATCGCACTTCATGCACCCAACATAGTTCAGGAGAGGGAGCTCCTTTTGCGGCAGTTGGAAGTGTTTGTCACAGGTCCGAAGCATGCAGTTTGAACGGTGGATTTGAATGGCATCCTTGATCCCAAAGATAGATGTGGTTGAAGGGGCTGAGAAATGTGAGAGCAGTCTGTCTGACCTGATGGCTGGATTTTGTGTCAATCACCCGGGGCGGGAGATATAAATATAGATAATATCATGCCTTTCTATCCAAATACTTATAATACGTTCCACAATACTTATTTGGATAGGATGCTATGTACATTTCATATATATATCTATATTTTAAATTTTTCATATTTCAAATATAAATTTTATAACAATAGCTCAATAGTAAATCTACCAGAGCTCTAGCCTTACACTATTGAGCTATTGTTATGAAATGTATATTTGAAATATAAAAGATTTAAAATATAGATATGATCATGTTGACAAACTGGTTCTCATTAGACCACCAAAGTTAAGCAACGTTGAGTTTGGTCAGTACAAGATGGGTGACAATTTGGGAATACCAGGTGCTGTATGTGGGAGGACAGTGATACGTCCCTACAAATTAACAGCAGAATCTAACGTCACCTCCCCTCACCGGGATATACATGCGACTGGGGACCGCTTGTGAATATAATATTCCCTACAAACTTTTTCCTTGGAAGGAAGCCGGTTCAACCTGCTCAGGTACATTTATATCATGTCCTACGTTCTACTGGCTCAAAAAACAAAAACATGTCCACCCCACCTTCCCAGTTCTGAAGAGAAAATTATTTAAAGCCAACATCTAATAGTTGTATTCTTAAAGAAAAAAAATCAATTTTTTTGTACTTAAAAGCTGTGACCGAGTTTTTAATCAATTTAAAGTAATTGTTCAACTTTGTTTTGAAATCCAACTCTTTGTTTGCATTCGAAATGATTTTTCTTTTCCATCTAAAAAGTAAAACTGCATTGAATGCAAGTCTAAAAAGAAAAAGTGCAGCTGCTGCTGATTGCAATGTCAGTATTTCTAGTTATGTTGCTTGTAGAATAAGTTGTGCGGAGTTTGGGGCACATTTGGTTAGATTAAAAGTTGATTGGATAAAATGTCTCCGCAGGAAAAACGGATAAAAACCTGTAGAAACAAAGAAAATCTCTTTCCCTCTCTCTATCTCTTTCCCTCTCTCTATCTCTTTCCCTCTCTCTATCTCTTTCCCTCTCTCTATCTCTTTCCCTCTCTCTCTCGATCTCTTTCCCTCTCTCTCTCTCGATCTCTTTCCCTCTCTCTCTCTCGATCTCTTTCCCTCCCTCTCTCTCTCTATCTCTTTCCCTCCCTCTCTCTCTCTATCTCTTTCCCTCCCTCTCTCTCTCTATCTCTTTCCCTCTCTCTCTCTCTCTATCTCTTTCCCTCCCTCTCTCTCTCTATCTCTTTCCCTCCCTCTCTCTCTCTATCTCTTTCCCTCCCTCTCTCTCTCTATCTCTTTCCCTCCCTCTCTCTCTCTATCTCTTTCCCTCCCTCTCTCTCTCTATCTCTTTCCCTACCTCTCTCGATCTCTTTTCCTACCTCTCTCGATCTCTTTTCCTACCTCTCTCGATCTCTTTTCCTACCTCTCTCGATCTCTTTTCCTACCTCTCTCGATCTCTTTTCCTACCTCTCTCGATCTCTTTTCCTACCTCTCTCGATCTCTTTTCCTACCTCTCTCGATCTCTTTTCCTACCTCTCTCGATCTCTTTTCCTACCTCTCTCGATCTCTTTTCCTACCTCTCTCGATCTCTTTTCCTACCTCTCTCGATCTCTTTTCCTACCTCTCTCGATCTCTTTTCCTACCTCTCTCGATCTCTTTTCCTACCTCTCTCGATCTCTTTTCCTACCTCTCTCGATCTCTTTTCCTACCTCTCTCGATCTCTTTTCCTACCTCTCTCGATCTCTTTTCCTACCTCTCTCGATCTCTTTTCCTACCTCTCTCGATCTCTTTTCCTACCTCTCTCGATCTCTTTTCCTACCTCTCTCGATCTCTTTTCCTACCTCTCTCTCCCTCCCTCTGTCTACCTCTCTCTCCCTCCCTCTGTCTACCTCTCTCTCTCTCCCTCTGTCTACCTCTCTCTCTCTCTCTCCCTCCCTCTGTCTACCTCTCTCTCTCTCTCTCCCTCCCTCTGTCTACCTCTCTCTCTCTCTCTCCCTCCCTCTGTCTACCTCTCTCTCTCTCTCTCCCTCCCTCTGTCTACCTCTCTCTCTCTCTCTCCCTCCCTCTGTCTACCTCTCTCTCTCTCTCTCCCTCCCTCTGTCTACCTCTCTCTCTCTCTCTCCCTCCCTCTGTCTACCTCTCTCTCTCTCTCTCCCTCCCTCTGTCTACCTCTCTCTCTCTCCCTCCCTCTGTCTACCTCTCTCTCTCTCCCTCCCTCTGTCTACCTCTCTCTCTCTCCCTCCCTCTGTCTACCTCTCTCTCTCTCCCTCCCTCTGTCTACCTCTCTTTTTCCCTGAACTTAACACTATGCCTTCCATACTCTCTCCGAAGCTTCTTCAACATTGTTTTGTATAAAGTCATTCGTTTTCAATAAAGCCGTTTTTACCATAAAATGATGTCAGATTCGCAACCAAAATATTGGTTGGCTTTAGAAATGTCTGTGTCATTATTTTAACTAGTTTGTTCATATTCTTATCCACGAATTCCATATACTAATCCTTCTGTTTTGTCTGGAATTTTATTTCATGTTTCAAACTTCCTCATGTTTTTTTTTCTTCCTTCTAGCTTTGGATGGGTACACATCCGAATGGTCCCTCAAAAATTCACCTTGATGGAACAGAAAAAGATCTTGGAGAATGGATCAGTGAACATCCTGAACAATTAGGAAAGGAAGTTAACGAATATTTCAAAGGAGAATTACCATTTTTGTTTAAGGTGCTTTCAGTAAGAACATCTCTTTCAATTCAAGCACATCCAAATAAGGTAAGGACTTTTCAATTCAAACATTTTGTTAAATCTTTCAATTCAAAACTTTCCGATTCAATAAAAGATTAAATATTCCACATTTTGTTGTTTGCAGATAAATCTGAAAAGGCTTTAGAATTTCTTATAGAATTAGATTTTCACCTTAAAAAAAGGGAAAAAATCAGAAACAAAATTTTTACAAACTTAAAAAACAATTTTTTTTTTTTTAGAATTTAATAAACAAATCTAATCTTAAAAAATTTTTTTTTTTAAGTTTTCTTTTTTTTTGTTTTAAATTTTTTTTTTCTTTTCTTTTTTTAATTTTCTTTTTTCTGTTTTTCTCTTTCATATTTATTTTACACTAGTAGACCTGTGTCTTGACATTGCTCAAAAGTTGAGTAACCCAAGAAACTCATGGCTCCCAACCATAAACTATTGAATTATCTGGTTGTCTGGCAGTAACGCACACCCAACAATATTAATGTTAAACGACAACCAGAAAATTTTTTTTTTTTAATTTTTTTAAAATAAAAAAACTTCAAGGTTTAGTAACTTCTGGCTCCATGCTGAAATTATTAAGTAAACAGAATGGCTGACCAGATTATATAAAATTTTTGAATGAGAAAAAAATAATTTTTTTTCTGGAAGCGCATACCGATAAGCGAGTAAAACCTATACGAAGCAGAGATCCATATGCAGCTTTTGAATAGAACGCTATACCAGTCATTAAAATAGGGGAAACTCTCACTTTACTTTATATATTAGATTAATATTTTACCAAATTAGGAAATCCCCTTTTCTCGTAATTATAATTTTGAGAAATTATAAAAAAGCCTCAGTCTGAGACAACTGATTTGCATTCCTTTCATGGTTTTCGTTGGAGAGGTACCGTGGGGAGGTCTCCCCAACACTCTTCCACCAGATATTTTTTTTTTTTTTTCGAGACACCGTCTCTTGCAGCATCACTGACTTGCCCCCTTCTACTCTGCAGCCACTGTTGACCAATGGTTCAACTCATCTGCCAACTGCAGATATCATTTTAATGAATTTTTTTTTTCTTTTCTTTTTTTTTTTTTTTTTTTTTTTTTTTTTGCAAGGGAGGTGTCGTCGTCGTCGTCGTCGTCCTCTCACATACAGCGCCTGGTATTCCCAAATGGTCACTCCTTTAGTAGTACTGACCCACCTTAACATCGTTTAACTTCGGTGTGTCAACGTGATTACGCCGAATGAAGACGATTATAATCCGCCCTTTTCTATAGATATTGATTACATCATAGAAAGCTGCAGATATATTTTATAAGCTGAGCATCCCTGTTTAGTTTATAACAAGCGTCCGTGGTTAACTTAATCCTAACGAACAAAGAGACTTACCTATTTGTTAGTAATTAGAATAGTTGCTGCTTCTGCTGTTTCACAATGACATTAAAATATTTAAAGAAATGCATAAACTTTATCATGTACTTAATTGGGTGCTTGTGCATATCGACCCTGACATATTAGACCGCTCTTAAAAATAAAATAACTAAAGAAATGTATAAAATTTGTTATGTACTTACGTGGTAGATGAAAAAAAGACTGTACACCAAAAATTATGCAAATTTATTTAATTATAAATAAAAAACGATTTTATCACCATTTTATCCACCATTTTCCAGTGGTCAAGGACGATAACTCATATTTTCACGATTTCGGGGTTTGGGGTCTCCATTGTTTACAAAAATGTCAAAATGTACGTAAAATCATTTTTTTCTTCTTTTTCTTATAATTTAATAACTACCGGATGAATTTGCGTAATTTTTTCTGCACAATTTTATTTTCAGCTAACACGTAAGTGCATAATAAAGTTTATACATTCTTTAAATATTTCAATGTCAGGGTTGATATGCACAAGCACCCTTAATTGTTAGCTGAAAATAAGATTGTACAGAAAAAATTACGCAAATTCATCCAGTATTTATTAAATTATAAGAAAAAGAAAGAAAAAAATGAGCTTACGTACCGGTAGACATTTAAGCTATGTAGGCAAGGGAGATAACTTTTAAAAAAAGTCAAAATATAAGAAAAATGATGACATATTGATAAAATAGTTTTTTATTTTTAATTCAATAAATACTGGATTAATTTGCGTAATTTTTGGTGTACAGTCTTCTTTTCAGCTACCACGTAAGTACATAACAAAGTTTATACATTTCTGTAGCTATTTTCTTTTTAAGAGAGGCCTAACATGTCATTGTGAAACTGCACAAGCACCTAATAGTTGATCCTCTTACTATACCAAACTCTCCGGCCATTGTCCAAGATGTCCTCTATGATCACATGGAAATTTCAATGTGTGATTTCATCCCCACTGTTATCAATATATATGTGTATATAATTTTCCAAGAGGAATTATTAAAGAAATTAAACATCCCCGACAATCTTCACAGATGGATCTAAGCAGAGAAAATATATAAATTGTAAACATGCACTAGGCAACATGTTTAGTAGGTTGCATGTTTGTGCTACATGTGAGAGATGTTTGGCTAAGAGAAAAAGAGGCCACGCAGGAGATTGAAAATATATCTGATTTTGGATTCGGCCACCCAGAATTTGATTTCTCTTTGAAAAAAAACTAAGTGTCTCTTATGCTGAGAGATAAGGCCTCCAAAAAGTAATGGGTTTTCAGATAAGAGGTTCCCTGCTGTGGTTATGACGCATTCAGGGACTTCCAAATTTAATGGCTGTCCAGATAAGGAACCCCTGTGTGTTAATAGATAAGGCTGGCCATTATCTCCAATGGTCAGTTTCTGGGTGGCTGAATGGAGATGACGGAGAAAAAGATCTAGGATTTCTGGTGAAAGTACATATATTCCAGCAGGGAAGGTCAGTGAGATCTGGCCCCACTGGACATGACAGTTGAGTTTGCTGGGGTTTGATAATCAGTTGAGTTTGTGTCTCTCTCAAAGAGAGATGGGCAGTGAGTCTCTCAAAAAGAGATGGGCAGCGAGTCTCTCAAAGAGAGATGGGCAGTGAGTCTCTCAAAAAGAGAGATGGGCAGTGTGTCTCTCAAAAAGAGAGATGGGCAGTGTGTCTCTCAAAAAGAGAGATGGGCAGTGTGTCTCTCAAAAAGAGAGATGGGCAGTGTGTCTCTCAAAAAGAGAGATGGGCAGTGTGTCTCTCAAAAAGAGAGATGGGCAGTGAGTCTCTCAAAAAGAGAGATGTGCAGTGTGTCTCTCAAAAAGAGAGATGGGCAGTGTGTCTCTCAAAAAGAGAGATGGGCAGTGTGTCTCTCAAAAAGAGAGATGGGCAGTGTGTCTCTCAAAAAGAGAGATGGGCAGTGTGTCTCTCAAAAAGAGAGATAGGCAGTGTGTCTCTCAAAAAGAGAGATGGGCAGTGTGTCTCTCAAAAAGAGAGATGGGCAGTGTGTCTCTCAAAAAGAGAGATGGGCAGTGTGTCTCTCAAAAAGAGAGATGGGCAGTGTGTCTCTCAAAAAGAGAGATGGGCAGTGTGTCTCTCAAAAAGAGAGATGGGCAGTGTGTCTCTCAAAAAGAGAGATGGGCAGTGAGTCATTGGACTTTTTCTGTTTTGATTTGGTCATGCTGAGATTTCTTATCTGCTGTTCAAAAATGAGTACCATTTTAACCTCCAAAAAATAAAATCCTTGTTTTAACCAAAAGTTGTGATTTTATTTGGAACGAGAATTCTTCTGTTACAGCACTGATTGAAACCATATTGACACTGCGACTAGTGTCGGAATCGAACAACGACTTTAGACCTGCACAACGAGTGAACGATCGCAACCTCTGCAGTGAACGTGCACAGAACACATTCATATCTTAACAAAAATAATTTAAAAAGCACTCCCAAATGATAGCTCCATTTTTGTCTGAATCCTACCATATATATATATATATATATATATATATATATATTGAGATATCACTTACATTCAGTCAGTGTCGTATGATAGCGCAGGGGTAGAGGCGCCGACTGTCAGCTCGACGGTTGAGTTTCAATCCCGGCTTGAGGCACTAGCTGGTCTAGCCACACTGAAGAGCTGTGATACAGCGAAACAGTCTGTATGTGGATGACTATATATATATATATATATATGTCTAAAGAAGCTTTGAGTCATTTTAAACAAAGAAAGAAAATGCAGTTTAAATTCCCAACTAAATCCAAAATATCGCAGACTTCACACTTGCATAAACTGATTTATCGCTGGAAAATTTACAAATACAAAACGTGATTCAAGTATCTAACAGTGAAACAAAAACAGGTGACCTTAACTTGAATTGTGAAATATTAAATGGGGATCATCAGCTGTTTACCATGTAACTGTTTCAAAGATTTAAAAGAACCGTTTTAAAATTCATAGCTCTCCAAATGACCACTTCCCCAATAACCAAATGTCGAAACAAGTTATTTATCTACCTCCCACAACGGTAAGATGTGACACAAGGTCGGGATTTGAAAAGCCAGCACCCGAGAATTTGAGCACTGTGGCCTACAAAAAGTGCCTGGGCAGCCCCGTCGGCATTCCCCGGTAGGGGCGCCTCAGGCAGTAAGCAATAAACTTACTCTTCCCCAAAGAGGGGAGGCAAAACCTGGGAGGGTAGACCTCCTAGAACTGCACAGGACAAACCCATAGACCGGCAGAAATCAAGCCCCGAAGGCCAAGACGATACCGGTCTATAGGGTGTAGTATTCATCGGAACAGCGAAACAATTCCGTTTAATTTCACTAATATTATTTACTCCTCTCCAGGAGTTAGGCACAAGGCCAGTTTTTATCCTACTCCCACAAGTAAGATGTGACCCAAGGTCGGGTCGGAAAGTGGGGTTTGAAAAGCCAGCGCCCGAGAGGTGAGCACTCTGACCATCAAAAATTGCCTGGGCAGCCCCGTCGGCATTCCCCGGTAGGGGCGCCTCAAGCAGTAAGCAATTAACTTACTCCTCCCCAAAGAGGGGAGGCAAAGCCTGGGAGGGTGGACCTCCTAGAACTGCACAGGACAGACCCATAGACCGGCATAAATCAAGCCCCGAAGGCCAAGACAATACCAGTCTATGGGGTGCAGTATCCATCGGAACAGATACTACACTTTGATCTTCACTAATATGTATATAAGTAAATAAATAATAATAATAGTACATTACCCTTAAGACTACAATGTGATATGATAATTTGCATATCAAATAACACTAATTATAACAATAACAATAATACTATTCAAACACTGCACCTAAGAACCATTCTTAGCATGGGAAGGTGGGGAGTTGATTAACTATTGTTTATGAAATTGTTAGCTGACAGTACAGAATAGTTAATCACTCCTCCCCCACCTCCCCATGTTAACAATGGCTTTCTAAATTATAACGTTATTTCAGCCTGGTCCGTAAACTGCATAAGTACCTTTTTTTTTAATTTATTTTCTTACTAATCCTCTGGATTTTCCTTATGGGTTATGGTTACAACAACAACAAAAAACAGTTTGAATTATCTCCCCTTTCAACTTACTCTTCTAAAATAAAAATGCAATTTCATCTGCCCTAATAATACAGGAGCACCTAATTTACTGTTAATTGTTATTGTGAGCTAAATATTGTTTAAAGAATAAAACTAATGCGTTTCTTCTTTATTTGTTTATTTAAAATTGTAGCAATTAAAAAAAATTTTAAACAAATATTCTGTATTCTTGCCATAAAAATAATTGTCAGCTAAATATTCTCAAAACAATAAAACGAACGTTATTTTTGGAAATGTATTTACGTAACCCTTAAATGCTTTATTTTTTATATTGGTTTCACATCGAAGATACTGATTACCTATTCAGCAGGTGTGCTGATGCAACATCATACTAATACCTACTCGTTTCAGATGTGAAACATTTTCGTTGAATATTATATTAAATAAGCATTTTGTTGAAATGTGTCATATTTGAAACAAAAAGCATTTAAGGGTTAAAATTGCTTTAGTCGATGGATGACATATTTTGATTTTGGAATGATTCATTTTAAAATGGGTAAAGTCGGAATCTTTTTATCTTCACGACATGAGATTAATCACCAATCACTATCTTTGCTAAATGTGTATAAATTTTTCTAAATGTGTGTTTGTAAATTTTTCTAAATGTGTGTGTGTGTGTAAATTTTTCTAAATGTGTGTGTGTGTGTAAATTTTTCTAAATGTGTGTGTGTGTGTAAATTTTTCTAAATGTGTGTGTGTGTGTGTGTAAAGTTTTCTAAATGTGTGTGCGTGTGTAAATTTTTCTAAATGTGTGTGTGTGTAAATTTTTCTAAATGTGTGTGTGTGTGTGTAAATTTTTCTAAATGTGTGTGTGTGTAAATTTTTCTAAATGTGTGTGTGTAAATTTTTCTAAATATGTGTGTGTGTGTAAATTTTTCTAAATGTGTGTGTGTGTGTGTGTGTAAATTTTTCTAAATGTGTGTGTGTGTGTGTAAAGTTTTCTAAATGTGTGTGTACGAACATGAAATGTCTTAGCGTATTATTATATGGATCAAACCGGGTTTATAATTTGTCTCGACAAAAAGCAAGATTAAAAGTAACCTTCCCCACTTAAACTAAGTATGTCCAACCATCGTTATGCAATGAACGTTTTAAATGGGAAAACCTGATGCATTACAAAACAAGGATTCCGATTAAGTCAAACGGACAATGACAAAGTGTCACACAACAATGAAATTGTTATAATTTTTATTAACAGGAAAATGTGTGATGGTCATAAGTTAATAAAAAATATCTATAAAAATAGGAAAGTCAGATTTTTGTCATTTTCTTTCCAATTAGAATAGATGGCCTCAAATTGCTTTCATGGGTTTTTTTCTTGCAAGATATTTTTGTTGCACAAAGACGTAGTTTAAAATATTCCAAAAAATTCTCTTATGCAAATTCAATCTGTTTGTCGTGAATATTGACCCATAACTGAAGGACAAAGTTCATATACTGCCACTGCCCCAAACCCCTGGATGATCTATAAGAATGCATTGCTGAAACAATGCCCTTAATCACATCAAACATGTTGCAGAAAGTTCAGACAAAGCTAAATTATTACATCAATGTTTCCCCAGTAACGAGTAGTGATGGGACGATTCCAATAATTTTTCCGATTCTGATACAATTACCAATTCTGTTCTAAATTCCCGATTCCTGTTTTAAATTCCTGATTCTGATACAATTACCGATTCCGATTCTAAATTTCAAAACAATTACCGATTCTGTTCTAAATTCCCGATTCCGATTCTTTTTAAATCTCTAAATATTTAGCTGTAGAGTTATGGTTTGGGGGGGGGGGGGGCATAAAAACCCCCATGCATATATTTTCACAAACGTAAAAATACACTTGGGGGGGGGGGGGGCTATAGATTTAAGTTTTACTGGTAGTTTAAAATCAATAAATATTTATCATTTTATGATTAGTACCAGCAATAAATAAAAACAAACAAAAAGAAAATTAAAAGAATCGCTTTGGGCACTGGAAAATAGGAACACATTTTTTTCAATATCCTGTCCCAATTCCGATTAATCGTCTTAACACTAATAACGAGCGAGGCGCACATGGAGTGTTTGTAACCCCCCCCCCTCAACCTCTACCACATGGAACTTTTAAAGATCATGCAACTGTAGCTGCCAATATATTATAATAAAGTTAATCTACATCTTAGACACTGTCCTAGTCCTATTCTTGCTAGCCATGGAATACCTGGAAATGTCCTCTCAATCATCTCAGCAAAAGCATTCTACTTAGTGATAAGTAATATGGATTCTGTCGTGTAAAATCAACAGCTGATATACTGATTGTAATAGCTATGGAATATCTGGCAATGTCCTCGCAATCATCAAATTCTTTTCTCTCTAATAGGTCTATAAAAGTAGTTGTCGATGGGCAGAATTTGGAAGCACCGTATCAATACCTCAAGGATCCATTCGGGGCCCTATTCCTGATCGTCATCTATGATTTTCCAAATCATATTCTGGGATCATGCGTTGACGTCTATGCAGACGACACAACCATCTATGGCTGCACTTTGAAGAGCATTGGTGATCAAGATCTTGTTAGTTCTTTTATTCTGCCCTGGATGTTGTAATGGTGAAAAAGGTGGCTTGTTACTTTTAACACCTCTTAAACCAAGCTTCTCTCCTTTCACCACCAACACTCGGATCCTCGTTTTACCCTAGTTGAAATGAATGGCTCTTTGCTTGAGAAAGACCTTTGCTTTGATAAGCTACGTGGACTAAATTTCACTCCAGATGTGAAATGGAAAACTTATATCAAATCTGTTGCTACGGCTGATAGAAAAATGGTTGGATCATTCTATCGCTCCAGAAAGTACCCGACTCCTTGTGCAATCCTTTACCTGTATAAGAGTCGGATCCACCCTAAGATGGAGTATTGCTAGCATATCTGGGGAGGTACCGCTCGAAGCACTCTTGTTATGACTGAGTACAAAATCGACTTCACAATCTAGTGGGGGATTCTCTCTTCCCTCCCTTACAGTCCCTTTCTAACAGAAGAGACGTTGCTAGTCTCTCTCTACTCATTATTTTCATGGTGCTCGACTGAGCTTCAATCTCTGGTTCCTTTCTCTAAAACATTCACAAATACTTGTCTCACTGCAACCCCTGCAAATAACTTTCCTTTCTTTCTGTGTACCTAAAACGAAACGGAACTTCCATGAACAGTTTCTTTTCAAGAATTTACTATCTGTGGAAAGCAATACTATGTAGCTGCTTCCCAGATGACTACAACATGGTTGTTTTCAAGTCCATTGTTAATAAATATTTATCTAGCTGTCTTTAAGTAATGATATTCTGCCCATTCCACCCATCAGTTCCAATCCTCTCGTAGCATTGTTCATCATCCAGTCTCATTAACCCTTATCCTTGAGTGGTTTTGACCTTGATAAGTGGTGATTTATTAGACATAATTTTTATTGTTCACTAATGGGCTGGGAGACTGGGGTTCAATACTTAGTAGAGTCATACCAAAGACAAAAAAATGGTACTTGATGCCCCCTTGCTTAAGCACTCAGCATTAGAAAGTGTGGATCAAGGGTAAGTGGGGTAATCCTGGAAAAGGAGTGGCGCCCTCCCCTACATCTCGGTGTAGTAGTCAATGAAAAGGGAGCCTTTGGGTTGCCCTTGACTATGGTCAACCACTTTGTATTTTTTTTTTTACATTCGTATTAAAAAAATATCCGTTTGAAATCAAAAAGTGTTTTGTGTGCACTTTGTATATTCCCTTCAAGTCATAAATTAAAACAATAGCAGTAAAGCATTTAGGTATGCGTCCTGCATCATTTATGTATAAAAATCTAAATAAAAAAAACGCTGTAAATTTCCTTACCTGTACATCGCATGGATGCGCCCTAAGTTTTCTCCGTGTATAATTTTGTTATTAAAAAAAATCAAAACTTTTCAAACTAATCAGATTTTCTCCTGTGCTCCTCTCGACTCATTCTTTTTTTCTTTAAGATGTTAACCAAAATTATTAATGCTTTGAGAGAGAGGGGGGATGTTGTTGTTTTTGTTGCAATGACGTTCACTCAATTCAGGTTGAGCCAACTTCTTCATTAGCCTGCGCTACATCCCAAACCATGGTGGCCCATGCACAGCGATCCTGAGCAAAGTCGCACAAGATGGCAAGCCAATCTCGATTCCAGGACGACCACCCGTGGAGCTAAGAGCTCATCTAAGTCCTCTTTGATGGTTGTCGTACACGTCCTCAGCTATCCACCGATACATTTACCTAACCCTAACCGATACGTTTACGCCATCTAGGCAAAGAGGTAGGGACGATTACGTCGCGAATGAGCTCTGACTGACTGTTTTCTTTTTCATTTTTTAATGCTTTCCTTTCTTGCAGTTAAATGCTTTTGTTATACAGACATTATTAAAATAATATACGTTTTAGATAAAGTTTTGATGAAACTGTTTGATGTAGTAGAATCCCTCTATTTCACGCTGTTTAATATAATTGATTAAACAAGGGAAATCACTATTATCATCATATTCCGTTTAACGTCCATTTTCCATGCTGTGTTGAACGGCTTTTTGAAATTAACTTCCAAACTAACCTATCTCTGGCCAGGTCTTCATCCCTCTTTCTCTCAAGCCCATCCTTATCACTTCCTCCCATGTTTTTTTTTTTTTGCTTTTCCATGTGAACTGACCTTGCTACCTCAACTGTTCTACATCTATTAATCCAAGAACTCTCGCCCATCCTTTCAACATGACCATATGTGATGCAATTCAATGTAGTAATTAAACAAGATGAAGTATTCTATTTAATGTATTAATAAATATTACAGCTACAATCCTGTGTTGCTCACATTCCGTTTGAATCTACTGTCTATAAAAAGCTAAATTTTTCATGATTCTGTTTTTAATTTTTTTTTTTTTAATTTTATATAAATTTTCTGTCAATTTAAAAAAAAATAAATAAATAAAATAAAAAAAATTTTTTTTTTCAGATGGTGATAAAAAAAAAAATAACGGGGTCCTGCATTTTAACACTAAAATTTATTAACAAACTTTAGTTAGAACCCATTGAATTTCTTGGGGAACCGATTCAAATAACATCCTCTACATCCCAGGAGACTCGCTACACAAAAAAAAACAATCTGCACCAATGAGATTAATATAACCATCTACATTCATTTCTCTATTTAGAAATTTTAATACTCATCATGGACTCGAATGATCATATATATATTAGTGATGGACGATTCCAATACAATTACCGATTCCGTTCTAAATTTCCAATTCCGATTCTTTTTAAATCTCTAAATATTTAGCTATAGAATTGTTGTTTTGTTTTTATATTTTATCGGATTACCTTAAAAACTAATGTAATATGTGCAGATATTTTCGCAAATGTAAAAAATACACTTGGGGGGGGATCTATAGATTTTAGTTTTACTGTTGTTTAAAATCAATAAATATTTATTATAATGGAAAATTTAATTTTAAACAAAAACAAACAAAAAAACACAAAAGAATCGTTTTTGGAATCAGAAAATAGGCACAAATTTTTCCAATACCCCAAAAAGTTTTGATTTTTCCGATTCCAATTAATCGTCCCAACACTAATATATAAGAACATTTCTAAAAACGTATAGTCTGTTCGTTTAACAATATATCATTTCTATATGACCAGCCATGCATAAAGTATAAGAGTGGTCGCTAATGGTCTGGGAGACCAGGGTTCAATTTTCGGTCGAATCATACCAAAGAGCTAAAAAATGGGTGGGGGGGGGGGCTTTCACAGATCAGGACCCATGCTAACTTTGCCCCCATCGTTAGGTTTAGGGTTAGGGTCAAAGTTAGTGTGGGTCCTAATCTGTGAAAGTACCAAAAAAATGCTGCTTGATGCCCCTTTGTTAAACACTCAGTATTATAAGGTGAGGGTCAAGGGTAAGTGGAGTAGTGCTGGGAAAGGAGTGGCACCCTCTCCTACACCTTGATGTAGTAGCTAATAAAGAGGGAGCCTTTGGGTCGCCTTCGACTATGGTCGACAAGCAGTTTACTTTTATTTAAACAAATGATACATTGTACACATAAATTCACCTGGCACGGATTTGTCAGTTTGCTCGCCCATAATTCTTATGAATCTTCAAATAAAGATCTGTGCGGGAGTGACCATACATCCATCTTCATCAACATGAACCGATACAAGAGAAGGGAATTCCTGAAATAGCAACTATGTAAGACGAAACCAAAAAATCGTCGACATAGACTAACACCTCTCCAAGAAATACTGTACGGAATCCAATCCGTTAACAGCATTTTCCAATGTAATGTACACCGTTCTTGTTCTTTTGGTGTTTTTGATGTCTCGGCTCATTTTTAGATGTGAATATCGCGTCTCTTTAACTTGGCTATGTCCACACATAGGTCAGTTCCACTTAACCTTGCTTTTAACTTTATCCTTGATCGATACAGCTGCTGCTGCTGCTTGCTTTTGACCGAGTCCAACTGAATTTAGAAAAGCTAGATTTAATTTTAGTTTTTCGAAAGAGATTTTTGCTTTCATTAAACTTAGATTTAAAAACGAAATAGTAAATAGAAATAAACTTTTTTCATCTTATGAAAAAGAATTGTGTGAGTAAAATAAAATATTTTATTAATCTTAAAAATGTTCAAAAAAATGTTTTCTGTTAAAAAATGAGAGCAGACACATACTTAACTATTCACTTTATCACTTTAATAATTTTTTTTAGTGTGGGGGGGGGAGGCTTCTTTTTTGTAAATGAAAAGAACATTTTTGTTTTTTTGAAAAAGGGAGAGTTTCTGCCGAAATATCAATATCTTACACCATCCCAGATTCTATTAACAGTATGTGAAAGATTTACTAAAATCTAGATAAGTTTTTGAAGAAAAATATCACACATATTCTTGTCAGTCAATTATTTTTTTTTTGTTCATCTACTCTTTCACTGTTCTGTTTTTGTTTTTGTTTCCACATTGCTTACAGCCTTATTAAATACCAATATACTTTTTTTATTCACTCCAAACAAGGCAAATTATTGCCACTGAAGCATAATAGGATTCAGATTGGTGGTGGGGGGGGGTGCTTTGATGGGGAACTGGACAACAAGATGTTTGTTCACATTACATTTAAATTTCTGCATATTTGTACGGTGGGGGGGGGGCAGGGAGGGAATTCCAAAGGCAAGCAATTCGAGGAAAGAATCTATCGGAATAGAAAATCTTCCGGCATATGAAATTGATTTTTTCAAATGAACATACACGATGTTACTAGTATCAGAACTTAATTTAATATTTTCGATATATTTTTTAAATCCGATTTTTCATTTAACATTCTAACTGAACAAAGCTTTCTCTTAATTTCCTTGTTAAAACTTCTATAAAAAGAGAACAGTGACAATCTTTGCAATTATGTCTCTAATAAATGATGCCTGCACATGATGAAAAATGAGTTATTACATATCTAAAGTTAAATAATAAAGCATGGGAGTTCTCTGCTTTTTAGCGGAATTCGGATTTTTTTTTTTAATCCAGAAAAAGTTGATTTCCGCTTACATTGCTAGAGCCTTCCATGGATGTGAGTTTTTCCACTTTTTGGTCAAAATCCGCTTTTTTTTTTCTTTTTCTCTCACTTTCTCTTTTCCTGTATTGTCTCTTCCTCTTGTCTTACCTTGCCTCCCCTTCCCCTTTTATGAGTTCTCTCTGGAAACTGAAAATGTTCATTTTTTCCGTGACGGCTAAGACTTTAAACGATTCATGCCAGGGGTAAGGGAGTTAGATGACTTTTGTTTCATCAAAGAATGACTTCCTGTCTCCTTCCCCCTCCGCATTTGCATCTGGTGTCTTTTTCTTAATTTTGATTTTCCTAGTTGAAACCGATTGGAGTTCTGTAGGAAAAAGTTGTTCTTTTGTACTACCCTCTTTACGGACACGCCGGGGGGGGGGGGTCATCCCGATTTCAGCTGTTTTTGCCATTAGCTACTCGCATCCCTGAATAATAATACTTATTAGTAGCTGTCCCTGCTGCGTGTAATAGAAAAGAAATGACTGACTTCATTACGAAAAAACGCAAATTAATTTGGGTGATTTTTATGTAATAAAAACAAATAGTAATTAATGTGAAAACTTCCTTTTAATGTTTAAAAAAATATCAAGTGTCAGGAAGTAAAGGGAAATAACTCATTACATGATTAATTCCCTTTAATGTTTAAGAATATTTGTAAGGGAAAAATGTATCCACTGTAAAAATAATTATTTTTAGAAAAAAAAACTAACGCAAAATAAAGTATATTTATGCCAATAACAAAGTGGAAATTAAAAAAAAATGAAAGAATAGACGAGTTTGGATCAATATGTCAGACAGATTGCTATTTGGGTCTGACTTTGAAAATCCGATAAGATAAATTTATATGTTAGCTAAGCATTATTATTTTTGTGTGGTAATGATTGCCACTATGGGCTTGGTGTGTTGTGTTTGATTTCTGTTGGAGCTATTATACCACTTTTCCTACTAACCTTAGGAAAGGTATGTATCTGTCTCTCTCCTCCCCCAGCTATGGGTGAAATAGACTGGATTCAAGCTTTGGCAGGTGAACCGATCTTGAAGAAGAAAAACTGAAATAACACCTATGACCGGTTAGGTCTCTCTACAGACATGACTTGCCTGGTGGAGAGAGAGTGGGTCGTGTTCTCCACAATGCATGATCCATTATAATAAAATGCATCTTATCTGTTGTTTTTGATGACGGAGACTCCATCAAATAATATATTACGCACAAAAAGTCAGTAGAAACATTTTATAGCTGGATATTATATCATACTTTTTTCTTGTTCCTGTGAATCCATAATTGAGTCATTCAATTTGGTGACAGATGCCAAATTCCACCATTTTGAATTTTGCCTAATTCACAAAATTAAAAAAGTGTGTGTGTGATTAAATTTCACAGACTTATCTATATATAAAGCTAGGTGTATTTCTATGTTTAAATATTTGTATGTGCAGGATTAACTTCTAAATTTATCAAAATTAGAATGAGGATTCTAGACATAAGGTTTAGTATCATCATATCTTTATTTTAATCGTCGTAAGGGGGCATAAAAGTGGTGTAAAACTTCTGTTCTGAGAATTAATTTTACCCATCATGAGACACCTATTCTACAAGTCTTTTATATATATATATATATATATATTTATATATATATATATATATAAAATATTTGTTTGTTGTTTATTATCTATGTACGTATACGTTTCGTCCCTTTTCAATCGGGACTCATCAGCATAGAGATATGACTATTCACTACCGGTCGTACGATTCGAAACCCTGGATAACAAGTATTTTTCAACTTGCATCCAACGCCTTAAACCGCGCGCCCACCAGTTGAATAGCCGATAAACAATGATAATTTAACACATATAAAAGCGGCTTGATGTCGAAGCACTCTACTTCTATTAAAGAAGGAGTGATGCATATAAAGCAAGTGACGTCATGCTGTGTTTGTACTACCATTAAGAGGGCTCTACTTGTTTTACGAGGAGCAACAAATATAAAATATTTGTTTGTTGTTTATTATCTATGTACGTATACGTTTCGTCCCTTTTCAATCGGGACTCATCAGCATAGAGATATGACTATTCACTACCGGTCGTACGATTCGAAACCCTGGATAACAAGTATTTTTCAACTTGCATCCAACGCCTTAAACCGCGCGCCCACCAGTTGAATAGCCGATAAACAATGATAATTTAACACATATAAAAGCGGCTTGATGTCGAAGCACTCTACTTCTATTAAGGAAGGAGTGATGCATATAAAGCAAGTGACGTCATGCTGTGTTTGTACTACCATTAAGAGGGCTCTACTTGTTTTACGAGGAGCGACAAATATAAAATATTTGTTTGTTGTTTATTATCTATGTACGTATACGTTTCGTCCCTTTTCAATCGGGACTCATCAGCATAGAGATATGACTATTCACTACCGGTCGTACGATTCGAAACCCTGGATAACAAGTATTTTTCAACTTGCATCCAACGCCTTAAACCGCGCGCCCACCAGTTGAATAGCCGATAAACAATGATAATTTAACACATATAAAAGCGGCTTGATGTCGAAGCACTCTACTTCTATTAAAGAAGGAGTGATGCATATAAAGCAAGTGACGTCATGCTGTGTTTGTACTACCATTAAGAGGGCTCTACTTGTTTTACGAGGAGCGACAAATATAAAATATTTGTTTGTTGTTTATTATCTATGTACGTATACGTTTCGTCCCTTTTCAATCGGGACTCATCAGCATAGAGATATGACTATTCACTACCGGTCGTACGATTCGAAACCCTGGATAACAAGTATTTTTCAACTTGCATCCAACGCCTTAAACCGCGCGCCCACCAGTTGAATAGCCGATAAACAATGATAATTTAACACATATAAAAGCGGCTTGATGTCGAAGCACTCTACTTCTATTAAAGAAGGAGTGATGCATATAAAGCAAGTGACGTCATGCTGTGTTTGTACTACCATTAAGAGGGCTCTACTTGTTTTACGAGGAGCGACAAATATAAAATATTTGTTTGTTGTTTATTATCTATGTACGTATACGTTTCGTCCCTTTTCAATCGGGACTCATCAGCATAGAGATATGACTATTCACTACCGGTCGTACGATTCGAAACCCTGGATAACAAGTATTTTTCAACTTGCATCCAACGCCTTAAACCGCGCGCCCACCAGTTGAATAGCCGATAAACAATGATAATTTAACACATATAAAAGCGGCTTGATGTCGAAGCACTCTACTTCTATTAAAGAAGGAGTGATGCATATAAAGCAAGTGACGTCATGCTGTGTTTGTACTACCATTAAGAGGGCTCTACTTGTTTTATATATATATATTATTAGTTATCCTTACCTTTGTTTTTGTTTTTTTTCACTTGAAATACTTCCATAAGTAACAGAAACCTTTTGGGTGGCTTGAACAGTTTCTAGAAATCCCCCCCCCTTTTTTTTACTAAGGAGTCACCACTTATTAAGGTTAAAAGCCACTAGAGGATAAGGGTTAAGGAGATGAATAGATTGTAGATTGACAGCTGAATGATTATTAATTTTACGAGAGGATTCTTATAAGGACAGTTTATGGCAATTATTTGTTGACATTATATTTGAAGGTGGCCATGTTGTAGCTTGTAGGGAAGCGGTCCTGTGGTAACGTGTTCCACAGATGGGAAGTACTTGGAAATAAACTTTGTTCATGGAAATTACGTTTGAATGTAAGGCACACGGATGAAAAAAAAAAGTTCTTTGCAGTTGTAGTAGTCAAACGAGTTCTTGCTGTGAATGTCTTACAAGGAGGAATCAGAGATTGGAGCTCAGTCGAGCACCTCCCTAGAAATCTCTCATGAAGTTATCTTTCCCTTCAGTTTCTTTTTTTTTTTTATATAAAACATATTTTTTAAATTAAAAGTTTTAAAAAAAGACGGCAAATATTCAACTCTAATGACTTGCCAAGTCACCTGAAACTCGTGTCAATAAGACGGAATATTTTCAACTTAAATCTATCATTGTCCCGCTTAGTTGAATACCGGAAAATTTTGTGTTCAATAATTGCTATCATCCGAGGTCATCCTGCAACGTCTAAGACTTCTCGTGTATTTTTCTCATTTCTACATGACGTATAGGTTATTGTTTTTAATTTTATTTTACTCTGTTTTAAAACAAAAATGTCGATGCAACAATTATTGCTTTTTTTTTTTTTTTTTTTTTTTTTTGACTCAAGTTTGGAGACTCTACTACTTGAGTTAAAGTTTAAAAGCAGAAGTCAAGACAGAAATTACTTTCTAATCCACAGTTTAAAGATTTCAAAATTACTTTTAAATAATTGGTAAATAAACCGCGACTAAAAAGTGCTCAGTTTCTAAAAGGTGGTAGAAATAAGCGTAAAAATAGCATTTTTATTTTTTATTGGCATAAACTAACCCCTTCTCAAAGAGAGAAGGTAAAACCTGGGAGGATAGACTTCCCAGCACTAAATAGAACTATACCTCGGCCCAACAGAAGTAAAGCTATTGTCAGACTGATTGTTGTGGACGTATCCTCGACTGATATGAACAACACCTACTCAAACTGTGTCACGTAAGTATATATATTAATTGAATGACATAATAAAATGAGAAATTAATCAGATTTTATTAAAGTTCAAAAACAATGAGAGATACTGCGTCTTCATGAGTTTTCAAAGAAAATCTTCTCCTCAGAGGACCATTACCGCAATGACATTACTGCAGATAATAAAAATTAAGCTTTGAAAATATTATTGCTCTATACACTATATTGAACTTTGTTTTTATCCTGATAGTCTACTGGTAAAGATATTATTTATATCTTTAAAGTATTATCTTATATATATATATATATAATATGATAATTTTATTTACACAGACATGTACAAAATCTGCGACACTGGCATGTCGATGTTATCGATCAACAGTTACTATAAATTGAGATCTCATCAGGCAGAGTTAGAATCCGATCTTAACCTCAGATCATATTTGGACTTGGAGAGTTTCTCTCCAAATATGATCTGAGGTTAAGATCGGATTCTAACTCTGCCTGATGAGATCTCAGTTTATAGTAACTGTTGATCGATAACATCGACATGCCAGTGTCGCAGATTTTGTACATGTCTGTGTAAATAAAATTATCATATATAAAGCTCTATTTTGATATTGAGCACTTTTTATAAACCCGGTTAAAATTCTCTGGATTACCACCCTGTGGATATTTTTCACCTGGATTATTACCATTATTATTATTATATATATATATATATATATATATATATATATATGGTTGATTTATAATAATCTTTTCTAATTGTAATTATTTTCACAAGATATCCCGTGTTTTTCCCAAAAAAGAAAAAAAAGATGAGATATCGTTGAGGAAATTCACTAAAACAAAATCTTTACTCGACTGATTCCAGTTTCTTTGAATTTCTTTTCGCCTTCTTTTTAGATCCACGCTGAGCTTTTGAACAAGGAAAATCCAAACTTGTATAAAGATGCCAATCATAAACCCGAGCTTGCCATTGCTCTCACCCCTTTCCAAGGACTGTGCGGTTTCCGTGTCATTCAAGAAGTTGCCAAGTATTTACAAGGTAATTTGATATTCTTCGATGGAGGAGAGAAAAAAAACATTTTTTCCTAAAACTATCTCTCACCTTGCCAAAATTGAAAAAGATATTTTTCCTACAATGTGGGAGGATATTTTTTTATATTGCCCTTTTCATCTTTCTACACACAAATCTAACGTATGTATGTGTGATTTTCAAAGTCAGACCCAAATAGCAATCCGTCTGACATATCAATACTTGATTATTCATTCCACTATGTTGTTGGCACGAATATATTTTATTTCGCTTCTTTTTTTTTTCTGAAAATACTTATTCCGGCTAAGTAAACTGTTAGTGGAGGCATTTTCCCTTACGAAACAGATTAAAGGGAGTTTGAAACAGTTTATCGTGTGTAATTTATACTGAGTTTTCTCCCTTGAATTTTCAAAAATAAATATATGAATTAAATGATGTGACTTCAAACGTGTGCGTGTTTGTGTGTGTGTGTGTGCGTGTGTGTGTGTGTATTTGTGTGTGTGTGTATTTTTGTGTGCGTGTTTTTTGCACATTACTATTTATTCTTTACTATTAATCAATTAATGTCAAGTATTAAAACAACTTTTTTTCACAAAATAATTTGATTACAAAATTAAAGTCACCAACATTACTTTTCATTTCGTTGTATACAAGTAAGCCATTTTTCTTTTTTGTATCTATATATATATATATATATATATCGCCATCTCATCCTGCCCAGCTTAAAAACATCAGTTAGGCTTTGTATATGGGAAATAACTGATGTCCTTAAGCTGGGCAGGATGAAATGGCTTGGCCATGTCAAGCGAAGCTTCAGCTGGATCTCCCGGGTCAGAAACATGTCCATCGCATCAAGTCGGCAGACTAGAAGACCAAAGCTTTCTTAGGATGAGCTGTGTAAACGTGACTGTGCAGCTCTGGGGATTACAAACTTAGATCCTCGCGACCGCCGAGCCTGGAGTGGAAGACTTCGATCAAGACTTATAGAGGACTAATCAAAGGCCTGTTCAAAAATAAATCGGATGGAGAATATATATATATAGATATATATATATATATATATTAGTGATTACTTACATTCCAATGACCAAAAAATTCAGTCCTTACTCATATCATTTATTTATTGCAATGGCAAAATTGACGATGAGCTTACAATTGTTTCGCAACGAGTAAAATGCAGCCATTAAACACAATTACTCGTTGGTCTTCAGAAACCACAATGAAAGCCAGATACAAGATGTTATATTGAACACCAGGTCTGTGGAATATATGCATATATATAAGAAGAACACAAAAATTAATTCCCTGAACAGAACCGTTTTGTGCCACTTTTATGTCCTTTTACAAAGATTAAAATCAAGATATAATGCAACAAAACCTTATGGCTAGAATCCTTATTCCAATTTTGATTAAAATCCATTACTTAGTTGGTGTCTAATGACTATGAATCTAATTTAATGCAAATTTTAAATATTTGAATTTTCAAATGGGAAGTTGTGCGTATATTATGACCCCTAAAACCCCTTTAAAATACTCCAAAGAAACTGAAATGTGAAGAATATTTATTAATTAATGTCTAATACGTGTTGTTAAAATGTCACAAAAATTGAAAGTATCTGAATTTTCACCCCTTTTTACCCTTTTTGCATAAAACTAAATTAAACTAAATATAATCCACATTACGACCCCTTACACCTAGCAGTTGTGTTCCAAAATTCAGAAAGATCAGTTAATTATCTTAGAGGAGGTAATCGTATACATACAACTATATAAACATATACTTAACTTAATGCCATAACTGTTGTTTGTACAGCAGCATTGCTTCCAACAAAGCTTTCATCAGGTGATGTGTCTGGGTTCAGGCATACTTTAGGGGCCGAAGCATCATTAGAGCACCCCAGCAGTATCTCACAATACTACCAGACTTTGTTGGATTGTCATAACTTTGTGGGATTGGCATATCCACGCTGATGCAGTTAGAGCTTTGTCTTGTATTTTCTTTATGTATTTCCCCGTTTGATGGTTAGAGATCAAGATTATTCAAAAATGTGGAGGTTGAGTTGGCAATCCGACTTCGATAGGAAATGCAAGGGTTTTCCAGCCATTTCTGACACATTGTTTTTGTAGATCTTCATATCTTTCCAACTTGCACTGGTACCATAACCAGGATGGGATTATACTGAATTTAGTGTATCTTGTGTAGTTTCTGACTTTTAGTTGGACACACGCACAGAATTACAACTTTAACCAGCAATAACAACTGCAAATAGTTGAGGGGCGCTATCAAAATGTGCATAAATTCCGAATAGTCTCCGTCTTTATTTTTTTTCCTTCTAACCGAACAACAACAACAAAAAAAACACTGCTGACCTTTGTTTTGTATTCGTCTTGCTGTAACAAATGAATCTAACATCTATTTTGGGTTCGACCAAGTCTGTTTTTGGTTGCCATGTGAGAAGGGGGGGTAGTAGTTTTATGAGGGGAGGGGGCGAAATAATCAGTCACTTGCTTCCTGGATGTTTCTACTCCTCACTTGGTCAGCTATCGTACATTTTCATCATCTTTATCATACTTTAGGTCTAACGTTTATAATTTGCAGTTTTTTTTTCTTTATCTTTTTTTTTTTTTTACAAACATGCCAACCAAAAAGATGTTTTTTCGTGCCTTTCTATAAATGACGCACCAATTCCTTTTTATGAACTTATCTATTATTTTGTCTTTTTTAACGAAGAAGCCATTCATTCTCTTGTGTGACGACGATTAGTTATTATTCCACGTCTCGTTAAATCATGCCACGATTTCAATAAAAAGGTGGTCAACTTTGTCGCTCAAACATTTTCTTATTTTAAGGAGTCGACTGTTGAAATGAAACTTTTAAGACACATTTTCAACGATTTATTCCTTAAAACATTGGCCAAGATTTATAAAGAATAAAACTTTAAATAAATTTTCGTTCTTTTCTAATTCTTTACCCCCCCCCCCCTCCCCCAATTCATTTGTCATGTTTCTGGAAAGAGGTGCGGAGTCATACCTAGACAGCAGAAAGCAACTGGCAAATGATAAATTAACGATACATTCTTTTAATACATTTTTATCTTATAAAAAAAAATAAAAATAAGAGTCGTTAAATTTTTATAACATCAGTCCGACAGTGACTTTGTTGCTGTCGGACTGAGGTTAGGGTTAGGGTTAGACTGAGGTATGGTTCTTCCGTTCAGCCTCCCAGGCTTTACCTTCTCTCTGAAAAGGAGTTAATTTATTTTTAATCGCCTGAGGTGCCCCTACCGGGGAATGCCGACGGGGCTGCTCAGACCTTTTTTGTCGCCCAGAGTGCACTTATCCTAATGCACTGGCTTTTAAAACCACACTTGACCTTGTGTCAACCTCCTGGCGAGAAGATAAATAATATCTTTGTTTTAATCTTTCCTCATACAAATGTCGATAAAATTAAATTTTACTAAAATCTGAACGACTTTTTACCACCGTGCTTCCTTGAATACGTCCGATTGATAGTAAATAATAGCACTACACTGAACGGGTTCGCTTTTGTAAACAAAACAACAAAAAACTTCAGTGCATTTTTCGGTGTACAAGAGAAGCTGGAAAACGGCAGTTTGCGGTAGAGGCATTCAGTTTCTTCTTCACGAGTGACAGAATCGACTATCTTGTAAATCTATTTCCCTTTTCTCTCTTTTCCCTCTTATTTAATAGGCACCTGCCCCTACCCGGCGTTGCCCGGGATACACTGAAATTATTTTAGTTTTAAATTTTTATTTGTTTGCACATGTTTAAACTTATACAGAAAAATAAATAAAATTTAGTTGTAAGGTAGACAATTGATATTATATTTTTCAATATAAAATGAGTTATACCCCTTGCTGAGTTTTATTTTAAGGTGATTATTTAAAAATGTGTTACATTACCAGTCGTCTGGACGAGGCTAAGTAATTTTTAAAAATATTGTACAATAATAATAAATAAAATTCACTAGTCAGAAACAAAGTTTAATTTATCAGCTTAAATGCTATTTGGGTCTGACTTTGAAAATCCGACAAGATAACTTTATATATTAGATAATGATTGACGGGAAAACAAATGTTGCATTTGTTTTCTTCTTACCACACGTAAGAAATTCTTCAAACAATCTTTCTTCACCAAAAATTATAGAAAAGAGTTTTCATTATCACTGAAGTCTCCAACTTTCAATTCTTCAAGATTCTTTTGTTCGTCTTTTTCAGATATTCCCGAATTCCGTAACGTCGTTGGTAATGAAAAAGCTGTTAAACTGATCACGGCCAGCAAATCGATTGACATGCCCTTACATAGAATTGCAATGAAAGATGCGTTTGAATCGATGATGATGCGCGAAAAGACCGTTCTGAACAGTGAACTTCGGAAATGGATTGCCAAAATTATGGAAATGGGTAAAATGTTTTGTTTTAAAAAAAAAAAAAAAAAATTCATCTGGGTTTTCGTAATCTCCTATCCTTATTGGCAGAAGTTATTCTGTGTGTGAAAGTCGTTGAGACAAGACCTGTGAAATGGATCTATCTCTACCTCTATCTATTGCTAGTCTTTCTCTACTCTATCGTTATTTCCATGGTAGATACTCAACTCGGCTCCAAACTCTGATCCCCCCCCCCCCCCCCGTAAAACATTTGCAACAAAAACTCATCTAGCTACAACCACTGAATAATTTCCCTTTTTATCTCTGTGTACCTAAAACTAAATGGAACTTTCATGAACAAAGTTTATTCCCAAGAACTTCCCATCTGAGGAATACAATACTCCGGGGCTGCTTCCCAGCTGACTACAACATGGTCGTTTTCAAGTCCGATGTTAACAAATTCTTTCCAAGCTGTCCACTTAAATAATCAATTTCACCCATCGTTTCCAATCCTCTCATAGTATTGTTCACCATTCAACTGACAATTTCATTAACATTTATCCTCGAGTGGCCTTTGGACCTTGATAAGTGATTACTCACTAACTAAAAAAAAAAAATTTTGACAAAAAAAAAAAACATTAATTCCACATCTTTATAGACAGGTTTTCCCAAAAATATTATCTGTAAACTTTATATCAGTAAAGATTTTTGCAAATAAACCGACATCCTTATGTTTAACTTTGCCCTCATAGGGAGGGGCAAATAAATAGGGATTTTAACTCAAAGATGAGATGTAGAAAGAATTGTTTCCTAGGTATTAACTCTACAATACTTCAAATATAATCCATACTTAATCCTCAAACTATAATCCGTACATTTGTTTAAAATCCTTAGAATATAATCAAAATTTACCCTTAGAATATAATCCATTATTAATCCTTAGAATATAATTAAAACTCAAACTATAATCCCTACATTTGTTTAAAATCCTTCAAATATAATCCATAATTAATCCTTAAAATATAATCCATAAGTAATCCTCAAACTACATTTGTTTGAAATCCTTCAAATATAATCCATAAGTAATCATCAATCTCTAATTCATACATTTGTTTAAAATCCTTCAAAAATATAATCTATACTTAATCTTCAAACTATAATCTGTACATTTGTTGTAGATCCTTAAAATATAATCCATAATTAATCTTCAAACTATAATCTGTTCATGGACACTTGGTGATTTTTTATTTTATTTATTTATTTTTTTTCTGATGTGAGTTCTTTATTGAAAACGTCTTGGTCTATTATCTATATGTAAATAAATAAAGAGAACTCATCCGTTTGTATGTGTATCCCGCTAAAATTTAAAAACTAGAATATGTTGACCTCTTTTCATTGGTGTAACTTTAGTTTCATTTCATTAGACAATTCCGATGATCGAACATTGAAAATTTAAACTCCATCAGTTTTTAATTTATGTTTGTTTAAAAAATTTCACTTTCTCCAAAAAGCTCAACATTTCTTTTTCTTTTTCTTTTGTTTTTTCTTTTGTTTTTCTCCAGAGGAACAATGTGAAGACATTTCTCCGTATAATGGGGAAGTCCTGTTAAAACTCAACCGAGAATTCCCAGGAGATGTTGGATGTTTCGCTGTGTATTTTCTGAATCATATTACTCTCCAACCAGGCCAAGCCATGTTCCTTGATGCCAACTTACCTCATGCCTATTTATCTGGAGGTAAAACAACAACAAAATTTCGTTTCATCAACCATTTTACATTTTTATTTTCATGATTTTTTTTTTGATGTTTAGAAACCAAATGTTTTCACGAAAAATGTATGCCAAAACCTTGGGGAAAAAAATTATTGTAGACTAGCTGATCCGACCCGGCTTTTCCCAGGACTATAGGGCGTTTATACTAAGAACAAAATATCTATATGATAACAGTGAATGTACGTGTGTCCGGCTCGCTTCATTAATCACGTATGCAAATTTAATTCTATGGGCAAAGAGGAGGAGGCTTAATTTTTATAACTCATAATAATAATAAAAAAGAAAGAAATAATAATCACTTATGCAAGTTTAATAATATCTGATAATAAAAACTAATTGGCTTTGCCGTCTCGCTATCACTCCACAAAGTTTGCTACTTGAAAGATTAATTTAAAATAATAAACATTTCATCCATAACTTTGTAAACACGGTACAAAATATTTCATGTAGATAGGTAAATTTGTTTATCTTTTAATGTGAGCGTAAAGAAAGGAAAAGAAATCAATTTGCTTTTTCACTTACGATTTAGAAATAGATCACAATTTGTTGAAAATCAAAAAGAGAAAGGAACATTTGAACACAGATGCTAAATATTTGTCAAGGAAATAAATCAATATTGCGAAACAGAACTATTTGTTATATTAAAATCAAAACAATCATTGAATTAATAAAATGTGATTTTTCAAAACCAATATGCAAATTAGTTAACCTTGCGACTGATATCACATACACAAGTATATTAAAAAGATGTTGCGTCTATTGTGTAAATTTGAATCAACTTGAAATAGGGCTTTACCGTTAGAGCGAGAAATTGGACCAAATTTGCCATTTTTTTCATTTAGAAGAAAGGAAAGGGAAAATATTCCCTTATTATTAAAACAATAATTATTAGTTTTGTCTTTTTGTTAACGAGAGAAAGGGGGCAAGAAAGAGTTGTTTTTTTTTTGGGGGGGGGGGTTCTAATAAGTTTCGTTTCAGTGATTTTAAGTTAGGAATTAAATTGTGAACGGCTTGTAAATATATCTGACGTCTTCACAAAACTTTGAACTCGTTATTTTCAACTAAAAAATTTATGATTAAAAATAGTTATAAAAAATTTAATGGGTATAAGCAATAAATAAAACATTAATTTTAAATTTTAATGTTTTTTCTTTCTTTGGGGGTATGGCACAGTTTCGTTGGTACTCCTTAAATGGTAAAGTTTCGTTGGTACTCCTTAAATGGTAAAGTTTACAATAAAAATAAATTATGCGCCCACGTTACTCACCCTGTTGCCTAGAATACATATTCCATAATGATAAGTTCAATATTTTAGGATTTTACCAAGCGCATGCATATTATTGACACTCACGTGCGTGCACCAATCCTGTTAAAGTGCAGTAAGTTAATGAAATGAGTTTTTATGGGTTTTTTTTTTATATAAGTACTAACCTATGCATACACATAAACCTATGGAAGCACGCAGCAAGGAAGATTTAGTTTTATTTTGTTAGTTAAGAAGTTGTATATTTTTCACAAATCGGAAGTGATCGACCAACAACAAGTGATTAAAATCTTTTATTTGGCAAAAAAAATATAGAAAAGTGCAACAAGCCATGCAAAAATACAGGTGGTTGCCATTTACATCCGCATACAGTCTGAACGTTTATCCAAAGCCGCTTTAAACCTGGATATGGTAGTCATCGTCATGACCTCCTCTGGCAGGTTATTCCACGGAGCAGAAACACGGATAGAGAATGCTGCCTTTTTTCTATCGAGCCAAAAGCAACGGCGGTACATCTTTTGCGGCTGCCCGCGGAAAACACGACTTTGGGCTGGAGTGAAAATCTCCTCGAAAGGTAGATTTACATTCCTGTTGATGATATTGTACGCAAGAATCAAGTCACCTCGTATCCTCTGCTGCTCAAGTGAGAATAGATTTACTTTTTGTTGGTAAGCGTGGAGAGTCCTGTCACCATTCTGGTTGCCAACTGTTGAACACGCTCCCATTGTACAATATCTTTTTGTAGATGAGAATTTGTTGTTTGAAATGGAAGTTAACAGTGTATGTCTCGATCTGTATGTTATTGAATTTAATGCCTGGCCGGATATAGTGTGTAATCAATGAAATCGTTTGGAATGTAAATTTTCAATAGCAAACAACAGAGACAACTAAATAACGTAATTGACTGGATAGTCAGAATCAGATTTATCAGATACATTGCTATTTATGTCCAACATGGAAAATCTGACAAGATTAATTTATATGTTAGATGGAGAAAAAGCTTAGGCTCTGAGATTTTCGTTTGAAAGGCTATTAAAAATGAAAACGGTCCATAAAAGGCAATCATCATCATCATCATCATCATCATGTTCATCATCATCATCATCATCATCATGATGTTCATCATCATCATAATCATCATGATGTTCATCATCATCATCATCTGTAAAAAGATACAAGAGATGTCACAACAATAAATATTTGACAACTTGTTAAGACGTGGAGGAATGCTATGGAAAGTGAATGCCTGAGAGTGAGCGTTACCGAGACCAAAGTGATGATCAGTGGTTGTAGTGTTGGAAATTACCCCAAAAAGAGAAAAGTTCCTCAGTTTTTTGTGGTAAAGGAGTCGGGTGCAACTCAATTTTTTGTAGTACATGCAAGCATTGAAATGATAACCGGGTTTGTGCGCAAGAAGTGTAAGATGATAAAGATGGATGACAACTCAGATGTGGAGAAAGTATATTTGGATTTCAAAGTTATTGAGGTTGTAAAGAAGTTTTGTTACCTTGGTGATAGCATTTGAGCACAAGGTGGAACAGGTGATAATGTTACTGCAAGAGTTAGGAGTGGATGGAGTAAGTTCAAGAAATTTTGTCATTACTAACCAGCAGAGCATTAACAGTCGGCCTAACAGTCATGTGTACACAGTGTGATGATTTATGGAAGTGAAGCCTGGCCAGTGAGTGTTGAGGACATGCGTTGCATGGCGAGAAATATGAGAATGATCTGATGGATGTGTAATGTGAGTGTTAAAGACAAGCCTAGGGGAAGATTAAATCTGGACAGTATCGGGAGATGTGTGCAGTAGAGTAGATTTCGATGGTATGGCCAGATTGAAGGAATAGATGAGAGTTCTTGGGTTAGTAGATGTAGAACAGTTTATGTAGCAGGGTTAGTTCACAGGGGAAGGCCAAGGAAAACATGAAGAAAAGATAAGACCTGACCCAGAGATTGGTTAGTTTGGAAATCAATTTCTACAAACTGTCTAACACATGCCAGCGTGAAAAATGGATGTTAAACCGAATATGATGATGATGATGATGATGATGATTTGCAGAACTATGATACATATCTCTGTTATGTGTGAATAACCTGAATCGAGGCCAAGGAACTTTTCAGTGCATGCAATTTGAGTCCTAAAGGCCTATGCATAGTGATATAAGAGTTGGATTTACAGAAGCTAGGGTCTCACGGCACATCACTGGAATATTACTTGTTGGATAATGCACTTGAACTGCGTATGGTAGTCCACGCTTTTTTAAGAGACAGCAATTTCTGATTGTTCAGTCGACTCTGACTCTGCTGGCAAGATCAGAATCGCAAATAATGTTCGGCCAATGGTTGAGTTAGTTCTTGATAGCTACTGTGTCACCATCTTGTAATGGATGGAGATCATGTGCATATCTGTTGTATCTCTTCGTCATTTGAGTTTTGCGTTGATAAATAGATAATCTCTTCACAACGTTGTACTTCAACTATCCATTGCAGGTGTGGTTTGTAGAGGATTGCTTGAGGTGGGAGAAAGTTACAAAATCGATGTTGCGCCAGGGATCAGCAAATATCTTGGACAAGGGTGTTGCAATATCACGGAATAGTTCTGGCCACCCTGTCATTGTCTAACCTTTTTTTTGCGTGTCTTTATACGTACGCAATCCTTTGTACAGTGCAAGATCTTGGGCTGCAGACAAAGAAGCGCTGCATCGCATCGTCCTTCTCTTCACATTCAGATTGTTCGGTCGGGTTTGTAGCCCCATCTGGCCATAGAAACTTTTGATCGTCCCATTCCTGATCTCTGGCAGTGGACTCAGGGTCCTTCTTAGCTAGGAGGGAGAGCTTCAGAGGGGGGGATTCTCATGCAATGGGAGAGGGGCATTTTCTAGCCCTCTAGTCCACAGCTGCAGTCTGATCTCTTCCTGAGATGTTGTTAGGGGCTCAACATGGCTGAGGAAGCTTCTCCTTGATTTCAGTCATTGGGCCATTTGTTCATGTCCATGAAGGAGATGGTGTTTATCAATGGTAGTCTTTGTGATCTCGACTCAGCTGGCAACTTCTCGTCTCACATCTGCATGGGCAATGCCAGCGAGGAGATGCAGGTTGTCTCATGAACTACTAGGACCTTTGTTTCCGTTTACTACTCTTTTAACGGCAAGCTCTTCCCAGCCATTCGATTGAGGGTATATTACTGGTGATAACCACTACGTCACGACCCCGGTTTTCGGGAACTGCTGAAATGGGGCAGATGTAAAGGTTGTGCCACCAGCACTACTAAGCTCTTTTCCACGTATGTGAAATACTCTTTGACAAATTGATGTTAATTTGGAGAATGTAGCATGGCTTTGTTTTATGTGGTACAGAATAAACCATCTGGAGAGTCTGAACAGACGATATTCACGTGATGTAGAAGAGGTCCATGATTGTCTGCTGGAAAGACTCATCTGAGGATGGGTTTATCGTGATTGGCTAGCGGGTTCGATTCGGGTTGGTGGATTCATGAAGGTGAGGATGCGTCTCATACAGTGTTAGTTCTGTTCATCTTTTTCATATTGAAAACTAGAAAAATACCTGTCCCAGGACGGGTACCATTAATTCTCCGAACAAAACAGTTTTGCACCACTTTTATGTCTCCTTACGAAGATTAAAATCAAGATATAATGATACTAAACCATATATCTAGAATCCTTATTCTAATCTTGATCATAATCCATTACATGATTTTCATTTGAGAAAACAAACTGGAACCCCATTATCTTTTTCCACCAATCTATGCGTCTTGGTGAATTAACGGTTCAATTTGAAATTGCTGCAAAGACCAGCGACACAAGTTTGAAATAAATCTACTGCATGCTTAATTTTTCTTTACCCGATGGGGATTACGGATCTTTGTTAACTCCTGTGCTGAAAAGTGAACCTGTGGCCTGTATATTTTTCTTTCTGAACATCATGGAAGATGGGTGAGAAAGATGACATTTTCACTAAACCTATTTTATTACATTACATGTAACTGTGGATCCATTTTTCTTAACTCTGAGTTGCTTCTGCCCATCGTCTGAGGGACCAAGAAGGCTCTAAAAGGGTTCCCTATCCATCCAGAAAAGTCAGGTTGAAAATAAGTTGTGAATCTTCAATTTAAAGAATCTTTAAGAAAAATAGAATAAATATGCATTTTCTTTCTTCTAAAAAAAAATAAAGATTTTTTAAAAAATGCATTTTTTTTTTTCTCCTAATTTGAGACATTTCGTTTTCTCCTCCAACTCTCATATTCTGTTTGTCGTTTTTAAGATTGCATGGAGTGTATGGCCTGTTCTGATAACGTTGTCCGTGCTGGTCTGACCGTCAAGTATGTGGATGTGCATACATTATGCAAGATGTTGGACTACACTGGACGACCACCGCAAAAGGCAATTTTCTCTCCCATTCAAGATACGGAAGATCCTTATGCGACTATCTTCAAACCGCCCGTTATGGATTTTGCTGTCATCCGTATTGAGGTAAGAGACACAACATTCTTTCATGTTTGTCGTTTGTATTCTTTCTACATCATATACAAGTGTGTATAATTTTTATGTATTCAATGGGGACTACGGATTGGACAGAATCTGTGTTTTGGATACTTTTCTTATTACTAATCGAGAATGCAAATTCTTAGCGAATTGCGCCTTTTTTTTTTTTTTTTAAATCGAAAAAAGCGGATCTCTGCTTAAAATCGCTAGAGCCTCCCACGGATGTTTTCCACTTTTTCAAAAGCTTTTTTCGGCACTATTTAGCTAGATTTTATTTCTATCGCATTTTCTTTTCTCTCTCTTCCTCTGTCAGTCTTGCCTTCCTTTTCTCTCTTATGAGTTCTCTCTAAAAACGTTACTTTTGCCGTGAAGGCTAAAACCTCAAACGATTCATGATTTTTGTTTCATCAAAGAATGACTTCTCTTATGTTTTACCCAGATTGATGTATCACTAAGTAAAAAAAATGTTTGCAAATTATTTTGAATGTTTTTACTTATCCAAGTTGTTTTTTTCACTACCCTTTCTACACATCCCCCCCCCTTATTTTTACCTCTGATTAATCTTTACTCTTTCTGTCTTCAGCTTCCGGAAGATGTTGCCCAGTATCAGTTGAGACCGCTAAGCAACGCTAGCATCTGTATTGTGATCAGCGGTGAATGTGAAGGAACCACTCAGTCGTTGCAAAATCCTCTCAAACTCAATCCGGGATCCGTATTTTTTATCTCTGCCAGTGAAACTGTGACTCTCAAATTGGAGTCGGGCAGCATGCTGATTTTCAGGGCCTACCCCAACCTTTAATGGAGTTTCTTTAAAAAAAAAAAAAAAAAAAAAAAAAAACCCGGAACCCTTCCCAACCCCCCAAACAGTCCACTCCTTAAAAAATACAAAAAAAAAAAACTGGAGGTTCGTCTGGTAGTGATTTACTGTACTTTTTTTTTTCTTTTTTTTCAGGGGGTGGGGATTTTCACCCGTACTCCCTCCCTCTCCTAAATTTTGCTGGGTAACTTAAAAAGTTGTTGCATAAGATCAACTAAAACAGTCTTAAAAATCATCTGTTGAAGCAACAGGACACCCCCCCCCCCCAACTCCAACATAGAAAACATGGTTATTATAACTTCCCGCCCAAACCCAAGAGAAAAAAAAAAAGATTGCCCAGAACCTTTTTAAAATAAAAAGCTCAATAATGGAGTAGTTCTTTTTTTCAAGAGACATTAAAAAGCTCAAACAGTTAACTGTCTTCAGGATTTTTTTTTTTTTTTAATTTATTACCCCCTTCGTCAGCCTCTCATACACTTTAAACTAAAAAATGACATTAATAATTGCTGGTCTACGCTGGGGAGATATTGCTACTAGTGGTATCTGCGGTATCTCCCCATATTAAAATTTTCTCACATGATTGGTTTGAGTTCCATGGCTACCAGGCCTGTTAAAGATATCGCCTTGCTTTAAACAATTCAAGTCTGCCTTAGATCAAGTTTGAGAATAGCTCAAACAGTTGGGGATGAAGTTTTTCGAAAACTATTTGAGCCGTCTTTATTTAGTCTCACTTTAACTTTTAGTAATTTGTAAACATCTTTAAAATGTGAATTTTGGTTTTTAACAATTTTCTTTTAAAGATTTTTTTTTTAAACAAAATATTTTTTAGACGATTGCTACTGTTGTTCCATTTACTTTGAAAAACAAAAATAGAACAGAAATGACGTTTGCTCCAATCAACTCTTTCCTTGGTGAACGAACCCCTTTGTGCAGATCACCCAATATCGCTTCAGAATTTAAAAAAAAAAAAAAAAAAAAAAAAAAAAAAATTGTACCTAATAGCATCTATGGTGTTTTTATTTAAGACCAGACGGATAATTAACCATAATTCAGGAACATCTTTATTTTTAAGAGATACCTGAAAAGTTTGTCTTTCAAATATTACACCTACTGTCTGATGTATATTGGCAATTCAGTATACTGTGGAAGGATATGATCAGTTTGATCTATTATTCAATCAATTTTTTTTTTTGAGGGGGGGGGGGGTAGTATTCTTTATAACCAATCTACATTTTTTTTATATATATATATATAGTATAAATAAATGCTCTAATTATCTTGTAAAGTAAATCTTTAGTAATTTTAGTATCAAATAATATTGTATTTACAAAAGATTTTTGGTAATAAAAAAAATCCTCAAAGCTGACTTTGAAGAATTGATTTTTCAGTATTAAAATTTTAGTAGTTCTTTCACAACACATGGATTTGAAATGTAATGGATGCCAACAGAACGTTTTTGGTCATCACGGACATGCACTAATCAATAATATATCATACAGACACAAGGGACATCAGATGAAATCTTTTTAATTACTTTTTCATTGCATCCAATCTTTTTTTTAAGGGGTGGAGGGTGATAACATACATACGAACCTGAAATTGCCTTATGCACTAATATAATTATAGCCTATCACTCAATGTCGCTTCAGAATAATTTTTAGTTTGTACCCCCAGCCCACAAAAAAATTTTTTAAAGAATTAAAAAAAAATTAAGAATTGATTTCTTTTATGTTAGGTATCTCTAAAAAGAAAATAGCTATAAAAAATGTATAAATTGTTATGTACTTATGTGGTAGCTGAAAAAAAAAAAAAAAAAAAAAAAAAAAAAAAAAACTACACCCAAAATTATGCAAATTCATCCAGTATTTATTAAATTTAAAGTGATTTTTTCTCAGTCGCCATTTTTGTTAAATTTTCCAGAAAATTATCTCCCTTGCTTAATCAGAAAGCTGAACTGGGTAAAAAAAAAAAAAAAAAAAAAAAAAAAAAATTGCGATATGCAAGATTATTTTTTATTTAATAAATACTGGATGAATTTGCGTAATTTTTTTCTGTACAATCTTATTTTCAGCTAACAAAGTTTATACATTTCTTTAAATATCGTAGCAAAACTAAAGCACTGAAAACTTTTCAAAAACACTTTGGAAGCCTTTGTATTTTCCTGCTTAGAGCTGAACTATTTTGCATTACAATTTCATAACTAAAAACTGGTTTGTAATCAAGCGTGATTCTTTTCCACCCATGAATAAATTGAATATCCAATAAAAGAAAAAACTGACTCTGCATCTCTAATACCGTTACCACCCCCCCTTTATTTTCCATGCAAATAAACAAGAGTGGATTATTTTTAACACAAATGTGAAGGGTTGCATCTTGAGTTTTAACCTAGAGTGACGCAGCAGAACAGTACAAGCATTTTTTTTTTTTTGTTACCTGATCTCCTACAAAATAAGGACTAGACAATGGTTAACAAATTTGCAAAAAACAAACTTTCAAAAATTTCTTCAATTTTTTATTTTTATGAAAGACAAGTTTTTGTTTATATTATTGAGAGGGAAGGGGAGTATCCAGTTTTCAAAAAAAAAAAAAGTCTAAACAGCAGGGTCTCAAATTCTTATTTCCAGGGAATGTCTTAGAACTTAAAACGTGATGTCCTTGTGTCATACTCGGGTTATTTATTTGTTTGGAACTACAGCGATAACCAATGGGTGAGAGGGGTAGATTTGGCTTTCTCATGAGAAATGTAGTGCATATTTCGTCGTTGCAGCTTTTTATTTTTTTTTTATTTACAGAAAGAAAAAAAAAAGAATGACAATAAATAAGAAATTGCAATAAGTCTAGATTTGAGAGGGGGGGGGGTAGAAAGAAGAAATTAGAGAAATTGTGGTACCCCCCCCCCTCCTCCTAATCATTCCTTAAACCAATAAAGAAGGCACACACAAAGACTCTTCCACACACCCACTTCAGGGAGGGGGTACAGTGTTAATATTTGAAGTCACCTTAAGCCAAAAACCACAAGATAATACCTATATCAGGCCTGGCAACAACACAATGATAGAATAAATACGTCAGTCCTGGCGTATTTATTCTATCACAGTGAAATAAGTGTTTGTTTGTTTTCTTCATCTATGACAAATGATAAAATTTGCAACGAATATCAAAATTATTTTCGTTAGAGTATTTTCAAAGTTTAACGATTTTGTAAAATGCTGAACTTTGAATAAAATCAAAGTTAGCATGAAAACAGAATTGACTCATTCGATACGGCGAAGATTTTTTTTGGGTTTTTTTTTTTTTTTGTACTTTCGTCTAATACATAAATGTAAGCTGTGCAATGGATCCATCAAACGATATTTGATTCTGACTAGCCATTCCTTCCTTGCAGCATGTTCTACCCACACACACAATTCACTTTCTTTCCAAGACAATACTTATTCTCGCAAGTAAGATTAATACAATGGAGACAATTTTAAATTAAACAAACTTAAATTGTAGAGGACATACTCCTATTTTCACTTTAGAGTTAAATGAGTCATCTCCCTTATAGAGCTTTTTTTTTATATCTTTTGACTAACTTTTTTTCTTTTTTTTTTAAACTAAACTGACATTAATGCTATGCTTCACATTAAAATGGTCTCAGTTATTTAAGTTCCTTACCTGATTGGTAAGAGTTGCATGTCTGCCAGGCTTGTTATAGCTATTGCCTTGTTTTAAACAATTCGGGGGGGGGGGGGTAAATGAATTGGTCTTATTAAAGCTGCAAACTTATGAAAAACAAATCTTTTCTTATTTGAAAAGAAAGTCAGATTTGAGGAGGAAAGGTTTTTGGGTTTGTTTTTTTTTTTGTTGAAGAACTGGATTAGAAATAATTTGAATGGGATAACTGGAAAATGTAACAACAACAACTTATAACAAGGGGAGGGGGGGGGGGCGTATTATATATATTTTATAGCATTTGGCATCACCAAAATTGATCAGCTGCTAAAATAGATACTTTAAGTTATTTTGTAAAGGGGCAAGATTAATGCACTTTTTTTTTTTAATAAATTTTTTTATCCGAGAACTCCAAGTATGCAGGCGAGAGGGGTAGAATGGTTGGTAAAGTCCCGCTGAGGCGTTATCGCTGTCATTTTTTTTTTTTTTTTGCGGCTAAGGCTACCGTTTCTGGGTGAAAGTGAGTAGCTTTTGACTTTTTGTTTAATACGCAAGATGGTCAAAGAATTCTGCTGTCAATTTTCTGTCAGGAGAGAAAAACGACTCCAGTGTTGACATGTGCTTCAGTGAAGGACACTGCTAACATCCCACATCTGAAAAAAAAAACAAAAAAACTGGAAATTATTTTATTTTTTGCGGACATCCTTTACAATAGAAATCTTATTAAACCATTGATCTCATATATGGACAAAAATCATCAACTTTTTTTTTAAACAAAATAGCTTCTCACAAGTAAAACTGGGACGTTTAATTCATTTTCTCAACTCAAGCAGAGGAGGTGGTCCATAATTATCATATTCCATTTTACATGCTGGCATATGTTGGATGGCTTTTAGAAATTGACTGCCAAACTAACCTAGCGTTGGCTAGGTTTTTGTTTCTCAGGAAGTGATAAGGATGGACCTCACATGTTTTTTGGTTTTCCCCTGTGAACTGAATTGCTACATCTACTAACCCAAGAACTCTCATCCATTCTTTTGACGTGGCCATACCATTAAAGCCTCCTGTTCTGCACACATCTCCCTATACTTTCCAGATTTAATCTTCTGCTGGGTCATCAAATCTATGCCTGTCTTTAAGACTCGCATTACACATCCTTTATATAATTTCTCCATGCAACGCCTGTCTTCAACCCTCATTGGCCAGGTTTTTTATTTCTATTTTTCACATTGCGTACACATGCCCAATAGATCGGTCGATAGCGGTAACACTGCTGATTAGCAATGGCAGAAATTGCTCGAATTTAAATTGCACGATCTCCCATGATATCACGACAGTAACAAAACTCATGAACAACCCGAATAGTTTTGCCATCCAAATAAACTTTCTCGACATCCGAGTTCTCCTCCGTCTCCATTGTCGTACACTTCTTAAACTGGTTAGCATCTCTTAAAGTGCAATGGAATTACAGGTAGGTTGCAAGTACCACAAAAAATGAACTGAGGAGAACTTTCCTCTTTCGAGTAGATTCCAACACTACAACCACTGATCATCACTTTGGTCTCGGTAACATTTACTCTCAGACCTTTACTTTCCATAGCATTCCTCCAAGTCTTTAACTTAAGTAGGCCTTAAATACAATGTCTAGTCGAAATACAGCAGGAAAAAAAAGAAAGGCCGTGCCAGTAGCACTAATGCTGCTGGTAATGTCTTGGGCTTCGTAGATCCCAGGATGCGTGGATCTTCAGGGCCTATGGATTCCATCAAGCCTTGCCAAAGACAGGAGTGGAGAGAAAGACTTAGATTTCGAGACTAGACAGTCAGGCCCCACCTTCATCAGAGGATTAATTGTGGCCTGATTCAACAAATAAACCGGTTGATGATGGTCATCTATTGTTTCACAGGCGAGTACTAAATCATCAGCATCTCTTCCGGACAACACTTCTAAGGCACAACTGAAAAGCAACGGACTCAGTACAGAACGCTGATGTTGTCCACTTTAATCTGCTGTTAAACCACAACTGAGCCTTTCTGTACAAAACTTGAACAGCCACTTGCTTACCCATAATCAAGGAAGTAGTTAACTGGTCAATGGGAAAATTAAGGTTCTAGCCTTCTTTACCTATCGAACATTGGGTTAGTAAAGGAGAACTTTAATGGAATATTCGAATATCTATGTATCTAATATAGAGATCAAGTGTTAGCCCCAGAAAGAGGCTCCTTGATTTTTGAGACTTAAATGAAACAATATGTAAAGCTTACCAAACAACATCTCATCAAAAGTTTTCTCCAAATCCATAAAAGCAAAAATGCAGGTTCTTACATTTTGATTACTTTGATTAAACACATAAAATCAAATGCTTGAACGACATAAGAAGCTCAAATCTTCCGCTAGCATCATAAGATTACTGAGGCTGAGTTCATCAACGTTTTTTTTTCATATATATTTTAATCATACAATATCTTCCAGGTTTAGGAATGTTAAAAAAAAAAATTAAAAAAAAAAAAAAAAATTTTTAAACTAAAAAATAAAATAAATTAAAATTTTTTTTTAAAACTTCCAATTTAATTTGTCTAATTAGCCATAATTTGCAATTAACTGACAAAGTGACCCGTCTTTCGCTAAAGTTCTGTTTATCACTTTCCAACTCTCTCACTGAGTTGTTTATTCCCCCCTTCCCCCTCGTGTGCTCCCTCTGCCTGTTTAAAAAAAAAAAAAAAAATTAAAGAATCTACATAGAAAATAAAAATGTATTCATATGTAAAAACAATTTTTTTGGAGAGACAATGAAAGTGATCCCAAGTCTCCAAGTACCCCGTTCTTCCAAGGGAGCTATAACCCCAAAATCGTGAATGCATTCATGATTTTGGTGACAACATTTTTTTTTTTTTTTTTTTTTTTGATTCATTTTCTTTTTTGTTCCATGCAGAGAGAAAACGAGAGTAGGATTCCCAGGTTCGACATTAGTTAAAAAACGAATTATAACATACGAAACTTTGATCTAGGAACCTGGAAACGATGGTTTTAGTAGTAGTATTTTGTGACTCCTTACTTAATGTTTTTGGAGAAAATATCTACGGCCACTTTTAACCATTAATCTTGCTCAAAATTTAATTTTATCAAACATACACTATTTTTAAAGTCACTAAAGTTCTTATATAAACTTGTGGTTCCTGTCCGTTTGCGAACTTCTAGATTCTTAGAGACAGAACTCCTCTCAGACCCCCCCCCCCCCACATTTCACTTAACTTAGATCTCAAAAATCAAAGGGCCCTTTCCCGGGGCTAACACTTGATCTCCAGATGAGATACATAGATATACAAGTGTTCCATTAAAGTTCTCCTTTACTTATCAAAAGTTGAGTTTGTAAAAAAGTGAAGAACATTAATTTTCCTCTCCCCGATTGACCACTTAACTATGTTACAGTATATATTTCTTGTGGTCTCTTGGTCTCACCGGATTCCAGGGCAAGAATTCATCTGGTCTGGTGGAGTATCTTGAGGTAACATCACTAAGAGAAGATGCGCCATTTCTCAAACAAGCCAGTGTATAGTCGTATCGAGGGGATCTTATTTGGGTTTTGAATACTATGTTATTTTGAATATTTGGTCAGGGTTTACTTGTAGGAGGAAGCATACTCATACCGAGTTGTCCTGGCAAACCCTGGTACAGAGAGACCTTAGACACTTGAGGATCGGGTCTAGTAGGCAAATTCAAATTTATGTTGTTGTTTTTTTTTGTGAAACTACATTAACCAGAATACTTGAATAAGTATTTCATTTTGATCAATGCATACAACATTATTGTGGGGGTCTCCATTCACGCTTAATATCCATAAAAAAAGATGTTTTATTTTATTTATAACTTGAAAAATTTTTTTTTTTTTAAATATAGAAACGTTAATGGCTTAGAAAAGTAGTGCACAGGGATTCTCAGGGGAAATGCCGGGTGTGACTCACCGCGGTTGAGAACTGTAAATTTAGCGAAAATTATAAATATAAAACATGTAATCTGGTGGCATAGGAGGAGATAGGATTCCTTATTCAATCCCGAGCAACGCCAGGTTTCCCTGTTAGTCGATTATAAACAAAAGGGAATAACACAAGTAGCTATGGGTTAAATTGTATTACTGAGAGAAAAGCGGCTAATTTAAAATTTTGTCTTTACTTTTTATACTTAAATGGTTTTTCAAATTCACTTTTTCTGATTCAAATAATCTAACCCAAGCTCAATGAGTCCCTGTTTTTGTTTGTTTAAAGTTAAACGTAAGTGGCAGAAAAAAAGAGACCCAACAGCAGGGTTTGTAAAGTAAGTGTTAGTGTTGGGGTAGGTTAGGCAAATATTGGGTGTGTGATTGGTTGCTGGCATTGATTTTTCGTAGCGAGTATGTAGAAAAGGGAGTGTGTATTAGAATGTTGGAGAAATGTTATGGTGGGTGGTATGATAGTTTCTAGAATGTCGAGTGGTGGAAGGATACTCTTGAAAAGGACGCAGAAACGTTGGAGGGGTTTAGTATGTTAAATGTGAAGTTGAACTGCAGTATATTGAATATCAAAAAATATATATCCTGGCTATGCTAATAACCAGGATATTTTTTCACTATAGCCAGTGAGATTTGAAAAAGAAAAGAAACAAGAAAAAAAAATCCAGGTCTCTAGTCAATGTTTTTTTTTATTGGGATATAAGGCTCTCAGTTTAGTATCATGTGCATGTTTGAGGATTTGTGGAGAGTTTTAATTTTAAAAAGGACAACCAGTTTTTTGTATGAACAAAATCTAAATTTTTTTTTTATTCCTATTTTAAAAACATTATATATAATGAAAAATGCCTATTGACAAAACATTTCAGTTTTACACATTTCCCAGCATGTATCATTTTGTGGAGTCAGACTGTAACGAACTCAGATGCCCTCTCTAAAAGATATACGTTAACCGTTATTTAATTCAACAGTTTACGGACGAGTAAAGAATTGTTCAGTAAACAAAAACTGCTCATACACGATGCAAAAAGTTAATTTCAAAATTATTTTACCGACTACTTTCTCCCCTCCGACCAAATGCATCTCAAATAATTGGTAAAAATATAACAACAAAAAGATTTTGAACATAGATTTGGTCCCCGTTTACCTTGATGACTCTGTCCTTGCCGACTGTAAGGAGGCGTTTACGAGTGGCATCCAGGTGCATATGCACAATGGTGTGTTTGGCATCGTGAAACGTTGCAAGGGGTGCTTGCCTAAAAAAAAGAGAAAAAAATTGGTGGTCAAACTTCAGTTAGAAAAGTCCGTTCTCCAAGAAATACGAAAACTGCTCGGAAGAAGTTGTAAAACGGAAGCGTTACTTACTCGTCTTCTGTTATTCCAGAGAAACATTGGTCACAAACCCGCACTGCGTATTCGTAACCGAGTGGTGGGATTGTAGAGCGATTATCACTGCATTTGCTACAGACAGCGCGGCCGCACTTTCGACAGTGATGCTGGGGGAGAAAAAGATGAAGTTATTGCAAATTACTCTCACAAACTGAATATTTTGTCTAACAATTAAAACAAGGAGAAAATTGTGTGCATATATGGAGGGTAGACTAAACTGGAGGAGCAACTCATCTAGGAGAAGGAAAACTGAACAAAATCCTGAGGCTCGTTTATTGGTGTCGTGACACATCGTTTCCTTTGTGATCAGCCTGGAGAGGAACCATTGCATCCTCTGGCCACGTGTTCGGACTTAGTCAAAACAAATTGACATGAAACGAAGGTGATACTAATTGTGACGAAAAGCGTGCGAGGTCAAGTTTTGGAATTTGATGTTGATAGAATGCAAATACAATATTGGGACGATTAATCGGAATCGGAAAAATCAGAACTTTGGGGGGGGAGGGGGTATTTGTAGCGGAATCGGAAAAAATTTGAGCTTAATTTCTGATTCTAAAAATGATTAAAAAAAAAAAAAAAACTGTAAACAAAACATTTATCCTAATGTTTAGTTAATTAAAGGTTTATAATTTCTTTTCAACAAATATCTTTAAATCTTGCTTCCCTTTGAAAATTGTTCATTAAATTTATTTACGGAGAAATGTTTGCTTCTTTAAAATGAAAATAAACATTCATTTATGCAAATTTGAAATTTATGAAGTTTTTTGTTTTTTTAATCCAGAAAAAAATATTTTTGATAAGTTGGTCGAAAAATATCAAATTGTCAAAAATCCAATCAATGTTAGACAAGTGCATACAAAAATATCTGACCAAAGAAAAGAAAAAAAAAACATTAGAGTGAAGGAAAACAAAAAATATTTTGAGTCAAATTCTCTGGCAGCAGATTCGTCGAAAACATCCTTATAAGTTCGTTATAAATAAATAAGTTTGTTATAAATCCATAAAATTCTATCACACAAAAGGAAATTGATTTATCTACAAGTTTCCTAATTAGTATTGATTTTTTTATAACTTATCGGTGAGATACAAAAAAAAAAAATTTTTTTTTTAAATAAACATATCCGTTTTTTTATAGATTTTTTCCAGCGCAATATAATAAACTAAAAAAAAACGACGTAAACAAATTGTTAGTTGATTTTTTTAACCTCATTGTTCTTTTTAAGAAAATGTTTGCGATAAGAAAAGCTCCAAATATCGTAATATTTCTATATAAAAAAATTTAAATCGACGCCATTTAATGAACTCTTTCGATAGGGGTCCTATAGTTGCGCAGGTGATTACTTTTATGATGTGGCTGTGTTCTTTCAGTTTCTTTTTTTATGGAATCAGAAATTTTGAACAGAATCAGTAATTGTATCGGAATCGGCAACAATATTGGAATCGTCCCATCACTAATTGTGAAATTTGAAAAATAAACAAAAGTGATTTCTAGGCTAGTTAGGTATGCAAAGAAACAATTAAATGAACATCAAAAACAATTGAATAGCGAGCAAATATAAAAAAGATCATCGGAGCCAATTTAGGGACTAAACAACGAAGACGTGTCTTCGGTGCTGACTCTCACTGGGGAGGCACCGATTTTCTTTTCTCAAACTGACCTCAAAAAAAAAAAAAAAAAAAAAAAAAAAATATACAAACTGAGAATTGTTTGTGGTCAATTAATTTAAAGTAACAAGAAACGCGATGAATGCTGGATTGATTTGTTTTGAACGAATGGGTACTGTAATATACGCGTTGTCCGTTTCAATATGCATAAATATTGCTCCTAAGGAAAAGCAAAGTGTAGTAACTGTTCTGATGCTGCACTTAGTCTTTTCGTCCTCAATTGTTCCAATCCAGAATGTCCTTTTTTGGGGAGAGCTGGATTTTCCCCACATTAAAAATCAACCTTGTGTCCAACTCTGCCCTCGTAGGGAGGCAAGTAAATAGGAACACTAAGATGGCTAATTGAGTATAGGAGCCCTGTCTGACTTGTGTAGTTATTTACCTCCCCCTCCCACTGTGGGAAGATGTGACAAGGTCGGAATGCGATGACTGAAAAGCAAGCACACAAGGTATGCACACTCTGGCCAGAAAAAAACTAATCTCTTCTCAAAGAAGGTAAAGCCTGGGAGGGTAGATCTCCAAGAACTGCACAGAACAAATACTTCAGTCCAACTGATGCAAATTCTTCACCTACACAAAAATGGCTCAGACTGATTGTCGAAGACGTATCCTCGACTTGCCATAAACAAAACCAAATGTTAACAAGACGAGAACTGTTCAAGTGATTTTCAGTTAAGTTTGGAAGAAATGAGGAAAAAATAAATTATGTCACCGACACACTAATACATATATGTATGGAATTAGTGGATAAGCATGCAAACAGACTAGTTAAAATGACAAACATCTAAAACTAACTAATATTTTGGTCGTGGTTCCTTGGCCCTTTTACTAGGAGCAAAGTGTAGTATCTGTTCCGATACTATACTTCATCTTTTCTGTTCTCGGTCAGTGAAAGAGAAATAAATAATGTTTCCCGTGAGATTTATCAAAATAAGTCTGGGAGTCTCAGGATTTAGATAAAAGAAAGAGATTGCTGACACGAGAGCATCGACACAACTGAATATGAAAGAAAAACGCAGAAAATTATGTACGTCTTGATTCATGTAGTTTTGTTAATCTTTTTATTTGTACTCGCCTGCCCCCCCCCCCCCCTTCGGTTCTTCTTAATTACGACAAGCCTCTTTAATGCCTCTGGAGGAACGAAGGAATAAATCCTGACATTCCGAATGGAGGGTTCCGTTTGTTTTGTGTGCACGTATCTTTGTCCGTCTTACTCACCTGTCTGTTGCCAATCACTTTTTGCTCCCACATTTTTTGGACATTCCAGAAGAACGGGGCATCACATTTCTGACAAATATCACTTTCGGCCCAGTCAGGAGTCTGCAACACATGAAACATTTCATCACGACCGGAAATTTACATTTCACGTCCATAAACATTAGAAAATATCTTGGAAAATACTTGGGTGGAAATTTGTTTATTAATTCATATAAAGTTATCTTGTGAGATTTTACAAGTTGGACCTAAATAGCATTTAAACTGACATAAACTGTTATTGTTTGCACTATAGTAATGTACTTTGCCAGGGTTTATTTTTTAAATATGTAGCCCCCCCCCCCCATAAGCATATAAAGAGTTGTTTCCCTTGCGATTAAAACTTTATTTCTTTTTCTGTAAAAGTTTGAAAATGTGCAAACAAACAAAAGATTGAACCATCACCCTCCAAAAGACTGTCACTTAGCACTTTATCAATTGCGCCACAAATCCATGTGGACAGTTTTAGTACGAGTTTGAAATAATAGCATTTCTGTCAGTCTGTCTTTCAACCTTAATCATGACAGACCGACCAATGATGAAAAAATATTTTTATAAAAATGTTTGGATGCATCTAAAGTCGGACGCATCTATTCTGCGCATTTTGCGATGAAAATGCGATTTCAAACTAAAGTGTGACAGACCCATAAAAATGATTATTTTGAAATCGTATCTTTATCGCTAAACGTGCAGTAAGAATGGATGCCGCCGCCGCCTTTTGTTACTCACTTCAACTCGTTTTCCGTCCATGTTCCAAAACGCAACCATACAGTCGTCTCCTCCGGATAAACACTGGTTGGAAATTGGACAGTAAATCAGACACTGAACTTTATCGCTGAAAGAGGAGAAAAGGAAAAATATTAAATAACTCTGATTTTAAACGAGGAGGTGAGGTATGTGTGCGTGGGGGGGGGGGGGTCACTTTCAACAACACAAATTCTTTCAAAACGGATGAAGATAGCAGATCTGGCATATTCGATCTTCAAGAATGCACCCCCGCATTTTTTAAACTACAAGGCCCCCACCCCACGCTTACATTTTTTCAGTCTTCAAGACCACGCTTATGTCAGTTTCAAATGTTTTGGGGGGGGGGGGGGGGGGGGGTTAAAATATAAATTTGTTGGTGGGTGTGTCTTACTGGTGTCCTTGCAATTCAAAGGCCGTTCCTCTCCTGCCTCCAATATCCCACACGATAATTGATTGGTCAAAACTTCCGGAGAACAACAAACTTCGGCTTGGATCCCAACTTAAGCTGCGCACACTACCTGCGAAAAGATAAGAGAAAAAACAAGAGCCGTCACAAGAAGAATTTGTTGGCAAAGAGGGTGTTATATCAGTTTGGAGATGGAGCAGTGCAGCCGTGCTTTTAATGCACAAAAAAAAAAAAAAAAAAAAAAAAATGTGAATCAATTATTAATTAAATTGGAAACCAAGAATCGCAATCCCCAGAATTGAATTGACCAAAAAGAACCGGGAAACAAAACTTGTTTCACTCAAAATGCTAAGCATTTATTCACGATTTAAAAAATATTCAAAAAAAAAAAAAAAAAAAAAAAAAAAAAAAAAAAAAAACGTGATAGCTGCTACTGAAAATGTTGATACAACCACATTAGAAGTCAATTTTTATTCACGGCATCAAACAATTTAATCGACTTATTGTTATCTGTTGTCAAGAGTTATTTTGTTTCGACAAATCCATCTTTTCAGCGCTGCAACATCGACGGCTGACAACGTAGTAAAGCTGATATGCAAAACGAATTGTTTACTGCCTGCGGTGGTGACGGCCATCCCCATTAGGAGGCAGAACACAACCTTGCGGTATGTCTTTCATGAAAGAAGGGTAGTGGCTTTTTCGAAACAAGTGAAGTCAGCACAGACCTCGAAATAATCAATACCGTTTACCAATCCATGTGGCCGGCCATACTGATGAGTCAGGTTCCAATGACTGACAGCATTCCCATAACTAAGTATAATATAAGCAAAATTTGATGGTTCAGTGTTGTCTTTTGCATACGTCGTGCCAATAGCATAATCGCTTTCAAGTCCAATGTTAACAAATTCTTGTTGAGCCATCCTCTTAAATAATCTTATTTCTGGCCAGTCTCAACCAGTGTTACCAATCTTCACGTTATTCTTTCACTCCTCACAAACTCATTAACTTTTATCCTTGAGTGGCCTATAGGCCTTGATAAGCGATAACACGTACATTTAAAAAAAATTTTTTTAAAAAAACACACATGCTGACGATTTTCTCTTGTAACTTTATGTTCTTCATTCCAGTGATCGGATTGCTTTCATTCCTGTCCGTTTCTAAAGATCTAAAAAGGTCCCTGGTTCAATCTGGGTTCTTCGCGTAACTAAACCCTTAAAGTGACGTGATCGGGGAAACCCGTTTCAGACAAACATCAAAACCACGGCTCAGATTGAGCAACATCCTGGCAGAAAGAAGCAATTTTATTTATTTGGGTGTTCTACTGATAATGATAGTTCTTGAACAGGTCACCTATCTTGCACCCATTACGAAGGAGAAGGGAAAGAGAGAGCAAGAGGGAAGAGGAGAGCAACATCTAATTTTCGTATTTTCCTTTTATTTGCTGATTAAATTAAATTTAGTTTATATTGGCTTTTATTTGTCAATGGATCTTAATGAATTTTAATGAATTTAATTCAAAGTAAAAAAATGTACAATGCATAGATAAAATTAAAACCTTTTTTTTCTTTAATTAACTGGAATTTCTATGGGCCACGCTTTATATATATTATATAAATGAATAAATGTAAAAGTTTTTTTCCATCTATCCTAACTATATTAACATCAAAACACGTTAGGATTATTTAATTCTAATAATATAAGAATATATTGAAATACCCTATATATATACGCATCTCCAAGAGCATTGTTATAGGAAATATTGAATTTTTTTTCCTTGTTATATTTGACTCATCTGCTGAACTAACCCTAACACCATATTTCACCTGCTTGCTAAGGAAGTTTGACTCGTGGCATGATGTTTCTACCTATATACGGACTTTTCACAGACTTCTGAATTGTTCCTGAATTGTATTGAAATCAATCACCTTCCACCACATTCGAATTGGATTTTTTCAGCAACTGAATTGACACAATGACTTCCTGCTCATTATTGAAACTGTCTTTGAACAGTTGTTGCTTTAAGCATATCTCAAAATTTTGTTGCAAATTTTCAAATTAATACTTACCAATAATTAGCAATTTATTGGGTTTTTTTTTTTTCTGAGGATAAGAGTAATTATTTGAAAATCCATGGATTAAAGGTCATTTTATTATATTCCTTGTTTAAACACCTGATGATTATACACTAGTAAAGTACGTAACTTCACACACACACACACACACACACACACACACACACACACACACACACACACACACACACACACACACACACACACACACACACACACACACACACACACACACACACACACACACACACTTTTTGAGTAAACTGCAAAGAGTGATCAACTTGCTCGATATTCAGCGATATTCCATAGTGAGATAACGATATATTTATTCATTTAGTGTCACAGAAGATCAGGTCAAATTAACATGATACCATAGGTTTAAAGACAGGAGCGGTCCCAGACCGAAACCCAATTAAATAATTGAGCACTCTGTTGGATTTCATTTTACCAAACGAATAGAGCATTGTAAAGTAGCGGTCATTTTACAAATAATAATATATATATTTTTTAAAACTTTTTTTTCTATCCTTTTTTCTTGTTGATAATGAATGGACAATTCACAACAGAGAAGACTACATATTCCTTTAATTTCTACTGCGAAACACACGTTGAAAATGATAATAGCATTGAATTTTGAAAAAAATAAACATAAAATTTTTTTTCATTCAGTTTAAGACATTTAAAAAATCTTTTCTGCTTGTCGGTGGGACAAATAGAAATTACAGGTATTCCCCGATATTAAAAGTACAGAGGTGAAGTTTAGTTGTGGTGTTTGACAACAGATACAAAAATTAGAAGATAAGATGAAAGGTATGGATATGGATTGATTTTTCCTTTGATCATTGGAATCCACATATAATATAATATATATATACATAAATCAATAAAAAGAATGATAAAAATAAAAATTGGAAGAGTTACAAATTTTATTAAATCATCAATAGTTTGAAAACGAGGATTAATCTCAAATGAGGATTTGAGATTTCTCCTCGTTTTCAAACTATTGATGATTTAATAAAATTTGTAATTCTTCCAATTTTTATTTTTATCATTCTTTTTATTGATTTATTACGCTATCAGGTATATTGAGCTTTCCATTATCACGATAGGTCATTATTTAAAGATACAACATTTATCTTTAAATTTTCATTCATTGTTATATATATATATATATATTTTAAATCATATACCAAATAAAGAGTACACACAATAGTATCCAAGTCATTTACAGCTGTTTCCAGACAATGTTTATTTTTAGTCATACCAAATAACAAACATTATTTTCAACATCGTCCCTCATGAGAACGCGATTCAGGAAAAGTCTCATTAGGACCGAGGCGAAACAACAAAAAATAGGTGCTGCAGTTGCATCTGCTGATAAAATTAAAATTTTATAAAAATTTGATACTTACCTGAATGACCTTTGAAAGTTGTAATCAGGTCAAACGAATTGTGTTTTACTTTCAGCACTGATATGTGACCCGAGTAATCTCCGACAAAGGCATATTTGGATTGTTCATCGAATCAAAACACGGTTAAAGAAAATATTTGCAAGAAATACATTTTTGTAATAACAGCTTTTTAGTTATGAGATTTTACAAACATTTTAATGTATTTCTGACCGAGTGAATATGAAATTGTTTTGGGAAAAAATTATCTCTTTATATAAAATAGTAACTGTGTGTCTGCCTGATCTTTGTGTCTTATGTTCACCCAAACCGCTGGACAGAATTGCTTGAAAATTAGCATGTGGACTACTGACCTCTTAGTGAAGGTCATAGGCTATATAAGAAATATATCACTTCAACGCTGGGGGGTCCCCGGGCGGCACAACCTCCCCAACTGAAAACTGTTTTCCATTTGATTCAAATGAAATTTAAACCATAGGTAAATGACCAAAACTGATGTCTATTCCCAAAATTTCAGCTTAGATCCACCGAAAATTCAAATAGGTCCAATTTTAATGAAATGTATACCTTATTTAATACATTAAATAAGGATGATTTACATTATATATGTATACAGGACCGGCAGGACAGTTATAAAAGTGTGTGTGTGTGTGTGGGGGGGGGGGGGCTCTCCTAAAAAGTGTGAGGGCCCGGTTAAACACATGCACATATAACTTCATTATTGATGACAGTAAAGTGGGAGGGGCCCAAGTCAAAAAGTGGGGGGGCTTCTACAATCTGGATTATGGTCAAAAGTAGAATAAGGATTCTTAACATAAGGTTTAGTATTTATTTTTTATATTAATCTGCGTAAGTGGACATAAATGTGGTGCAAAACTTTTCTTTTCGGGGGAATTAATTTTACCTGTCTTGAGACGGGTATTCTTCTAGTACTTATATAAAAAAAAAATTTTTTTTTTAAATTGAAGGATACTGTAGACAGAGGCACCAGGATGTGGCCTGATAACCCCCTAACCGGCGACCGGCCTCCGAGCAGTGCCACTGAAAATATCGATCACGTCCACAGCTTAAAACCCATTCACAGCTCAAGGAGAAAATTATGGCAGTCACTCTTCCGAGATGGGCTGTGAAAAGAACAAAAAAAACGTTTTAAATCATGATTTGACAAAGTGACATCAGAAAACAAAGTACATTTTTAGAAAGGATCGGATTTTGCGGCTATTTTTATGCAGGTTTGCAGGAGAGGAACAATTAGAAGAATTGAAAGAAGATTAATGGAGAAAACAATGTGAATCTGCATCTGTGTGTGTTCGCTGCACAGACTGATCATCTGCTCGTCATCTTCGTCCAAATTCAGTGCTGGAATTCAACACTGACCTTAATGTCAATCATGTGGTCTCGGTCACTGCTGTAATAAAAGGATTTTCCTTCCAAACGAGATCACAACTCAAGTTTAAAACGAACAACAATGTTTTATTCAGAAGTTACAATAAAACCCAGTTTCTCCACCAAACGACAGACTTGCAAAATGGACAAACATCTCTTCCAACCAAACACAAGCAGCCCATCAGCTTAGGGCCCAGAAGTCCATCTGTGTCCTGGACCAACAGAGACACAACTGACCTCTGCCAATCTTGCTGTATATAGATATTGGTGTCATTGGTGTGGACTGTTTTATCGTTGGTCATAAAATCCTACTGACCAGGAGACGTCTTATCTGGAGCGGACATTAATTCTGTAAGATTTCGAGGAGTCTGATCTCCCAGTATGAACCCCCGTTTTAAAGAGGCAATCACTTTTTTCTAAGTTTGGTTTGTTTTACGGCATATCAGCCATCTATGTGTCATTTAATGCAGAATAACTCTTGGAAAACATTACTCTTTAGAAGGAAATTTTACAAAAGGTACAATCATTACTTAAAAACACTACTCCCAGAATATATTGCTCGTAGAAGGAAATTTCACAGTGAGAGTGTGAACATTACTCTTTGAAAAAAATGACTCCTAAGCATTGGTAATCTTTGTTCTCAACACGATTGACTCCACCTTCTAGTATCGATTTGGGAAGAAAATAAAAAGGAGAAATAAAGTTTTGATTTTTTGAAGCATCAGATTGAATAATATAGTTTGGGATGAACTTATACATACTAGGGCATGATGTGACCGGCCGATTGATCAGATCGGGCCTCTCCGATCTCCCGCCTCGCCGAAGTGGAAGAATAGCTCAACCACCAGGATCTTGTGATAAGCCGGATGGGGAGGGGGGGGGGTCTGGCAGTCGGCGAATCAGTGACCTCGCTGACAGACCAAACTTCTTTCCAATGGCCCAGCCGATTTCTTGGGTGATCTAACCCGGAGGCAGATATTTTTCGGCATCACCTGTCTGTGGCCTGCAGCATGCACCTCACTAAACCTGCAGCATTGCACATGGTTACATAAAAACATATGCAGATTCAACGTTTTATTTGGATCTGTACTAAACTACACATAAGTGCCATCGCCCAAATGTATCAACATTTGTAAACGTGCACTAGGCTGCATGTTTAGCGGGTTGCATGTTTTTGGTGAATGCAAATAACAGACTTGCTGCGAGTAACAAATATTGAACTAAGAAAAGAGAAATAACCCAAGATATGAAAAGTATCTCTTATTTGAGATGGACTACCCAGAATTCGATTTGTCCATTGGAAAAAAAGTAATAATTCTACAGAGAAGAGGTTTCCTGTTGTGGTTATGACCCACTTGGATTTTTCCAAAAAATAATGGCCGGCTAGATACAGGAATCGCTAGGCATTAGGTTTTGTTATGTCCATAGATTGACAGCTGATTATCTCAAGTAGTCTTTTCTGGTGTGGTTCCAGAATATCTGTATATTCCAGTAGATAGAAAAGCAAAACTGACCCCCTGTCTGAGGTCTGACAGTTGATTTTCGGTGACCCTTGGAACCAGATGATCTGTTTGTGTTCCGTTGGACTTGTTTTGATTTGGTTGGGCTAAGAATTCTCATTTTCAAGTTCAGTAAAAGGAAAACAAGTATCATTGTCATCTCCAAAGAAAATTCATTTATTCATTCATTTTGTATAAATCAGATGATTCTATTGTTGGCATTGGTTTCCCCGATATCTTTCTAGTTAGAATTCTTTCTAAGACATTGAGTACTTATGGGAGGGACCACGTAGAAGTTGCCAACATCCTAAGTGAAAGCTTTCTTGCAGAATGAACTGGATTCGAATTTGGCACACCCAGGTTGTCAGTCCGTGTCATTAACTACTTTTGTTGCTCGTTTTAAACTGGAGTTGGGATTTTATTTGGAGGGAAAATTCTTGTTAGAGCACAACGACTGGACGATCACGACCTGTGCACTGAACGCCCGTTCATACATCTATGCATTATTCCACAGGAAATCATTTGTTTTATGTCTAAAAATGCTTTATCTTGCAAAATTAAAAAAAGTGAAACGACTGTTGTGTACTTTCATTTTAAGCGATCTCTTTACCCATTTGTTTTAGATTTATGTCTCCTCAGGAAAGAATGAACGATAATCATCTTTATAGCGACTCACAGAAAATTGCTCGTCAACCCACCAGGTAGATGCAAGTTTACAAACTCCACTTCATAAAAGGTTAATTAAATCAGACCAATGCTTTGCGTGTAAATTGGTAATTTTTTTTTCAAACTTGTGACAGCAAAGAGAATTTTGTTCTTTCACGTGTACGTCCAAGCAGTGAACTGCCGGATGTAGCTAGCGGAGAGACTTATCCGGCCATTCTATTTTTAGTTCAATGGAACACGAAATGAGAAGGGAAATAACTCAGTTGTGTACTTTCATTTTAAGTGATTTCTTTACTCACAGGTAATGAGAAAGGTTTGGTTATTTTGTTTTACAGCATATCAACCCTTTTCGGGTTATTTAATGAGTTTTGCAAAGGGAAAGGAAAAAAATAACATTAATGTTTGGTGCATTTTTGGTCAGGAGGCCGGTATCTTCAGACAGCCTGATCTGGTAGCACCAGTAATGAAAGGGAAATAACCCAGTTGTGTACTTTCATTTTAAGCAATCTCTTTACCCATTTCTGACTTAGATTTAAACATATTCAGGTAAAAATGGAGGATTCTTGTCTTTATTTGACTATTTAATAAAGGGGGGACAACTGGGAAATAACTTTTTCTTACCTCATTCCCGAAATAAAACGGTGAAAATGTTTGAAGTAACAAGAAAAGATAACGGAATTGGCGACAAACACTGGACATGTAGCAGCATCAGCGGAGGATTGCAAGCGATCAAAATACGCTGATCTTCGACAGATTTATGTTCCAACCGATCGCCGTGGAGACAAGTGAAGCGATATGCCCTGCCATGCGGGACTTCCTCAACAACCTGGGTCTATTAATGACACCCCACATTGGGGACCATTGTGAATTGATTTTACAAGCACCTCTCCATCGCCACTATTCAAGGATACATCTTGAGCCTACTCTCGGCCCGATAAGCCAGTAGGACACCCGATGAAACTTATTGGTTTTGAAAAAAGGACATTTTATTCATTAACTATTATTTTTTTGTTGTTGATTTAAAATTTATTCATTAACTATTATTTGTTGTTGTTGTTGATGTTGATTTAAAATTTATTCACATGTTGTTCCTGCTTAGTTTGAAAAAAAGTTTAAAGCTCACCTGATTGGTAATACTCACCTAAATAATCTCTTACATGTGACATTTTATTGTAATCATCAGAGACGATGTATTCCTGCAAAGAAAGAGAGAAATAACTTTACATTTTGACAATACATTATTTCCGTATTCTTTATTCAATCTGTCATCGCTGGCCAGTATTTGATTAGAACAGATCAAACAAACGACCAAGGACCGTGTCCTCAGCCAGCCCTATCTTGTTCTGTCTCAGATCTCGTTGCAGTGAATCACGCCATTTTGTTCTCATCGGCCAAGCAGGCGCTTGATATCGATCAGCAGACATCATTTTTTTGCATGTCTTCAAATCAATTTTAAGAGTCAGAGAATTATGGCTGTGACTATAAAAGTTAGAAATATATGTGCATGTATAATGAGAGGTTAAGCAAAGAAACAAATTAAAAATATATATAAGCATTTTTTTATTTTTTTATTTAATGGGTTAAAAACAAAAAAACAAGTTATTACACATACAACCATGATTACGATCAACGTCGATTGAAAGCGCTCGGCGGACTACCAACCATTAGGATCTTTCCTTTATCATCTAGACCCCAACATCAACATAATGAAAAGACAAAGTTCCGTGGTCGTCAATACAACCTGTATCAATATATAACAATAATCTAAAAGGGAGTTATCTTAATGGTACTGCAGTTTCATGGTAGACCCAATCACCAAAACCATATTACACTACCTTCTTATACATTATAAAACTAGCTGGAAGTATTTCAAGCATTTTGTGAGTACAAAATCTGCTGTCTTGATTCGGTTCTGTTTCGATTCTGAGAAGTTAAATTTTCATGTTACCGGATACAAAGGCAAATAATAAGAAACTTGGCTTTTAGACTGGGATTGAATAGCCACAAAAGTAACAGACAAATCTCTGTGCACCCAATAGAGAAACATTTCAATCAAACAAAAACATACAAGATAATATCAGACACATACGAATAGACACCAATTCTCGTCTACATGAGCATGCAAACAAACAGAATAAAAATGGATAGTAAAACTAAAACACGCATAAATCAAGGCTAAATTCATAAGTGTTTTTAATGAGTAATTTTTTTTATGAGAATGATTTCATTTTGACAAGACTACTTACGAGGAACCCCCACAAAAAAAACAAAACACTTGTACTTAGCCGTAATAATATGATGAAAGACGCACATCAATTAAAAACTAGACACCAACAACAAAAAAGAAAAATTCTTTTCGTCGTTCAAATGTACATACAAAAGTATTATAAAGAGCATTTGAAAAGAGCGTTGAAAATGTCCAGTTTTTCATAAAGTCGCATGTTCAATCAATTTTTATTAAAATAAATACATTTTTGATAAAGAACAGAACCGTCTGAAAAACTAAAATTAAAAATTATAACATCTAGAATTTACATGCTTTTATGTTTGGTGTTTTTGCTTTAACTGGCTGAAAGAAATAAGACAAGGAGGAGGTAGTTAACAAGAGTTTGTATTTACAGAAAGTACAGAAGTAATGGGTTGTCAGAGACTGCTTGGATTTGTTATAGTGACTCTCTATTCATAGTGTCGAGAAGAGTTCATTTAATCACAACAGTGTAGACCACCATAACATTTTCTATATGGCTAAGTTTTATTTTTTAAATGTGAAAGAATTCATCTTTAGTCGAGACACACACAAATATATATATATATATATATATATATATACATATATATATATATACACACACACACGATATCTTATGTGATAATATTTATTGTTTTAAAGAGAATTAAATTGCTACATTTTGAATAAGTGACGTATTCGATTTAATTATTTAAAGAATATTAAGCTGACAATGGCAATTATTTTTACGGAAAAAGAATAATTTTTTTTCTCTAGAGTATTGATCAAAGTATTTTCAAATGTTATGAAATACACCATTTTTAGCAGAAACACGCATATATATATATATATATATATATATATAGTATTAGTAAAATATTCCACTGTATAGAATGCATTTAAATCGTGTAATTTTAAACGGTTTTTGAAACCAGTAAAATGCAGAGACTTTTTTTTTTTTTTTTTTTTTTAAATCATTTATTCAAATTCAAATTTTCGATTCACACAGGAATCTTCATCAGGATAATAGACAATTTTTTTCTTTAATTTTTTTTTAAAGAACATTATGTCGCTTGATCTTATGCTTCAGTTGTTAACGAAGCTCGTTGTGTAATAATGTCCTCGAGTGGTTTGTGTGCTCTGGTAGCACGTTATAAGTAGTATTAGTAAAATATGCCACTGTATAGAATGCATTTAAATTTTATCATTTTTTTTTTAAATTAAAAAAAGAAAGAAAAAAATGATCTATTATCCTGATGAAGATTCCTGTGTGAATCGAAAATTTGAATTTAAATAAATATGTTTATTTAAATAAAAAAAAAATAAAAAAGTTTCTGCATTTTACTGGTTTCAAAAACCGTTTAAAATATATATATATATATATATATATATATAATATGCTAAGGTATTTCATGTTTGTATGTATGTCATCACCTTCCTCACACATTTAGAAAAATGAGGGTCGATCAGCAAAAATGTTTATTAGTGATTAATCTGATGTCGCTACGGTATGACATTCCGACTTTACCCATTTTAAAATGAATTGTCCCAAAATCAAATGCCGTCAACTAAAACAGTACAATTTTAAATAAATACATTTCAAAAAGTGACATTCGAAAAAATATTTAGCTGATAATTATTTTTACATTAAGAAAAAAAGAATATTTATTGTTTTAAAAAGAAGTGATACAATTTTAAATAGATGAATATAAAAGACGTTTTATTTAAAGAACATTTAGCTGACAATGACAATTATTTTTACGGAAGAAGTCATTTTTTTCTTCAGAGTATTGACCTTGACAGACATTTATGATTTCAAAAGGAATATTTTTATTGACTGTAAATTATATAGATTGATTTAGAAAGCACCATGGAATTTCCACATGTCCTGCTAGTTATATATATATATATAATAATATCTATCTCACCACCATCGAATAATCAGCTTCTTAACAGCAACATTTGGACTATTAAACACTTTGAGTATTCTTTTTCAAACATTTATTTCCACTATGAAAGCTGTTTTGTTTTTGACGGTGACTACCCTAACTTTACGTTTCTTCTCAACCAAAAGTTCCTTATCTTTTTTTTTTGTGTATAAATTTTTCAAAGTTAAATGTTGCCGGTAATATTTAGTTACATTACCGGTTTTTATCCTCTGATGAAAAGAGTTTGTCTTTGAAAATCCATGGATTAAGAATATGAAACTTCTTTGCTTTGAACTTCTGATGTTTTAATAAATAATAAATATTGTATCTATACAATTTTTTTATTCTCATTTTTCATCTCTTGTACTCAAAGTTTTCAGCTGAGTATCTGTTCTTTTAACTATCTTACATTTTTTTTACTAATTTCTAATCATGTTACCAAATTCACTTGTATTTACCTTGTGTTTTTTTATTTAATTTTAAGTTTCAATTTACCCCATTTTCTATGTAGCCTTCATTGCATAGTTTATGTTCAGAACACCCTCCCCTTGACTAGAGAACATAGGTTAGAATCAGATGACCAAGCCTACATGTGCTTTACATTGACCTTACATCACATAGTTACTTATATTTCTTATACCGTTCTCCTTCGACCCAGGACTGTACCCTGCTTGACTGTCTGAAAGCTTAGATAGAGCATTCTCACTCGACTCGAATGTCCAAATACATGTATTTGGGGATTTTAATACAGACCACCATGACTGGTTGGGATTCTCCAGCGTTACTGAGAACTCTACGTTTAATTTCTTCTCAGCTTACGACCTCTCACAGATTGTCACTTTTCCAACCCGCCTTCCTGATCGTGCGGAGCAGCAAGCCTTTTTTTTTTATTCTCATTTTTCATCTCTTGTACTCAAAGTTTTCAGCTGAGTATCTGTTCTTTTAACTATCTTACATTTTTTTTACTAATTTCTAATCATGTTACCAAATTCACTTGTATTTACCTTGTGTTTTTTTATTTAATTTTAAGTTTCAATTTACCCCATTTTCTATGTAGCCTTCATTGCATAAATAGTTAACTAGTTTTTCTCAGTTGTTACCCTACTAGATGTCTATCTCTTAATATATAAATATTTTTTTTCTTACCTGCAGGAGTTCGGAAATACCCGACTAGTACACGGGCACAGGCTATCCTCTCAGAGTGTTGGACCCGTAGACCTTGTCAGGTTATCCATCTAAGAGTAGGAAAGCTCTGATAATAAACCACTTACGTCTTGGCAGCAAACCGTTGGGGAGGGAGGCCTCCTTATTCTTGATCGACAACCTTCCTAGAGCTGGAATCTCGAACAAAGTATCCGGTTTGCAAACCTATAATTGCTTAAGGAGTAGATGGGATCTGCCTATCGCCCGGCCTTCGCACTCCTGTCTATTAGCTAGGCGTAGAGGTACAAGCACTGGGACGCCTCTAAAGACACCTAGTGCTTGGCCTGGTTTCCTGACTAGGGCAATGAATGCCGTCTCTCTTTCTCTCTATCTGGGCAACTTGGGGAAAGTTTTTTCGTCATTAAGTCCTACATGACTAGTCTGGGTCGCTCTTGGCTGACAGGTTGAGGGTACAGGTTAGACAGCTTGTCTGGCTGCTATTTCCGACTGGTAGTTAGGAGCCCTAACTCAGGTAGCGCTAAGAACGGCTGCTCCATCAACAGTTGCATAATATTGTGGGTAACTGTACGTGCCATGTCGCGCATGGAAAGGGACCTTACAGTTATCCACGGTGGGCTTTCCCGAGGCCACAACCCCCATGGACCAAGTCACGACTAATGGACTAGTTGTGTGAGCTTATTGGCACCAAACAAGCACTCACTTTGCCCTCCCCACTATTTCAAAACAAACATGAATTTACAAAATAAAAAACCTAACAGACACCCAACAAAAAACATCTTCGCCTCCACCATTGAGGCTCGCATTCACAAATATCCGGGGACTTAGAACCAACATTAACGACGTAGAAACTTTTCTCCTAACATACTCCCAGGATATCCTAGCACTAAGTGAAACGAACCTTCAATCCTCAATCTCCTTTCACCACTTTGACATGACTGATTACCTTCCACTCTACCGTAAGGACTGACAAACATATGCACGAGCTAGGAGTTTATGTTCAGAACACCCTCCCCTTGACTAGAGAACATAGGTTAGAATCAGATGACCAAGCCTACATGTGCTTTACATTGACCTTACATCACATAGTTACTTATATTTCTTATACCGTTCTCCTTCGACCCAGGACTGTACCCTGCTTGACTGTCTGAAAGCTTAGATAGAGCATTCTCACTCGACTCGAATGTCCAAATACATGTATTTGGGGATTTTAATACAGACCACCATGACTGGTTGGGATTCTCCAGCGTTACTGAGAACTCTACGTTTAATTTCTTCTCAGCTTACGACCTCTCACAGATTGTCACTTTTCCAACCCGCCTTCCTGATCGTGCGGAGCAGCAAGCCTAACTTCGACCTGTTCTTGACCTCACTATCCGAGGCTTGTGTGGCGAATGCCCATAGCCCGCTCGGAAACTGATCACATTGTGGTAATGATACTTATCACCTTAAAAACTCGTCCAAAAGCTGATGAGCCGTTGCTCAAAACAACGAGAAACTATGAGCAGGCTGATTTTTAATCCCTCAAGGATCACATCAGCGACGCCCCCATGGGGTGAAACCTTCTCACTCCCTGCTGATCAGTGTGAAAATGAGCTAACCAAATGGGTTAAAGCAGGCATTGATGCTTATGTCCCCACACGAAAATTCTTCAGCAAACCCCACTATTCTCAATAGTTCACCTCAGAATGTGCAGCTGCTATTGCTGAGAGGCAGAAGGCATTCCGAAAATTTGGCTGCCATAAGTCAACTGCGAATAAACAGAAATTTATAGAGGCAAAATAGTGATAAGTGAAACAAAGAGAAGGTATACAGAGATAACCAAAAAACACATTCAGTCACGTACTCGTGATTTCTGGAAAATCTACAATAGTGTAATAAACAATGGACAATTCCCCCACTATCAAATCACAACGATGTTTGCACGGCAACTGATAAGGCTGCACTACTTGCCCAGCGTTTCGCCTTAAACTCCACTTTGGACTCAGCAAACCACCCCCTCCCTAAACTCCCATTGCGGACTGAAGCCACACTTGAGAACCTGGTCATCACCCATCTCAGGTCAAAGACATAATAAAAAATCTTGACACCTGCAAAGCCTGTGGGCCTGATCTTATACCAGTAATAGTAATAAAGAAATGTTCTGCTGAGCTGGCCCCTGTCCTCTCCAAACTATACAACAAATGCTTTGCTGAATCTTGTTTCCCTGATAGCTGGAAAATTGCCTCTGTGGTACCAGTTTTCAAGAATTCTGGAGATAGAACTGACCCTCTAACCTACCGCCCAATTAGTCTACTTCCGATCTTTGCTAAAATCTTTGAATCATTAATCAATCTAGCGATAGTACTGCACTTAGTTAATGCTAAACTTTTTTTCTGATCATCAATACGAATTTAGACAAGCACAATCTACTGTAGATATCCTAACGGCTCTGAACACATATCGTACACTGGACAAGGCAGGTGAAGATAAGGTGGTAGCGCTTGATATATCCGAGGCCTTTGACAAGGTCCGGCATGAAGGGCTTCTTAAAACTGCACTCATATGGTATTACTGGACAAATATTTAATATAATTAAATCCTTCCTAACAAAAAGAAAGATCCAGGTTGTCCTCGATGGCCGTTCATCTAAGCAACATGACATAAATGCTGGTGTACCCCAGGGATCCATCCTTGGACCTCTACTGTTCCTGATTTTCATAAATGACCTCCCTGATGTCATTGCGACTGAGATAGGAATATTTGCTGACGACACCATGCTCTACTCTCGTCATGTGGGCAAAACCAACGCGCACATATCTGAGGCAGTGGCTGAATCCTTAGAAAATGACCTCCAGTCTGTAGTCGATTGGGGTCAAAAATGGATGGTAACTTTTAATGCTGCAAAAACAAAGCTACTTTCCTTCAATAACTACAAGAAACCTCTTCAACCACCGATTGTCATGGGAAATAACACCCTACCTAAGAGTTCATCATTCAAACTCCTCGGCCTAACTTTCACAGATAACATGAATTGGAATAAATACATTGAAGACATTGCCAGGGCTGCTGCAAAGAAGGTGGGCTCCCTCTACCGTGCCAGTAAACTTCTCACACCTGACATTATCCTATATCTCTACAAAGCCACCATCCGCCCATGCATGGAGTATTGTTGCCACATCTGGGCTGGTGCATCATCCGCTAGTCTCTCCCTCTTTGACAAGGTCCAAAAAAGAGTCGCCAACTTAATAGGTTCCTCACTATCAACCAAGCTCCAGCCACTGTTTCATTGCCGCTACCTTGTGCCTGTTTTACAAGTATTTCAATGGATTGTGCTCTGATGAACTTGCTGCTCTGATGTCCGCACGGCGTAAATTCACTAGACCAATCCGACAATCTGCCAAATCCAATCCATTCACTGTGGAGGTCCCCAGATGCCAAAGAGCTTTATACTCCAAAAACTTCTTTCCTCTATTGGACTCTGGAACTCCCTCCCTGCTCCCTGTTTTCCTGACAAACAGAAATTTAAAACTAATGTAAACAGACATCTCGCTGCGCAGCTCCCAATTTAGGTTGACACCCCCCCCCCCTCCCCCCAAAAAAACTTTCACCCTTTTTCTCAGTAGCTCCTTATGTCTACAGTGGTGGTCTGCCTTGTTTGGGGTGAACTATGCTTAAAATAAGAAATAAAAAATAAAAATATATATATAAATTTGCCTTTGTTTACTCACCGATATTGTGCCGTTATCCAAACCCACAAACAAACGCCTCGTCTCCCCATTGTAGTCCATCGCAGTTGCAGCAGCTGGAGAATGATGAAAAAATAACAATTTTTGTTTCACCGACTAAAAAAAAGGGGGCAAACATTGGAATGGATGGATTCAAGAAATAGAAACAGATTTATCTTCCCAACTCTGAAACGGATTAATAGTGACAGTTAAAAAAAAAATTATAAAAAAAAAAAAAAATTAAAAAATGGATAACCTTCCACGTTTTTAAATTCTCTAAAATAGATCGAAAATAGCATCACCCCCTAAATCTATTGCTAGGGGTGCCATATTGTTTTCATATTTGTAGAGACATCCTCGATCTGAAAACAAGTGATGTAACGAGTTTACCTCTGCGTGATCGAAAAAAGCAGGATAGTGAATCGAAATGATAGATGGTAACGTGGTGTAGGTCAGGGTTGTGTGGGTAGGGGTCATGTTTGGAATGTGACTGCGATTGTTTTGATTATTGCAAAATTGGAGACTAAACTGTAATTTGTAAACGTTTCGTTTTCATTTTGAAGTTTGCTGATTCAGAAATGTGTCGAAACACAATTGCAGATGTACATCACCAATCGAGAGAAAAACATCAGAGAAGACTTGACGATCAAAGTGAGTGGACATCCCACCTTTTGCTCCCCCAGTTTGGGGGGAAGTTGATTGTAACCATAAGCGAAGTGTGCTAAAAGGAATGTCGACATTTAACATGCAATAAATTGTAAGCTATTAAAAAAAATTACAAATTTAAAAAAAATTTAAAAAAAATTTTTAAATTAAAAAATATATATAAATAAAAAAAAAAGTTTGTTTTCGATTTCTTCAGCAACAACTTTCGATTTGGGGGACCAAATAAAGAAGGTGCGGGCTATGTTAAAAAGATTACTACACTAAGTAGAAGTAGGCCAGAAAATCTTTTACCAATTCTGGAGAAACTGTGTGTATTAGTTTGATACTTTTCTTTATTGTACACTAGCAGGGCTATCCGACGTTGCCCGGGGCAAAAGTGTAACATTTGTATCAAAACTTCTATCTCTTTACCTCTCTCTATCCGTCTATCTTTCATGCTACTTCTCCCCATCTCTCTCTTCCTTCTCCACCAGGCCCATTCCTCTCTGGACATACAGACAACTATTTTATATAATAGTTTCCTCGAAGAATAAGTCAGCATTTTCTTTCCAAATTATTACATAAAATGGCTGAAAATTCGACCTAACGAAACCTGGCCAAGTTAACCTCCAAAAAATGAATAATTTTTTTTAAATTTTAGATATTCATCCATGGCAACACCGATCAAGAATATACCAACTTTGTGGTTGTTAGTTTTTGACTTTTAGCTGGACATACACACGCACACACAACTGCCCTTTATATAATAGACTATATCTACTCGGCATTGCCTGGGAGCATGGCTAATGCCCATCCCTATAACAGGTCAAGCGATCATAAAGGCCAGATTTCCCTTCAACAGACACTTTAGCTGCTTTTCATTGTGCCGATAAAATTTAATTCTGAAAAGAAATTCTAACGCATCAAATTTATTTCGGCTCTAGATTCTGCATTTGGATTATAAGTTAGTGAGTACATTGTAAAAAGTCAAAATTGAATTTTATTGAGAACTATTTTTTCACCATTAAAAATATATATCTATATAGAGACCGCATATACAATTTTAATATTGTATATATTTAGATAATAACTATATGATCTATGACCATTCCATGTCCGAAAGCTTTAACATTCAGAGTCTCTGATTGGATGTAAGTTTTACAATAAGTCAGCAGAGAGTTTGTTTTTTCAGCTAACACTTCACTCTCATTGCTCCTAGAAAATTTAATTCAGAAAGGATTCGAACCAGGATTAAGTACAAATTCTCTTAAAAAAAAAAAATTTATGACATTGAAAAAGAAAATCACCCATTGAAATATGCATTTGCCTTTGTTTATTCAAAATTAACTGTCTTCATTTATAAGAATTCATCACAATTGTCAAATTTATCAATTAGCTCATTGCGGTTCTTATTTATCAATTGTGCTTATTATTTGGTACGTAAAACACATAAAAACATCAAACTAATCTCACAGGGGAAATTTCCGTCTGTATTTAACTGCTGTATCAATTACCTTCGAAAATTCACAGACGCCAGTAAAAGATCCCAGTTGCATGATCGCCTGGCCTGTTATAGGGATGGCCTTGCTTGGGAGTATTTTTACCTTTTTTTTTTTTTTTTTTTTTTTTTTTTTATTAGTTTTTTCTAACTACGCTGTAAAAGAAAAAAGAAAATCTAAAGAACAGTGGGCACATGAGACCAAATGAGTCCAGCTGACCAAGAATGCAACACCAAGAGTTCAGTGACATGGCCAATGTCCACCATCCTTATTTCCATGGTTATATCTTTGGCTGCTTTAAACAAAAAAACAAAAAAAAAAGGTTTCCTTTTTTTAATAATGACCAACTAACAATTACTAGAAATGAGGTCCATCCCACTTTTCATATAGAAATTTATGTTTTTATATGAAGGGCTGCATTTGAGGGTTCTCTGGCCCTTCCTTGCAGACTGGGCTCCTCAAGTTCAGACTACACAAACAATGACCTGTTATCCACTGTCCACCTCCCTATCACACTCAGATAGTGAACTCCAACATTTAGCTGAATAAACTACCGACACCTTGACTGATCAACCGAGACAAACCAACTATCATCACTAGACTGTTTCGTCACCTGTTGCTACACGGTCTTCCTGGATCCTACGAAAAGGCTGTCCAAAGTAATAATGCAGGATTAATTAATTAATTAATTACGTTACCTCACAATGTAATAAACTTCTTTTCTCTATTTTCATTTAACTAATTTGATCAACGTTTGTTTCCCTAAGGCTTTTTTCCTATCTATATAACTAGCAGTGTAAAATATTTCTATTAAAACCTCTCTCTACCTCTCTCTCTCTCTACCTCTCTCTCATTTCTTCTTAGCCTAGCCCATTCCTCTCTGGATATACACGCACAACTCTAGGAATTAGTCAGTGTAAGGGAAGTAAATCTGTGAAAAAAAAAAAAAAAAAAAAAATCAGAGTTATTTCCCTTTAGTTAGTGGGTCACATACAATTTTATGTTCTTACGTACGTTATCACCCTCCACCCCTTTTTTTAAAAGATCGGATCGCCTGATTGTCAAAGATGTATTGCAAAAAAAAAAAAAAAAAAAAAGAAGAAATTTTTAACATTTCATGTGATGTTGCCGTTGTGTTGAACTTGAAACTTACTAAAATGCAGTTTCTTCACCTTCAGGCTAGGATCAAAGTGTAGTGTCTGTTCTGTCCAAATATGGTACAATAATATTGTGGGTCTGCGTTTGCACCGCCGAACGTACATAGAATTGGAAATATGTTGTGGACTCCTACAAGGGTTTCTAAGAGACTCCAATAACCAAATATATTCTGAAACTACATTAACCAGAATACTTAGAAAAGTATGTTTCAGTTTGAATAAAGGTGGTGCAATAATATTGGCGTTCGCACCTGACGTCCATAGTATGCACAGATGAAGGATAGTACTGTGGAATTTTCACGGGTTCTGCTTGTATATTTTAATTACACAAAAAACATGCTACATGATATGTCACAGTTCATGAACCTTTGAATGAAATCAAAAGAAAATTGTGGTTGTGACCCAATGAGTCATGGGTACGTCTAGTGTATATATATATTTCTATTCATATAAAAGTTATGTATGTGTATATGTTTATATATTTTTATGTACAGGATTCACTCCTAAACTAATTAACCAATCATTATGAATTTTAGAATACAGCTGCTAAGCATAAGGAGTCATAATGTGGGCTATATTTAGTTTAATTTAGTTTTATGCAAAAAGGAGATAAAAAGGAGGTGGAAGCCAGTCATCAAAATTCAGATAAAACCTCCAATTTTTGTGAAATTTAAACAATAGGTATTATACATCAACCAATAAATATTCCCCAAATTTCAGTTTCTTTGGAGTATTTTAAGGGTTTTTTAAGGGGCATAATAAGGGAGCAACCTCCTATTTGAAAATTCTATCAGATTTTCATTGAATTTGATCCATAGGAACTCCTTACAAGATTCTCTGAATTTCAATTTCTTCTTAAGAACCCTTAAGTTTTACACTTAAATCTCAGACATTTTCTACAATCGAAATCATCTGATGTATTTTGATCAAAATTGGAATAAGGATTCTAGACACAAGGTTTAGTATCATTATATCTTGGTTTTAATATTCTCAAGGGGACATAAAAGTGGTGCAGAGCTGTTCTGGAAATTAATTTTATCCATCCTGGGAAGAGTATATTTCTAGTATATATATATATATTATATTATATGATATAAGATTTTAACATTTTATAGCTCTCTATCCACTTTAGTTTTGGAAAATGCCTACAACACCACCCAAGTTGCTGACCCCTTTAGGTGTGAAGATTCATATGGGGATCAGAAATATGTGGATGGACACATACTAGTCACATGTAAACATTTCTTCATCTCATTGGCTATACTCTTTTTCCCCTGCTACCACCACGCACACACATCTCATTACATTGAGGAAGGTCGAAGGAAGCAACCAAAAATTGTTTTTAAAGACAATTTTTTTTCATTCGTATATACGTTAACAAATAAGAAATAAATAAAAAATATAGACATATATATATATATATGATAATTTTATTTACACAGACATGTACAAAATCTGCGACACTGGCATGTCGATGTTATCTATCAACAGTTACTATAAACTGAGATCTCATCAGGCAGAGTTAGAATGCGATCTTAACCTCAGATCATATTTGGAGAGAATGAAGTGGAGGGATAGAGAAAGAGAAGAAGAAGGAAAGAAATTTAACATTTCAAAAATTAAAGCCGTTAAAAAATTAAAATTAAAAAATCAAAAAATCTAAAGATCTAAGAAACAAAAAACAAAAATCTAAAATCTAGAATCTGAAACAGACAGGGCAAATAAATAAATAAATAAATAAATAAAAATATAAGGTGGAAAGAGGAACAAATAATGATGAGGGGAGAGACACACAGAGGAAAAAGAAGGAGAGAGAGAGTGCGTCTGTTGATTCAGATCAAGAGGGAAGGAGGGGGGGTGGTAGACATGCACGAATCAGGTGTCAAAAAACCGTCGAGTTTATAAATGTATTTTTCCAAGTGAACTGTAATATTGTGTATATGTGTGTATGCGTGCGAGCAAACTGGGCTGATTGTTATGGTGGTGGGGTGGTGATCAAATGTGTCGCGATTCTGGGTTTATATTGTCTTTATAATTTGTCTGGAGTTAATTTGAATAAATAAGTATATTCGTTAAATGTAACAGGAATAGTAGTAATAATAATAATAATAATAATAATAATAATAGATACCCCTAATAATTGAGGTAAAGTAATTGAAATAATAAATGAATGATAATAAAAATGATAATAAAAATAATAAAAATGATAATAAAGATGATAATAAATGAATAATATTATCATTCATTTATTTTTATTATCATTCATTTATTATTTCAATTACTTTACCTCAATTATTAGGGGTATCTATTATTATTATTATTACTACTATTCCTGTTACATTTAACGAATATACTTATTTATTCAAATTAACTCCAGACAAATTATAAAGACAATATAAACCCAGAATCGCGACACATTTGATCACCGCCCCACCACCATAACAATCAGCCCAGTTTGCTCGCACGCATACACACATATACACAATATTACAGTTCACTTGGAAAAATACATTTATAAACTCGACGGTTTTTTGACACCTGATTCGTGCATGTCTACCACCCCCCTCCTTCCCTCTTGATCTGAATCAACAGACGCCCTCTCTCTCTCCTTCTTTTTCCTCAGTGTGTCTCTCCCCTCATCATTATTTGTTCCTCTTTCCACCTTATATTTTTATTTATTTATTTATTTGCCCTGTCTGTTTCAGATTCTAGATTTTAGATTTTTGTTTTTTGTTTCTTAGATCTTTAGATTTTTTAATTTTTAATTTTAATTTTTTAACGGCTTTAATTTTTGAAATGTTAAATTTCTTTCCTTCTTCTCTTTCTCTATCCCTCCACTTCATTCTCTCCAAATATGATCTGAGGTTAAGATCGGATTCTAACTCTGCCTGATGAGATCTCAGTTTATAGTAACTGTTGATCGATAACATCGACATGCCAGTGTCGCAGATTTTGTACATGTCTGTGTAAATAAAATTATCATATATAAAGCTCTATTTTGATATTGAGCACTTTTTATAAACCCGGTTAAAATTCTCTGGATTACCACCCTGTGGATATTTTTCACCTGGATTATTACCATTATAATATATATATATATATATATATATATATATATATGACCACCTTGGTCTCAGAAGTTGTTGGCTATTTGACCAATCTTATTCACAATGTGGTAGTTAACAGCGGATGTGAAACAGTTAACTAATCTCTCACCAAATGAGTTCAAAGTTATATTTGCCCGTAGGGGTAAGGGAGAGGTTCCAAATTACAAGAATGCTTTCTTTTTCTTTTTAAATAGTCATTAAATTTTATATGAACTCCTGACTGACATCCATCTCTGATAAGATATTCTTTACTGTACAGGCAACATGAAGGAGCGTCTGTAAAATGGGTAATAAAAAATAAATAACCAAAACCTACTTATGTACTTTTTTCTTTTTTATTTTAAATAGTTTTTAAACAAGCATTGAGAATTATGAGATACACTCCTCTTCCCAAATAAAATACAAATAAGAACCGAGCATACATTATTAGAATCCTTATAATAAAGGAAAGTGAAGTGAATTCTCCCACTATGTCATCGACCTGTTAACAAAAGCTGCATATGCAAATCTTTTTCGGCAGTCATTTAGACAAATTCTTGCTGCATGTTTTCGGAAAATATGCATTCCTTTCGTTCTCTTCCAATAATCTTAAAATTTTTTCCGACCAGAAGTTTCTTCTCACAGTCATTCATACAGGAGGTTGGAGATATATTTTTACTCTAACACCCAGATCTACTCCCACTGCCACAATCTTACACTGATGTCTTATTCATTCTAAAACTATTATTTACTAGAAAGTAGGGTTTTCTTAGCCAATTACGCAACAAAGTCAAGCGATTTGCCAATTTCATACATTAAATGTGTTTTGTTTTTGTGTACTTTTCAAATTAACATCACAGGGTCTACATTCGTGCCGTCAATCGTAGGAAGCAAATAATTTAACCGTTCCAGATCGGGGCCAGAAATTTCTCGAGTTATTCTACTTTCCCGGGCAGCACCAGGACACTTCTGTTAGTTCAAAATTAAAAACAACAATTTTAATAAATCTAAATAATAATTGACAAAACAAGAAACACTATACATATTTACAAAATGAATGTAATAATTTAAGTTTGTTTTGTATAGATTTTTTAAATGTTAAATCGTGACCTGCACAACTAAACACATCTAATCTAGGAATGACGTGAGTAAGAAGTCACACTGAATCAGTGTTTTGACACGTTAGCAATAAATTTGTCAGTCCAAATTTCAATTAGTCATAAGCTGTGACAATTGGAAGGTGAGTAAAGTTTACATGCAAGACATGAGCGACAACTTTCGGCTTTATTGACTAATAATAATAAATAATAATAATAATAATACTAATAATAATAATAATAATAATAACACTAATAACAATACTACTACTAATACTACTACTAATACTAATACTAATACTACTACTACTACTACTACTAATCAATATATAAAGTTGGTCTGTTTTATAGCAGAGCAACCCTTTTCAAGTTATTTAATGCCAATTTCAGTGATTTTGCTAAAGCTTTGATCTTTGTTTTGTAAACGTATATTTTATGAACTAGTCTGCAAATGATGGACTATTCTACTCTAGATGGGACCCGGACAGGTACTGCCACTCTTCTGGGTCAGAGTGGACATGGGAGTAATGACAATTAAGGGGTCATTCCACACACACACTTCAAGGCTTCCAAATTGGGACCTCACCACCGGATACAGTGTTGTGTCATACCCAGGAAGGGTGGCATTGGGGTTTAGTTGCTAAGGTAGGCAGAAAAAAAAAGGTAAAAACGGTTGAGGAAACTGGATTGATTTTGAGATCCTGACAGGTATTACTACTACAAGTTCAAGTGAATCTGGAGTACCAACTCCCCAAAGCTCCCAAATTGGGGCCACAGCATCAGATGCGGTTTTGTGTCATACCCAGGATGGTATGAGGGGATAGAAAGAGCTTAAGTAGTTGAAAGGGTTTGGAAGTAGGATAGACACAGCTTTTACTATATATATATATTTATTTTTTTATTGTTTTTACTGGAGATAGAAACAGTTATTCTTAGTATTTTTCCACTTCCTAAGCGGTAAAGAATATTGCATTAAGTCGCCCCTTTTTAATAGGACGTCTAATTAATAAATACACACACACACATATATATATATATATATATATATATATATTTTTGCATTCTTTAGACCATGGTGAATTAATCCAAAACCATAATTTTCATTGGTTTTAACAACTTCTTTATTTCTGTACTTCAATGAGTTTTTTTTTTTTACATCTCATTTTACACACAAAAATAATTTTATATATATTATCATTATTGATCTTACAAATGGAGTGGTATCAAATTATATAAAAGGTCATGTTTCCCATATTGACTGTATATGTGTCACTTGTAAATAATACTAAAATTTAATGTTTTTCTTGCTTAACTTCTCTATGTGATGTTATGAGAGGCGCAAATGAGACCTTTGGGGATCATCTAAAGTATAATACAAAATAAAATATTTCAAATCGTTTTAGAAACGATCATACACCAAATATTCATTGTTTGAATACTTGGAACTGATATAAATAATGTACTAATTTTATTCATCTCAATTTAATATATATCTCACCAAATGAGTTCCAAGTGAAAGTTTCCCCTATTTCATTGACTACTATACATCTGCTAACAAAAAATTCACATGCAATTTTCGGCAGCCATCTAGACCTGGGAAGAGTATATATATTTTAGCATTTTATGATTATCCGCTGAAGTTTTGGAAAATGTTGCGTATCTCCAGTGTTTGTGCTGGCCGTTCATAGAACGCACCACAAAAATAAATATGACAGACGAAGGATACTACTGCTATCTCCACATGTCCCACGAGTATATTTTTATTATTTGTGATTAAATTCATTTTGGCATGATGGGGGGAGGAAAGGGGTGAACACCTTGCAGAAGGGTGTCTGAGGAAGTTTAGCGCCCTGCTCAGGGCAAGTTTTATTTAAGCCATAGATGAGAGATCAACAAGAAGCACAACTCTGGGTCAAAATAGATCTGGGAGTAATGGCTACTAAGAAAGGGGTCATTCCACACTTCCCAAAAATTCCTAAATTTTGTGTCATACCCAGGACTGCTGCTGCTGCTTGGGGGGAGGGATATCTTGATAAGTTGATAAGGTAGTAAAAAGAAGGAAAAAAAAGGGGGGGGGGGGTAGAAAAGGCTTGAAATTTGGATTTTAGAGACTGGGATGGAGTAGGTGCATGATACATGTCCAAGGTTGTCAGAGGCAGGTTTATAAGAACGGTAAATTTCTGTTTGCGTCTCTCGATCATAATATCGGATTTTAGTTTAGACTCCCCAAAAAAAAAGTAAAAATCGTCATCACTTTCTTATTCAAATGTTTGTTAAAAAAAAAGCATTGTGATTGGTTTGACGGATAGAAATGTCACGCTGACTCGATTATCATTCAGCATCTAGTATTATTTCTGACATATTTGTCCATTTTCAAAATGGCCTTATTTCATTCATAGGATTTCAGTTTCAACTTGCATTTCTTTTCAGTTCTCTCACACAATGATGAGATAACCTTTTAAACAGTTTGTCCGTTTTATTCACTGCGCAACAAACACCCCCTCCCATATACACAACCATTTTTTTTTTATAAAATAAAAATATGAAAAAAAAAAAAAAAATTTAGAAAAAAAAAAAAAAAGGCAGAGCTAATGGTGTACATTTTTAGCCCTGGGTCAGATTAAGTTAGGTTTAAAGAAGACGCTCTTCCCTTAAAGGAAATAAGGGATATCTTTAAATTCTCCAAAATGTTTCTTAGATGGTCTTATCTCAATAGAATGCTTAAAAAAATTTAAAAATTTTAATTTTCACAAGAAAAACAAATAAGTTTTTTTTTTTTCTTTCTGAAATTCATGTCAGTAAAAAAAAAAAAAAAAAAAAAAAAAAGCTAAAGGATTCTAAAATCATTTTTTTTCCAATTTTTTATGTAAAAACTTACATGGCATCGAATGGCACACACTTGGCCAATATTGTCCTGTGTCTCTTTTCAGCCATATCCGAACAGTTCTAAAAAAAAAAACAGAAAAAATCTTCAAAACACGAATGCAACATAAACACCTTGTTATTTGCACAAGACACAAAAAGAAAACATGTACAATTAATAACTTTTTGGTTTTAAAAGGGTTTCTTCCATTTTATTCATGTGATACGATAATCTAGAACAATTTGTTGTGTAATAATTCTGTAAAGAACTCTAGAACAACTTAGTGGGTTTTTTTTTAATGCGTCTGTGCACAATTTACAGCAAACAAGGACGTTCAGTCATCTATCGCAATGTAGAGTTGTGTTCACGCATGTGAAACCGCCTACAGATGACAATCTTACTCAACTTTTTTTTTTTTTACTGATGGGTTACTGCTTATCAAGGCCCAGGGGCCACTAGAGGATAAGGGTTAAAAAGATTATCAGTTGGACACTGATCGCCGTCACAAGAGGATTAGAAACAATGGGCAGAAGATTACTTTAAGTCAACTTGATTATCCAAAAGGACGGCTCAACAAGTATTTGTTTACATTAAACTTGAAGATTACCATGTTGTAGTTTGCTGGGAAGCAGTCTTGATGTTAACTTGGAGAAACTGCTGATCCCTGTTGACCTCGGTGTTGGGGGGGGGGGGGGGGGGGTAACCATAAATCCTTCAGGAACATGAAGTTCTCCAAATCTAAGAGAAAGACATCGATCAAAAGCAGACGATACCGATATCTCACATTCGACGCTGCATTCAAGTCCAACTCGGATCAACAACAATCCCAACAGCAGTAGACTGTTTGAATGGCCCAGAAATGCTAGTAGTTTCCATATGCTTTTATTTTTATGTTTCAGAAGAAACTCTAGATTGTTTAGTTTGTTTTACGGCATATCAACCATCTATGGATTATTTAATGCCGAATAAAGTTATCAGATATAATTCTATAGGTAAGATAACAAGCCGCGCATGTGTGGTCCCCCTCTGTATGTGACTCGATGTGGCGAGTGTAAAATGCAATAAATTTGGGCAATTTGGGGCATTTTTGACCCCCTAATCAGAGTTTTTTTTTTTCAAAAATCGGAGAATGTCACTTTCTAACCTGACCAAAGTTACTTCATGCAAAATTTCAGAGAAATTCAATGGATGGTTGCGGAGAAAAATCCGGGGGGGGGGGGGGAAGGGGCAATTATTTATATTCCAAAATACATTGCGCTTAAAATCTCTCAATTGTTTGTAATCTCAGTTGAACACTTCGATCTGTACTTCATAGTGTTCTCTTACCTATTTTGAGTTGTTTGAACAATCCAAAATAGAACGGAGAAGAAAGAAAACAATCTAGCCACATCACAATGAAGGCTGCAGGAGAGAAAGAAAGAGAGATAGACAAACTCTACACACTGCCACAACAATTACGACTAATACTAAGACCATACATCACAATTAATTGAGCTGTAGCCAACATGTCAACAATATAAACGTCTACGACACATGTCGTCCAGAGATATGTTACTGTCAAAAGACAAAGAATCGGTTGACTGTAGTGCTACAACAGTATTATTAAGAAAACAAGAACAGTTCATTCTGAAGACGCGTCCATTCTGAAGACGCGTCCATTCTGAAGACGCGTCCATTCGATCGGAGCATTTCATTAGAAAAGTGCTATTTCAAGCTTAAGTCTGACACAGTGATCAACAAACAGAAAGAATGTATTATTATTATAGATACTAACAGAACAGTTAGAAATCCACGATTAAAGAAAATTAGTTTCAATTACATCAGTTTATTTATTTATATAATAATTAGTGTCGAGACAATAAATCGGAATCAGGAATCCAAAAAAATAGAAAGCTTTGGGGGTATCAATATCAAAATAATTTTAGCCTAATTTTCCGATTCCAAAAACGATTCTTTTAATTTTGTTTGTCTTTGTTTAAAACTTAATTTTCTACTGCGGGTACTAATAAGATGATAAATATTTGTTTTTGAACTACCATTAAAACTAAAATATATATATAATAACGAATTTAGGTACAAATGGCACTGGAAGAAATGTCATGGTAAAAATGGCACGAGTAGATACATAGGAAAAAAATGGCACAAGTGAAAAACAGATTAAATCTCACAATGAGTTTATCAAATCACTATTTTCAATCAATTACGAGGAAAAGATCTGATCGTGTAATGTACCCCCCCCCACCTGAAGTGTTAGGGCTTGGTTGAAGGGGGAGGAGGTAAGGCGGGGGAGATGGAGCATCACTTAGAAAAATATTTATCTATAATGCAAAGATCTACATAAAAAGAATGGAGCACTCTTCGGCGGCTGATATTGTATATATACACAGTAAGGTTTCCCTTTCTTTGTGGCTTGTGCCTGATGTCGTGGCAGTTCGTTCGAGAAAAAATAGTTAGAAATATCTAATCGTGTAATGTTTTTGTTTTTTTTAATTGTGAAAATGATTTTCTTCCCTCCAAACGGAGGGAAGAAAATCATTTTTGTAAATGTCTTTTAATTTTGACAGGTAATTATATAATCAATCCAATTTTCATTTGCGGTGAAAGAAACAATATTTTTGTTTTTCTCCATTGTTGACTTATTTTTTTTTAACCATCCTATCACCCCCATCCCAGCATGCCACGAGAACAAGGGATGAACTGGCTGTCGGCTTGCAAAGTGATTTTACGAAAGACGAATCAATATGAAATTGTTTTCAGATTAAGCAACCTTTGTCTAAAAAGGATTTCAGGATAAAACCATTTAATCCGTGTCTGTTTTTAATTGTGATCAGCAGTCAGTAGCACTGGGGTAGCACATTAGAATGAGACAGAGACGGTTGAGAGTTCAAACAGATACAAAAACATACGCTGCTATTGACAAGGCGAGAAAAAATCATCCAGAGTTCAAGCAGATACAAAAACATACGCTGCTATTGACAAGGCAAGAAAAAATTCTCCAGAGTTCAAGCAGATACAAAAACATACACTGCTATTGACAAGGCAAGAAAAAATTCTCCAGAGTTCAAGCAGATACAAAAACATATGCTGCTATTGACAAGGCAAGAAAAAATTCTCCAGAGTTCAAGCAGATACAAAAACATATGCTGCTATTGACAAGGCAAGAAAAAATTCTCCAGAGTTCAAGCAGATACAAAAACATATGCTGCTATTGACAAGGCAAGAAAAAATTCTCCAGAGTTCAAGCAGATACAAAAACATACACTGCTATTGACAAGGCAAGAAAAAATTCTCCAGAGTTCAAGCAGATACAAAAACATACACTGCTATTGACAAGGCAAGAAAAAATTCTCCAGAGTTCAAGCAGATACAAAAACATACGCTGCTATTGACAAGGCAAGAAAAAATTCTCCAGAGTTCAAGCAGATACAAAAACATATGCTGCTATTGACAAGGCAAGAAAAAATTCTCCAGAGTTCAAGCAGATACAAAAACATACACTGCTATTGACAAGGCAAGAAAAAAATCTCCGTCAATATATAAATATAATAGGAAATAGGCAAGTAAAACTAACTGGACCTTTGTTCGTGAGAAACCCAACGATTGGCTAAGAGAACAACAAAGAATCTGATTGGTTTACTAGCTAGCCGTGTATATTTAAAACACCTGGCAAAACTAACTCTATGAATTTTAGCCTGAAGATCCTCCCCCCCCCCCCCCGGGGATGAAACGCGGGAGTCTCTGTGTAGCTTAATTGCCATAGATATATTTTCATAACTTACTACCTAGCTCTACTTACATATCGAGCACTGTTGAAGTAAATACTGAAAATTTATACAAAAAAAATATATCTCCTAAAATTTTATGTGGATACATGAAATAGTAATAAATATAATTATTTAGGTTTAATATATAAATAAAAAATGTACTTAAGTTTAAGTTTAAGTAATTTTTTTTTTTTTATAAATTATTTTAATTCACCCCAAACAAGGCATTTTACCACTGAGACATAAGGGGCTATTGTGAATTAGGGGCTAGATTTATAGGGGAGCATCCTAAGTAAGGAGTTGAGCAGCGAGATTTTTGTTTACGTTACATTCAAATTTATGCATATCGGTACAGTCAGGGAAACAGGGAGCAGAAAGGGAATTCCAAAGGCTAGCAGTTCGAGGAAAGAAACTATTAGAGTAGAAAGTCCTCCGGCATCTGGGGACCTCTACAGTGAAGGGATGGGATTTAGCCGATTGTTGGGTTTGTCAGGTGTATTTATGTAGAGGGGGCACCAGAACAGCAAGTTCGTCGGAGCACATTCCATTGAATTAATTGTAAAACAAGCACAGGGACGCAACATTGCAGCGATGAGACGGGCTGGAGCTTGGTAGATAGTGTAGGACCTATTAGATTACCGACTCTTATTTTGGACCCTGTCTAGGAGAGAGATTATCAGAAGTGTGTCATCAAGACGAGACCAGAAGAGATGAGAGTTATCTACTCATATTTATTACCTCTGCCAAGGAGGTTACGTTTTCGGTCAAGTTTGTCACTATGTTGTGTATAGCCTAGCATCCACATCACTTGGCCAACATATCGGTCATGGTCTAACTTAGACCTGATTTAATTTTAGTATATCGCCGTCAAGATCAAGGTTACTGAAAAGGTGAAAGATGATTTTGCCGATAACTTTGGTTCTGTTCATTGTAGAGACTCACTATTTGGCCCATATTGTAGCCAAAGAAGTCCTGCATCTTATATTTATGTACAAATCTGATGCTCTTTGATAAAAGTAACCACTCTTTTATAGCAGCAACAGTTCTGATACTACATTTGATCTTTTCTGTCCTCAGTCAGTGAAGACGAAATTCTTCTTGACCGAGGTGATTTTTATTTTTCCTCAGATTAAAAACAGACCTTGTGTCTAACCCAGCCCTAGTAGAGAGGCAGGTAAGTAAGACCACCACCAATGCTGCAACTGGTATCATTTCATTTCACCAATTATACCATCATATACTAATGCTGCATCTATGTCTTCCGTTGTTATATTTCGTGGATACCTGATTTTTATAGGATTACATCCTTTAATGGGTTAGTGATTATTTTTGCAGGATGACGGGGAATAACTTATTTTATTATTTATTTATTTTTTATTTTTTAATAGTAATTCCTAAATATGCAGTCGTTTACCATTGTTTTTTTTATGCAGTTATATGTAAATAAAGACCTGGACAGAGATTGGTTAGTTTGGAAGTCAATTTCTAAAAGCCGTCCCACGAGGGTCACCTTCTCAATCAGGATCCCTGGAGCTTGGAATAGACTCCCAAGAGAGATAATAAATGCACCAACAACGTAGCGATTCAAGATGAATTTGGACAGGTGTTAGGCTACTGTATCCTCTTCTGTGTAAATTTCTACCCCTCTTTCCCTACATGGCAACTGAAACATGCTTGTTTTATTTTTTGCCAAATTCAATTGAACACATGCCAGCACGTTAAAAAAAAAAAAAAAAAAAAAAAAAAAAATGGACGTTAAACCGAATCAAATGACATGAATTTCAGATTTTTTTTCCCGCAATTGCAAAAAAAAAAAATTCATTTTTTTTCTTCTTTAGATAGAAAGAAAAAAAATCTGATGATAGAATCGAAGAAAAAAAAAAGTTACCAAACATGGCTATTCAGATAAAAATGTTTTTATTTGAGTAGAAAAAAAATAAATACAAAATAAATAGTGACTCAGGATTAGATAGTTTTAGATTAAAATCTAAACAAATTTTAACTGACCATTGGAATTCTTATCACATGTCTATAAAGTAGATCAGCTCAGCGAACGTTGCCACTTCCATCCTTGATCCCCCCCCCCCGGCTCCCACTACTACTCTTATCAATCGTCCTTTCATTACGACATGACATCATAAAGGATCTCTTTCCAACTCTCTATTGCAATAGATGATGTCATCCTTTTGTGATGTCATCCAGTGTGTACTGATACTAACAAGCAAGCAAGGTCTAGAGTTTTATAAGTATACTAAACCTCCGGTTCGACTAATATATGATAAAAGTATTACTTAAACATATCATGGCTACACATTCAGAACATGTTTCAGTCGAAGCTTTAATAAGCTCAACATCCTCAGGTCAATAAGTCTGATCTTTATGGTTTCATATTGTGGTTACACAATATAAGACGACCATAAAGATCAGAATTATGGCCTGAGGATGTCAAGTTTATTACAACTTCGATTGAAACGTGTTCTGAATGTGTAGCCATGATATGTTTATTTCAATAAAACTTTTATTATATGTAAAGAGCTCTATTATATAAACACAGCAAAAATTCTTCGGATTTTTACGTTGTGGATACAAACCTAACCTGGATCACTATCTAAATGAATAAATGCGAGTGTTTTCCATCTATCCTAAATAAATTAACATCAAAACGGGTTATTCTTATTGAATTCTATCAGACAACATAAGATTTGTTAATAACTGCAAATATCCACAAACACCGTTTGGTCTTCTTAATTTACATATTTATTTTATAAACAGCTTCTAATAAATTAATATTCTGTAATATACAGTTATAATTTTGCAGTCAGATTTTCTTTTATTTTTTTTCATTGAAATCGCTCTAGACACGGCATAAAGCCACTTGATGTAAGGAGCTTAAAAAAAAAAAAAAAATACTACAAAGTCAAAAACTAACCAACAGTAAGTGTTAGATTTCGGCCCAGAAAATAGCAATTCTTCCCCCTTTGTCAGAAACATCGCTCATAGAATGTGAGGACTAAAGGACAAAATAAGGAAAGCGAGAGTTACAAGACTGCCGAAAGTAAACTTACGGTCCACTTTCTACTCTCCTTACGCAATATTTTCGTCGATAATAAAATGTCTGATGTAACTGGGATGCTGAAAACAGACACTACACTTTGATCTTAACCAAAAGACCAAGGAACCATAAAAATAAAGTTTTTATGGCTAGACATTTTTAAATGAATGAGAAAAAAAAATGATTTAATCTATTATTGTATTATTTTTTAATGGGGGTGGATAGTGTAGTATCGGTTCTGTTGTCATAAGATGGTCTTCCCACTAATTAACTCCTCCCAGGTATTACATCTTCCTTTGGTGGAGAGGGTAATGTAGTATCTATCTGTTGTCTGTCTGCGTGTCTCTGTCTGTCTGCGTGTCTGTATCTAAGGGAGGAAACTCCTAAATGTTCAACGAGCAGTAAGTACCAATAGCTGAAGCACAGCAATTTATCGCTAACAGCAAAAGTAACGTCATCTAATATATAAAGTTAAGACGATTTTTCCCCTGTAGCTTTTTGAAGAATAGGAAAATAACCACATGCATCATAGGTTACTAAAATCACCACTATATTACGCTTATTCACTCGAGTAAGTTTTAGTAAATTTGTAGGTAACACTAAATATTATTTTTGACCCACCATCTTCGACTCACCTCAAAATACTCCATATAGGTGGTAGCAACCCCCCCCCCCAAACACTTTAGCACTGACACTCTCCCCATCGACATTGGAATTAATAAACAACGTCTACTTTACAAAAAAAATTGTCCATTATTATTTCCTATTTGTCTATTAATTTATTACATAATACAAAACATTATCCACACATTTAATAGATGCTCCCTCTAATTCTGCCGATTTTCAAGAATATCAGATTATGTAATTTCTACCTATTACATATACATTTATACTCATTCCGGTTTATAGAGAATGCAATTAACGAACATAGTTCCTTGCCACTGCATTATCCAACATGGCGGCTACAATTTCTTCAGCAACTCTGCTTCCGAATTAAGTCAATATACGCCAAGATACTCAATAGACACCCATAAAGTTGACACTTTCTGAAACCAACACCTTTCACACGCATAAAACCAACACCTTTCACACGCATAAAACCCAACACCTTTCACACGCATAAAACCAACACCTTTCACACGCATAAAACCCAACACCTTTCACACGCATAAAACCCAACACCTTTCACACGCATAAAACCAACACCTTTCACACGCATAATATCCAAAAATTGAAAAAACATCAATTTCTTTGTATAGAAATGACCTAAAACGTGTGACTGGTGGACGTAACATAAAATGCATTCCTGCTTACAGGCTTCGTTTAAGTTACCTATTTTCCAATAAATTTTATACATGCTTTCTTGGCCAAATAGTTATGAATGTAGATCCAAGAACGAAAGGTTTAGCGTTCGATCCCAGTCAACTCACAATTTTCTTCTTTTTTTTTAAAATACATTAAGTTTTTGCTAACGCGAGAGAGAGGGAAGGGAGGACTACGGGCCGTTTTTTTTTTTTTTTTTTTTTTTTTTTTTTTTTTTAATTCAACGTTATTACGTAGTAATTTTAAAAGAAATCAATGTAATTGTAAATACTATCATTTCTATTCAAACACACACGGTTTATTAGTGCTCTGCAGGCCACCTTGATTTTTTTTTGTGTTTCAGTAGTGCTCATTTTTCCTTTTTCTTTCTCACAAAACAAAAGAGAATTTCTATACAAAAATAACAGGAGGGAATTGGTTTTAATAGGGCTCTGTAGGCTTCTTTAATTTTAAAAAGTGCCCATTATCATAGATAGAGCACGTGTTTAATCAAAAAGATAAATTCTGGGGAAATACCGGTACCATGAGATGAGCAGGAAGACTCCTACAAACGCGTCTCCTTCCTTCATTCCTCCTATCCCCCTTCCACAATTTCAAACCGAACATTACAATTGTCCGATGTGACCTATTTGCGTTCTGTCGGATGTTGACTAGTTTTAATTCCTTTTATATTTCTCCCGGGCAATGGGTCCAGCTAGTAAATTTATGAAGCGATAAATCATCACGTAATTCCAGACAGGCCCTTCCTGGTTAGCGCACTTGATTATAAGGGTTCGAATCCTGTCATGGTCAGCCACACTGGTGAGCCGCAGTAACGGCAAAACACGTGTCCGTGAATGCTGCTGCTGCAACTGCAACTGCAACAACCACACACACACACACACACACACACACACGTTTGATGGATTATTTCATCAGTTTGTGACCTCATCCAATGTCACAGAGAGATGGAGACACAGAGATAGCTGCAGCTGTGGATAAGCGCTGGTGGTTGCCTTGTGCCCAATTTGTTAATTATACTTCTTTTTTTTTTATTTGCGAATAAAAAAAATTCAGTGTAGTATCTGTACCTATTTGGTCCAGTTCTTTCTAGAGCATCCCAAAATTGGGGTGATGCTGAATAGACAGGGAATTTTTTAAATGGCTCCAATCGATTCCCCAGCCCATTAAACCAACCAAGTAAATACCAATAAATAACTGAACATTTGTGACCCACTTGTGGAGCTATAAATAAAGAAGCCGATGCTAAACTTTGACAGAGAAAATGCTTCAAAAATTAGTCTGTACAAGTGAAATCAGGTCATAAACCCATAACAATTAACTATCACACCCACTTCACTCCACCTACCCACCCACCCTCCGATTGGGGGGGGGGATATTCTTTATGACTTGTCACCATTGAAAATCATGTCCACATAGGAAAATTAAAAGGGTGGTGAACAGAAGGGGGGGGGGGGGAGGGTATTCAGACTGCTATGTCTTTTGTGTCTATGCTTAATTTAAAATACATTTTCAACTATTGCATCCCATTCTTCTTTTATGATAGAGACAGGAATTGGGACGAAGTGTACACACACCTACACAATCCTTTTTACACACCCACACTCTCATAAACACCCAACGCACACATATCACTAACGTTGTGCCTCTGAAGCATCGTCATTTATACAATTACTAACATGAAGACCCGGCGTTACTCAGGATTTAATGAGGAACTCTATGCTTTTTCCATTATGCTCATACCACCATATTACTTTCGCTCTCTAATATAGTCAAGGTTCTGCCCCCACAGCTCAAATATAGGTAACACAGAGGTTGGGTACATTGCGGGGCACATGCAGATGTGGGACCACATCTATTGTCTTCATTGAATAATTTATACATATGATTTAAATATCAAAATATGATGTATTTGAAGTTTTAAGAAGGTTTCTAACTCTCATAGATCCCTTTAGGAGTCACTTTGAAATTCGGGACCACTTCCATTGTCGTCCCCGGAAAATTTTATATATAAATATACTGTAATCTTTCTATAGGGAACACACAAGCACATGGGTATTGAGTTATATATATATATATATATATAAGATATACACACACGCACACTATTTATAGGGGTAAAGTTAGACACAAGGTCAGTTTTTAATGTGTATGTGTAGGAGGGAGTGGATGGGTACCTGCTCGCCAACAAAATGGGTACTCTTGATTAGGACAAAAATAAAAATTGCCTCAGTCAAGAAAGGTTTCTCCTCTTCTGACCGAAGAGATAAATTTTGATCCTAACCTATAAGCAGGATAGTATAATATTATTCTAGGAGAGTAGAAAGTGAACTTTCGGCAGCCTCATAACTCTCGCTTCCCTTATAAAATATAGTTCATTAACAAATTCTATGAGCGATGTTTCTGACAAAGGGGGAAGAATTGCTGTTTTCTGGGTCAGAATCTATCCATCTAACATTTATCGTTGACTAGTTTTTGACCTTGAAGTAGTAATTTTTTTTTTAAACTCCTTACATCAAGTGGCAACATGCCTCGTCTGGAGCGATTTTTAAAAAAAATTAAAAAAATAAAAAAAACCAAAAAAACTTCTTACCCACAAAAAAAGTGGATGTGACACAATGTCTTTTTTTTTAGGTTCCAGCATTCCTCGAGTGAGTATTCTGGTCTGTCATGAAATCCATTGATAAGACAATTTATCTAAATGCTAAAGTGTGGCTCATTTCTCGCACTAACTATGAGTTCAAAACACCTTATTTGAAGTTAATTCAAGTTTACACAATAGCCGGACCTTTATCGGTTTCATATACTGCTTATATATATATATATATATATATATATATATATTTCTCTTTGTTTCATTTTACTTCAGTTAAAGTTCTCAAAAATCAAGGAGTCCCTTCCTGGAGCTAACACTTGATCTCTATATGAGATACATAGATATTCGAATATTCTATTAAAGTTCTCCTTTATCTCTCAAACGTCGAGTTAGTAAAAAAAGTTAAGAACATTAATTTTTTTCTCTCCAATTGACCAGTTAACTATCTTATAGTATATATTTCTTGCAGTCTCTTGGCCTTACCGGATTCCAGGACAAGAATTCATCTAGTCTGGTGGAGTATCCAGCTAAGTGCTGTTACTTGAGGTAACATTACTTGGAGAAGGTACACCATTCCTCGTATGGACCAGTGTATAGCCGTGTCGAGGGGGATCTTATTTGGGCTTTGAATACTATGTTATTTTGAATATTTGGTCAGGATTTACTTGTAAGGTGAAGTATCCTCATGTCAGGTTGTCTTGACAAACCCTTGTACGGAGAGATCGAAGACACTCGAGGATGGTGTCTAGTGTGTGTGTGTGTGTGATCTCAATAGTAAAAGTAACTAATTTGCATATTGTTGTGCAAAACGATACTTTATTAATTAACTATATATTGTTATTGTTTTCAAATTCAAATGTTTTGATTAAAATCAAAACAATTATTGAATTTGAAAACAATATAAATAGTTCTGTTTAGGAATATTGTTTTATTTCGTGGACAGATATTTAGCAAGTCATTCAGAAATACCAAAATGTTAATGTTTGTTTATAAATGCTAAAGTATTTGTTTCGCGTTTACAATAATCAAATGTTTATTATTCAAAAGTTTTGTTTCAAGTATTTTAAGTAGAAAACTGCGAAGTCATCCAGTCTGAAAAAAAAAAAAATAATAGCAAATCTTTCTTGCCAGAAAAAAAACTCACTTCACTGAGTGATTTACAAGTTCAAGAGTGTCAATTTATTTTTATAACATTAGATACGTTTGTTTGTATATACAGGTTCACTCCTAAACTAATTAACTGATCATTATGAATTTGGGTTAAGACGTTAGGGTTAAGACTGTGGGCTATATTTAGTTTGATTTACTTTTATGTAAAAGGGATAAAAATGAGATGTTAGCCCTTCGTGAAAAATCAGATAGATTTATTTTAATGCAAAGAGTGGGGGTAGGGAGTGGATACCTCCGATTTTTGTGAAATTTTAACAATAGTTATTGGACATCAATTAATAAATACTCCCCAAATTTCAGTTGCTTAGAAGTATTTTAAAAGAAGGGGGAAGGGTAGGAAAGGAGAGGGGGGAGGGAAGGGAAATTGTTTTTGTTTTGTATTTTGCAGAACATGATTGAGTTTTGTAAAGAGAAAAAAAAAACAATAAAACATCAATGTTTGGTGCATTTTGGGTCAGGAAGCAGATATCTTCAGACAGACTGATCTGGTAGCACCAGTGATCCAAATTGGAATAAGGATTCTAGATATAAAGTTTAATATCATTATATCTTGATTTTAATATTCATAAAAGGGACATAAAAGTGGTGCAAAACTGCTCTGTTCAGGGCTGGTATACCAACCACTGGTCTTGGATGGGGTGCAAAAATAGAATAAAAAAAAAATAAAAAAGCCTTTAACCTAACAGTTTCTGCACTGTTTACCAAGCTCCAACCCCTGTCCCATCACACCAGTGTTGCATCCCTATGCTTGTTTTACAAGTTCTTCAATGGAATGTAAATACTCCCAACCAACCTGACAAGCAGCAAAATCCCACCCCTTCACTGTACAGGTCCCTAGATGATAGATGCTGGAAAACTTTCTACTCTAATAAGTTCTTTCTTTGGAATTCCCTCCCTTTTCTTGACTATCAACATGCAGAAATTTAAATGTAATGTCAACAAACATCTCACTGCATAATTCCCCACTTAGGATGACCCCTAATTCACAGTAGCCCCTATGTTTCAGTAGCAATATGCCTTGTTTGGGGTGAATAACAGTTTCAGAAAAAAAAATTTTTTAAGTTCATTTTACCCGTCTTGGTATAGGTATTCCTCTAGCTATTTAATGATATGTAACCAAGGGAGATAAACCTCCCTCAATTACCACCTTAATTCATTAAAAAGAAATTTTAAATTGTTCACATATTTTCACATCCATGTCTAAACAAAATGGCCACAATTATTCTCAAATCACAATAAATTTAACTGAAATAGCTTTGAAATGACATTCTTTAAAAATGTTTACAGATTAAAATGGACATTTAAATTTACATAAAATATTTTAAAACACTTAATAGATAATTCTGCTGTTATTAGATTTTCATTATTTAGGACATGCGTTGCATAGAGAGAAATGATGTGAGAATGATACGATGGATGTGGAATGTGAGTCTTAAAGACAGGTTTTGTTCTGATGAACTCAGAAATATTAAATCTGAACAGTATGGGGAGAAGTGTGCAGAAAAGGAGACTTTGATGGTATGGTCACATTGAAAATAAAGGATGAGAGCCATGGCATACAGAGGTAACGTAACACCCGGGCCGTATTCATAAAATTAGCCCCCCCCCCTTACCACTTTTTTTTTGTGGTGAAGGACCGGGGAAGAGATAGATAGAAGGGTTTTTTTTATATGGAAATCGCTCCAGACAAGGCATGAAGCCACTTGAAATAAGGAGCTAACAAGAACAAATATGATTATCGCAAAGACAGGAGATGCCTATTAGCCTTAGTCTTGAAAAGACCATGGTTATAGGTAGGAGGAAAACAGTCAGCAGGAATAGAGTTCCACATGCTTGCAGTTCTTGGAAAGAAGCTACTGGAATAGGAAGCTGTATTAAAATGAGGTATCAAAACAGCGAATTGATGGAACTTGTAAAACAAGCATAGGGAATTATGCAATGGATTTTGATCAAAATTGGAATAAAGATTCTAGACATAAGGCTTAGTAGCATTATATCTTGATTTTAGAGGACAAAGTGGTGCAAAATTGTTCTGGAAATTCATTTTACCTGTTCTGGCTTGGGTATCATAGTAATATATATAATACCTTTGCGCGACTTTTTTGCTAGTAAGTATGTGCGTATATATATATATATATATCGTAATAACATTTTCTATTTTCATCTATTATAATACTATAACTGATAATCTTAGTTGTTTGCATATTGAATGTTTTAGATGGAAGAATAAGATAAATTGTGGGAGGAGGGCAATAGTAGCAACAGCGACGCACGGCAAGAGGAAGAAGAGAATGGCGTAAATAAAACATGAAAATTATGTAACGTAAAAATGGTAATGTAGAGTTCAGGGCTGGGAGCAGGAATATACAGGGGGTCCTCATTATCGGGCGACGCTGGGTGGAACATTTGTTTTTATTTTTGAGTGAGGTTGCAAAAAGCATGAACTTGAAATGGGATAGGATAGGGGGGGGGGAGTACTCTGGAGTGAGTCAGATTGAGAAAAGGTTTTGGAATGTTGATAACGAAATAGAATTACAAAGCGGCTATTTATGTGAACTGTAGACCATTCCTCTGATAGAAGCAGCAGCAGCCACAGTGGATTGAGTTCAGCGCGCGTACGCACACACTGGGTCAACCATTTAGCTCGGGTTAGATAGGAAAAAGTAGTTTGAAAAGCCAGTTGATTTTTTTGTTTAAATAAGACGAAATTAATATCTTTCTACTTACTATATCATTCTCTTTTCTGTACGAGTAAAACAATATTACTACATCTCGTGATATTTCCTTTTATTTATAATCGACTATTTCAATCTTTTTATTCTTTCCTTTCTTTTCTCCCTTTGACTGTTAACAAACATGGAGAGAGAGAGAGAGATGGAGGCGAGAGTGATAAATAGCACATGAAAGAAGAGCGAGAGGTCAAAGAATAAATAGAGTAAGAGATGGGTCACTGAGTTATTTACAAGTTGCGGTTAATGAGTACAATGGAAGGTCTTTTTATCAAACATAACTCAATCCTAAAACTGAGGAATATTTTAGCATGTATTTAGTGATTAAAATACATAGGAAAAAAGCCTTAGGGAAAAAAACGTTAATTCAGCTTTAGCATAATAAATAAATTAATAAATAATAATAATGCGCTAAGTGAACAAGACAGCTATAAATATTTGAGAGTTTTAGAAGCAGACACAAATCAACAGAAATGAAAAAAGATTGGAAAAGAATACCTGAGAAGAACAAGAAAGCTCTTAGAAACAAAATTATATAGCAGAAACCCAATCAAAGGAATAAATACCTGGGCAGTATCACTAATAAGACATTCTGGACCATTCATAAGCTGGACTAAAGAACTCAGGCACCTTGACCAGAGGACTAGAAAATTAGTGACTATGCACAACGCACTACATCCAAAAGACGATACAGACAGACTCTACGTGAAGAAAAACGAAGGGGGAAGAGGACTGGTAAGTATAGAAGACTGTGTGAAAGACACTAAAAAAGAGCTGGAGAAATACATAAACCAGAACACAGAAAGGCTGATCATTGCAGCAAGAGACACCGTCCCAATGAACAACACAGGAAGCATCGAAACTGGACACAAACAGACAAGAAAAGAAAGGTGGGAAGAAAAACAACTACATGGACGCTTCATAAGACTCACAAGAGAAGAAACCAACGAAAATAGCTGGATATGGTTAAGAAAAGGAAACTTGAACAGAGAAACGGAATCTTTACTGATGGCTGCACAGAACAATGCGATTAGGATAAACTACATTAAAGCTAAAATAGATAAAACCCAGGAAAACAGTAAATGCAGACTGTGTGGACAAAGAGACGAAACAGTAAATCATATAATAAGTGAATGTAGCAAACTTGCCCAAAAAGAATACAAGAACAGACATGACTGTGTTGGGAAAGTAATACACTGAGAACTAATACACAGACAAATGGTACAAACATAAACCAGAAAGTTCTGGAAAACGAAAAACATAAACCAGAAAGTTCTGGAAAACGAAAAACACAAAATCCTCTGGGATATGGATATACAAACAGATAAACTCATACAAGCAAGGAGACTTGATATTATAATCGACAAGGAAAAATCTTGTAAAATCGTAGACTTTGCCGTTCCAGCAGCCACAGAGTGAAGATCAAAGACACGGAAAAACGAAGTAAATACACAGAACTAGCCAGAGAACTGAAAGGAATATGGAGCATGAAGAAAGTTAGTATAATACCAATAATCGTAGGAGCACTAGGAACAATCCCAAAATACCTGGAGAAAAGACTGGGAGAAATTGGAATCAAAGGGACCATCGAAACCATACAAAGGACAGCAATGATCAAAACAGCTGCAATCTTAAGGAAAATCCTTGAATGCGGAAACCAACCTGCATAAGCTACAAAGGGTAACCAGTCACAAGGAATTTACAACAAGGAGAAAACAAAACCACATGAAGAACACCACAACACGAACCAAGGAACAGAAACTGCAAGAAACATCACTTCATAATCTCCCCCCAATAAAATACATCGGCCTCAGCTATCACCACACAAAAATGAACCAAGAAACAGAAATTACAAGAAACACCATAAGCTCCCCTCTTCTCTCCCCCCCCCCCCCATAATTTTTTTTTTTTTTTTTTTTTTTTTTTTTAAATGGTGCCGGCCTAGGCTGACACCAGACAACATATTTGTAGAGGGTTGAGGAGGATGAGAAGACCGAGGAGAGACAGCATAATAAACCAGACCTCCATTGAAAAAGTACAGAAGCTTATTGCCACATAAATCCCAGACAAGACCAATGGTCCTTACCAGCGAGAAATCAATGGTAAGAGGCTGTTGTGATACCGCATCATTATCAAAAAGAGGTGAAGAATACTGGAAATCTGGGGAGGCTTGTTGTCACTCAGACTCCAGGAAATACCACTGGTTGCTGTCAGTGAGCAATCGCTGACAATGATCTGTGTGAGAACTCCTAGTGAGTACAAATAATAATAAATACTTATATCTAGCACAAAGTTATCTTGTCAGATTTTGACAAAGCCAATTAGCATTTAAACTGACAAATCAAACTTTGCTTCTAAATAGCCAATTTCCATTTATTATTGTTGTAACATGTTATTGCCAATATAATGTACTTAGCTACAATTTGTTTTTGTTTTTTTAATTCCTTAGTCCAATCCAGATGACTGCTAATATGCAACATTTTTAAATATTCACCTAAAATTAAAAATCAGAAAGGGGAATAACTAATTTTAAATTGAAGAATATAATAAGAGGTGTCTAACTCAAGTTGAAAATGTGCAAACAAATAAAAATTAAATACTAAAATGACTTCACTGTATTTCAGGTATCTATCTATCTATCTATCTATCTATCTCACACACACACACACTAGTTTATACCCCCTATTTGAGCAGTGTTGGTACAGTACCTGGGTATGTCAATTTCCATCTTTACCTAGCTTCTACCGTTTTATCGCTAGTACGAAGAAAAATATCTGAAATTTTGTGGAAAAAAAAATATGCTACCTAATATTTGCATAAGAGAGTAAGTAACTACAATGAATGTATTTATGTATTGTTTTTATTGGTAAAAAACGTAAGAAATGTTTTTAAGCATAAAAAATAATTAGAATTGAACTCATGCCGAATACCCTTTATGTCTACTTTTTTGCGGATTATAAAAAAAGCTCACTTATATATTAAAAATATTTTTTTTTATATTTATGTAATGTGTTTTAATTTCTTTAAATTTATAAAACACGTATCCAGTAAAAAAAAATCCTTCAGACTTAGATTTGAACTCTGGTAATGACACCGTAAAAACTTTTGCTTTAGTGATGTGTACTCTGCCTATTCCTTTTTTTTTTTTCAACCAATCACAGGTTTTTATTTGCATGCAAACAAAAACTCCAAAAACAGCATAACGTTTCAATAGTATAAAGACACAATACCTATATATTATATATATTAGAGAGAAAGGGGGGAGGGGAGATAGATATCTATTATTGGTAATCAATAAACATTATTGATGACTAAGAGATAGCCAAACAGAAATTAAAAAGATTAAAATCAATTCTATAAATCACTTTTATTGCATTTTTAAAAAAAGTCGAGGACATTTTATGAGAAGAATGACATTTCCTGCTAAACAATTTAAGATCAACAAAAACTAATTTAAAAAAAAAAAAGAAATGAACTATCTTATTTGAAATTTTAAAACGGATTGGGAAAAAAAAAAAAAAAAAAAAAAAAAAAACAAGTTTAGAAAATACATAAGACTTTCTATTTATTTTCTCATTTCTAAAGTTTTGCTGGAAAATGGAGAATGTTCCGAAGGAGCAAATGGCAATTCAGAAGTGCAAATTTTTTTCCTTATTTACCGGCTCTCCCACGAGAGCTGGATATGACAATATCGGTTTAATCTATGGGGAATCTAGCTCCCGAAAAAGGGGCACTTAAATTAAGACAATTTTTTTTAATTGACCCAGTTGAGAAGGATTTCTTCTCCTGAGGGCAGAAAAGTTGTTACACATTGATCCTAGTCTAAAGCCGGATCTTGTTAATGTAAGTAAAGATTCTTACATCAAGTTATGCCATATTGGAATTGGATTCAATTTCCAAGAAAGACATTCTTCAAAAATTAGTTATTAAAAAAAATAAAGAATAGAAAAGGAAAAATTATAAAAACAGGCATTAAAAGACAACCAACGAGTCAAAGGATTTTGAAAAACACAAACGGGGGAGGGGTATTAAAATTTACCAGCTGAAAGACTCATCTACACCGGATGAGAAGTTTATACATATACAAAGTGTTTCATAAGTCTTGCATCATCCTAGTTATAAAAAAGTATATATATATATATATATATATATATATATATATATATATATATGAGGGTTCCATTCTATTTTTATCAAATAGATTTTTTGATAAAGAGCAGAGGATCGCTCGAAATATTAAAATTTAAATAACACCTATAATTTTATATGCTTCTATGTTTTCCATAAGGCTATTTTTCTTATTTGTCAAATGTGAAGAAATTCATTGTTTTTAGCCGAGAAACACATGTATATATAAAATGTCATTTTGTCGAAAGTATATATAGCAGCCGTGTCAGGAACAGCATGTTATATGGCCGTGAATGCTGGACTCTTACTCAGCCCTCTCTTGCCAGACTGCAGCGCAATGACAGATCCATGATTAGATGGATCTGCAAGGTGAAATCTGACCAAACACAATCAGGTCAGAGGATTTGCTGAAAGATGGATTTGGCCAGCATAAAGGTTATTGTTAAGACAAAACGGTTACACTAGTATGGTCATGTGGAGCGTTTATCCTGCTCGATAAACCGTTGCAGAAGCATGAATGTCATAAATCGCAGGAAGATTGGCCGGCCAAGGAAAACTTGAAAGCAAGTGATTAGACAAAACCACACAGAATGGAATTAGGAGACTGCGTACCCGCTGAACAAGTAGAACTGGAGAGCGAGCCTGCATAATATCAGAAAGTAGTTGACCCCTAAACAAGGGAAAAATGGCGTTAAATGAATAGAAGTCATATTTTGGGTGAAAACGTAGTATAAAGGTTGTGAACATAATGCGATACAAAGATTGTGAATAGGCGATAAATATTGTGTCCTGTTGTTGCTTTTTTGTTAAATATTAATAAATTTGGAACAATTTTGAGTTAAAAATCTTATTAGTTTTACGCATGTAAGCTTAAGAACACGCTTGAAATGTGTAAATAGTCGCTAATGGAGTCCTCAAAGAAACGGAAGTTGGAGAAGAAATGTTATATGCACATAGCGTTTCTTCGAGGACTCCATTAATGACTATTTACACATTTGAAGTGTAAAACTAATTAGATTTTAATTCGAAATTGTTCTAAATTTACTAATATTTAATAAAAACAACAGGAAACAATATTTATCGCCGATACACAATTTTTTTATTTTATTTATTTATTTATTTTTTAAATCGCATTACATCCAGGACTATCCTACCTTTTAACCATATTTTGTTAGAAGCATCGGGTTCAATAGGTAATCTTTTGAAAGCCTTATCAATATAGTGCTTAAAATAAAACAGATGTTAATAGTTATTACTATATTATTTTTGCTTTGAATTCTACAAGATGTTATTTGAACATCGAATAAAAACTAGAGATAAATGTCAAATGCCAACTAAACCAGAAATCTTACAATAAAATGAAAGATTGTTCAGTTCTATTTGATAAGGAAATGCATCATGAAATAGAATATACTAATCCCTATTTACAGAGTTTTCTTTTAAGATCAAAAAATGCATGCATGTGTAGTATTGTACTAATATATAAAGTAAAGTTGGTCTTTGGATCTGTAGAACTGTAAACAAGTTTACTCACATTCTCTTCGTTTATTAACAGTCAAATGTAATAAACAACTGACAGAATAAAAAGATAGGATAATCCATTATAAACAAAAAGGAATATCACCACATTTAATCAATAGTTGGAGAGGGAAATATATAAGTAAATATTAATTATTTTTACCTACAGACATCGATGATTCATGCTTACGCACTCTTCAGTGTAGGGATGTTAATTCACGTCAGTCGGAGGGTTTGAACCCGGTTTTTACAAATCGCCACTGATTTGCAGTCAGGTATCGTACCTCTCGGCCAGTGAGAATTCACACAATTTGGAGAGATTTAAATCTATAACCGCCGAATCAGCACCCGTGTACAGCAAGCAGTTGACGACAACAATATATATATATTCACACACATAAATTAGTTATTTAAAACCTACATGTTAAATATTTCAGAGATGTACCATGGTTTTACTGCCATGGATTGACCTTTTACCGTTTAGAAAAGGCCATTACAACCCATCCAAATCATCAGCAATTCACGAAAATTAAAACAAATCAAAGAATGGAGTTCATGATTTAGATGGGTTATCACGGCCTTTCCTAAACAATAAAAGGTCAATCCACGTCAATGAAACTACAGTACGTCTATGAAATATGTAACGTATAGTTTTTAAATAATTTGTATTTTAGCTCTCACATTCTTGCGATCAAAAACTTTGATTTCTTTTTAGCATACCATGACGCATACACACACACACACTATGGCCTAATAATTAAGGTTGTTGGATTGGAGTTACTTGTGTCCAGAACGTTCGACCGGCAGTACAGTTATATATAGCCACATTGATGATGGTTAGTGAACATGAAACATGTTTATGGATAATGAAGGAAAGAAATGTTTAAAAAGTTAAAGAAGAAGGAGAAAAAAAATCGACAGTTAGCTTATAACGCCGATTGGAAACGCTGAGTTTAAAAAAAGAAGAAAGAGAGAAAGGATGGACAGTTGGCTTATGAACGCCGGTTGGAGGCGCTGTGAGTTTTAAAAAAAAGAGAAAAAAAATCGGCAGTTAAGCTTATGAACGCTGTGAGTTGGCTAGGAGGATTAGTATTTATTTGAAATTGATGACAAGGAATTAAGCAACAAAGGAGGAGAAGGAGGAGGGGAGAAAAAAAGGACTAAAAGTATGTGTATATATATATATATATATATATATATATATATATAATTAAAAAAAATTTTTTTAATATTTGGATATGTTGATATTTTTAATATAAAACTAAAAATACATTAATCACCTAAAAAGTAGTGTAATGGATTCGTCTACACTTTAAAATGCAGCAACATTTTTGTAATTAACGGATAAATTTTATTAGACAGACGAACAACACAGGTGAGGAGGATTTTTTTTTTTTTTTTTTTTTTTTTTTTCCTTTTTTTTTAATAACTAATATAAGTTAGCAAACCATTTATACGGAACAAAACTTAGATTTAGTATATGGAACGTTTATGTTTTTGTCTTTTAAGGGAAGTGGGGTCTGATCAACTCTGCTGGGAAGCCATGAAATTAAATACTGTCTTGTTTTTAAATTCCCGAAACAGTTTTTCATGGTAAAAAACTGATGATCCCTTAAATAATGTTAGAAGCAAACTAATATAATAACTGTAAAAGTTAAATTGACTTACATGAGTGATTTTCCACTGAACGACTTGTGACTTAAGGTTTTATTTTTTTATTTTTTTTTTATAGTTTTAATGGTTGAGAAACTTCCAAGACTATATATATAGTGTGTGTTATAATTAAATAAATTCAAGGAGGAAATCCGGGTATGAGAGCTCAATGTAATAAACAGAGCAAGAATAAAATAAAAATATAGTAACACGAAATCACATAATTATCGATGCAATAATTTATTTCAACCTTGTGGTATTGTCAAGCATCCAAATGAGATGAATACATTTTTGAAAAAAAAAAAAAAAAAAAAAAAAAAATGTAACCTCATTTGGATGCTTGACAATACCACAAGGTTGAAATAAATTATTGGGTCGATGATTATGTGATATATATATATATGAATGTAAAAAAAAAAAAAGTTTTTTTATACGCCTTTTTTCCGAAGACAACGCAAGCCTAAAATCCATACCAATAGAAACAAAACCTTATATTGTCTTCTCATAGAAATGAGCCGATTTAATCTCGCAGCAAACAAAGCTTTCTTATAATAATAGTTTATGGTATCTGGTTATGTCACCATAGCAACATAGATTGTTTTTATTTAAGTTTAAATAGAATTTTCCTTTCAATGGACTCATTCAAAGTCAAAAGAACTTTTGCCTCATCAGAATAACTTTCAAGAAAGCGATTTGAAAAATATATATATATATGTTTTATTTTTTAAGCGTCTCACAAATGGAGGTCAGCAACAGATTTCTTTTTATGTACAAACAAGTCATCACAAACCACTCGAGACTAAGGATTAATGGATTTTCAGTTTGATAAACAATATTATGAGAGGATTGAAAACTGAGTGGAACGAACAGAATTTAATTAAGATCACTCGACAAACATTAGACTTGAAGATGACCATGTTGTAGTCAGCAGGGAAGCAGTCATATGATATTATGTTTCACAAATGAGAAGATCTTAGAAAGAACCCGTTCATGGAAGCTCCGTTTGGTTTAGGCACACGGAGGAGGAAGAAAAGAAATAAGACTGAGATTAATAATCATTACGAAGGGGGAGGAGGAGGGGAACACCCACACGTAAACAGTCTGAGAAAAGGACTGTAACGATAGAGCTGAGAGACCTCCCAGAAGAATCCATCCAGCAGTGCATAGTAGCAGAGAATGATAGAATGGGAGAGTCCATTAGACTCCGGGAGGGGTAACTTTGATGGCGAAATCATGTAGCTTTTCATTTGAAATAAATTGTAACATAAATTGTGTTTTTGTGGGGGGGGGGGGGGGGGGGGGGAGCAACGTTTTCTATATTTTATAAATACTCAATATATATCTGTGAACTTGTGAGTGTGCGTTCTCTGGAAGTGATCTTCCGTAATGGTTTTCGTCTGAATTCATTGCTATTTTATTTCAACACTGACCATATTATGTGGTGTCAGTCAGTGCTGCAACAAAGGATTTTTTCACCAAATTAAATCACAACTCAGGTTTCATTTAGCGCAGTCATCAAAATACTCATTGATTTATTGACTGACAAGACTTGTTAAGAGGCCGACTGAATCTGCTTTCAGCAAACCAAAAGCAACCAGCCGCCAGGCTAAGCTCAAATGCCTGTTCTGTCGATTCTCTCCTTCGCTTGGACTATACAAACATCAGTTGGACTGACCACCCAATGAGTCCACTTGAATTTAATCAACTATTAATCGCAGTATATTAAAAACTGTCAATCCAGGGACATCTGTGAAGTTGACATAAATTCCACAGAATCTCAAGTGGGGCCCTTTATCAGCATACAGCCTTCTTTCTGAAAGACAATTAGTTTTTAATGTGGAAAACTCAAATTCTGGGTGGTCACTTCTCGGCAAAATATTTTTCTTGCAACCAGCCAGCCGTCACTCATACACCATCACAGTGCATGTTTACACAAGAGTTCACACATACACGTGCATGTATCTTTACATATAAATGATGATTGCCACTTCTTTACAGAAGAAGAAAGCCATCTCTACAAGATTGCAATGTCCGGTTGTTGGCATGCAAATGGCTCAACAAGCCAGATTTATTTTTTACGTCGTCATTTCTTTATCGCAGTAGGTCTTGTAGGAATATCTGTACATGTAGATGGCCATTCTGTGCGCTTGTACAACACACAGAACACGCTCTCCTTCTACAAAGCTTCGTTTCAGTGACAAGCCGAAGCAAGATAACTGAGATGATGTAGAGCGCGAGCTTTATATCAGAGTTTTCCATCTTCTAGATGGAAAATTCTGACAAAATTTTTTGTGTTTTTTTAAGTAAAAACACATCTCCACACGCATCAAAAAATCCAACAAAAATTAATATTTACTCCGTATTGCACAGATATTACAACCATTGAAGATAAGCGTTTCCAACACAAATATCATATCTAGATGCATGGTTACATATATACTAGCCCATCCCACGATGAGCGTTTCATGCTCCTTAGCAAGTTTTCAAGCGAGACTCGTTCTGTTGATCTTGCTTGAAAATTGCAAAGAAACTTCCCACCTGTGGAACACATTACCATGTGATTGCTTCCCTGCAGACCACAACATGGCCAACTTCAAGTCCAATGTGAGCAAATACTTGCCATAAGTCATCCCCATAAGCAATCAAATTATGTTCGTTTCATTAATTATTTTCAATCCTCTCATAATATTCTTCATGATTTAACCGACAATCCATCCGTCACATAAACCTGGTTGAATCGGCATACAAGGAAAGAGGAAGAGAGTGATACACAGATACTTACTAAGAGATGAATCATTTGGCGAGTTAATTGTAAATTGTGGTTAATTAGACGAATTAAAAAGGAATCTATTTTAAACATAACTCAATCTCAAAACCGAGGATAGTTTAGAATGTATTTTGTGGGATTATGATATATAATTATGATATATAATTATGATATATACGAAAAGCCAGAGGGAGGGGGTGAATTCTGCTTTAATATAATAATAAATATGTGTGTGCGGGCGTGCATACACACACACACACACACTATCCACCCAGGAATGTGTAAAATGAATTCCTCAAATAGAACAATTTTGCACCACTTTCATATCCCTTATGAAGATTAAAATGAAGACATAGTGCTACTAAACCTTATGTCTAGAATCCACTATGCAATTTTGACTCAAAAATGTCTCAAATTTAAAGCTTAAGCAATCTTTAAAAATTGAAATTCAGGCACTTTTGCATAACTATGGATCAAATTTAATGCAAATCTGAAATATTTGAGTTTTCAAATGGGAGATTGTGTCCATATTACGCCCGCTTAAAAATACTCCAAAGAAACCGAAAATCGGGGAATATTTATTAATTAATGTCTAATACCTATTGTTAAAATTTTTAATGATCGGTTAATTAGTTTAGGAGTGAATCCTGTACATACAAATATAAGCATGCCTTACTTTATACAAATAGATAAATGTGTGCGAGATAAAAAAATTTAAAAACACATTTTGTTTAATTTTCAATATTTAAATGATTATCATGGGTCCTCGTACATCATGGGTCCTCGTACAGGCCTTATTGACGCCATCTCTTTTTTTCCGTTATAACTGAACAGAGTCGATACGAGGTTTGTTTCTAACAAAAAAAAAAAAAAAAAAAAAAAAAAAAACCTTTAAAATAACTTAACACACAAATAAACTTATCCGGGTAGGTAGAAGAATAACTTGTCTTTGGTAACATTTATTTGTTGCCTATGTTTTTTTAACTCCTTTTTTTTGTTGTTAACTTGAGTAAATAATACCTGAAATTTTAAGTTGAAATAAGATTGCATTAGTGTAGCCATTCAATTTCCATATAATTATCTATCTATGACCCCAGCAACACATGTCTTTATTATTGCAATTGGGACAGTAATGTATTCCTTCTTGAGTACTTACTATGCTACCCATTGTGAGCCAACAACTAACACTATTTATCCACTTTAATTTCATTCGGAAATTCATAAACTGACATATCGTGAATTCAGCGGGTGTCACACACCTTTGAAGTTTTCTTCCAGGCCTCCTTTAGTATCTTGAGACAATGGATATCCTTTGAAACGATTGCTTTACTATAAGCTCCTTATTATGCAGCTAAGGTTGCCCAATCTCTAACTGCACTTCTGACCAAGCATTGCTTATGTATAATAAAAAAATATTGCTACTGGTGATGTATTCAAGAACAAAACTGAAACTGTAAAACAGTCATCTTTCTTTCCTTCATATTGGAGGGGGGGGGGGTTAAAAAAAAAAGGTTATACACAATTTCTTTTTAACTCCCCTATTTCGTTATCCATGCTCCTGGACAACGCCGGGTGCTCCTGCTAGTTGAGCAATAAACAGCCATTGTGATAAAGCCAATGTCGAGTATTACATAAACAGTTAATTGGTTGAATGTAACTAAATGTCATTTTGATTTATGTCCATTTTTTTGTTTTTTTAATGCTTGCTTGATTTGTTTCAATAACGTATCATCTCTCTGGGTAATCTCTATAAAATTATCAGACCAAATCTTGTGTGTGCGTGTGAAAATGATTAAGTTTGATTCAGAGAATTAAAAAATAATCGATTAATTAATAATTTATTTAAAATATTTAATTGAAAAGAAAAATGATTAAAATTTAAGTTTCAAAATCATATTAAAAAAAATAAATAAATAAAAATGAAGACAGTAAAAATATAAAAAATAAATAAGTGATAGAAAATTGAAAGTAACTCCCGGGCAATGCTATTCCATGACCTTTTGACTAAGAGCAAAGTGTAGTATCTGTTCTGATACTAGACTTAATCTTTATCGACTGAGACAATTTTTATTTTTGTCCCAATCCAGAGTGTCCATTTTTGGGGAGCTGGATTTTCCCCACATTACCAACCAATATTGTCTAACTGTGCCCCTGTGGAGAGACAAGTAAATAGGGACTCCTGGGCAATGTCGAATAGGCATATATAGTTTATTATATACTAGCTGTATGTACCCGGTGTTGCCTGGGAGTGTTCTTATTCGCAATTCATTTCTTTTTATTTATTATATATATCATTTTTTACAAAGTATTTTTTGGGAGGAATTAAATCGAATTACATTTTATTGTTCTTAACAACATGATGCAACGATCCACTAAAAAAACTGACAACTCAGAATCAAATTGATTTCGTAGGAATAATGACAAAAAAAAAAATTAGAGAATTAGACTAACTTTACTTTATATATTAGAAGATGGATGAAATATCAAATTTCTATGTAACAAAATTATAGGAAGAAAATGCGACATTCTAGCATGAATATTTCTTTTATAAGAAGAATGGTGCAGAATCTATGGGATCTGCTCTATGAAAGCCGACTCAAGAAACTTAACCTTCTCTCCCTTCAGCGCCGACGATTACGCAGTGATCTCATTTTGGCCTACAATCTCCTCAAAGATCATTACGATATACCTCGGGACCTATCATTCACTCCTGCACCAGTAAAAGGTCTACACGAACATTATAAAAACTATTTCACTGCCGATTTCGATTTAACCGGAGAAGGGACTGCCAAGAGAGGTAATAAATGCGCCAACAACGCAGCAATTCAAGGTGAAATTGGACAGGTGCTAGGCTACTGCATCCTCTTATGTGTAAATTTCTACTGCTGTTTGTCTACATGGCAACCGAAACAAGCTTGTTTTATTTTTTGCCAAATTAATTGAAATGAATTATCTTAGAGTGTACATGAAATTCGTTTTGAGCCAATTCAGTTAGTGGGACACAAGCTATGAGTAGTTTTTGGTTCTCTGCGGTAAAATTAATTTGTTAGAAACCATTTGTGATGATAGAGGCTCTAATGTAACGATCATCATTACACAAGGTCTTTGCAACGAATTGGGGATGATAGCCCCAATGGTATCCACAGACCACGGAATTGCTCTGCAGTACAAATTGTAGTAAAATGTACAATAACACCACGATTGCTCACAGTCATGAAAAGCAATGCATATTTTAATTAATCGTACCAGCAAAAATATGTTCTCTCTGTTCGCATATTTTTATTTGTAACGATATATAAAAGTATTTAAATTGATAGCAAAAAAAAAATTTCGTGCAGGGGGTACAAAAGGTTGGCCGCTTTCGGACTAGACTCTTGCTTTGGTTGGCAACCAGTATACGAGAAAAAACAACTTTGATTTGAAAGAAGAAAAAAAAATATATCCTACTTGGTCATGTTGCTAATTCTATATGATGTTCACGAAGAACGTACAGGGATACTAACCTTTTTATAAAAACTATGAATAAAAAATAATGGATAGAAAAAAAAAATCCATAATAAAAATAAAATTATTTATTCTGTAAAATTTGGATTCATTCCAAAGACAGCAGCACTTAATGATCTTGCAAGGCCGCATTCCTCGTATTGACGAGAAGACCCCCAACCCTAGGATCACAACCCCAAGCGGAGTTTGCAAGTGTTATTCTTGGGTGTGAAGCCATGAAAAGATCATTTAATTCAACACGAATATAAGTCAATCGTGAGACTGCATACCTCTGCCTGACAATGTAAGGATGGGCTAAAGTCTTATCTGGGCCTTACTCCTCCATATTGTATGAAGTATTCCCAAAGTTATGCCAAGGAAACGTTGATAACTCAAAAAATGATTGTCTGATCAGGCTCAAATTTTGCATGGTGGTTACTATTATCAAAGAGCATCGGATCCCGACATCAAATTAGGGAAAAATCAGAAGTTGACGTTCAAACCTTAACCGAACTTGTGATGATTAAATAAATTATGAGACTTCATTGGTTACAATATGGGCCAAGTAGTGAGTCTACGATGAACAGAACTAAAGTTATCGCCAAAAGTGATTTAATCTTTTTTGTGATCTTGACGGAGATATCTCAAAATTAAATTAGTTCTAAGTTAGATCATGACCAATATTGGTGACGAGTGGTCAAATGATGTGCACAATCAGTAACAAACCAACTCGATCGAAAACACAAAATTCTTGGTGGAACTAAAAACGTAAGAATCATCCACGCTTTCCTGCCTTCGGGCTAACCTCAATTTATTAGAATACTAAAATTTATTTTTGGATGTAATTGAAGATAAAATGTGAATGTACTGCCTTGTATAGGGATTGAACTCACAAACCTCAGATTGTGAGAGATCTCTTCCTCATGGTCAGTCAGTTTTTATGTCCATAGGTTAACAGCTGATAAATATTAAGTCGGTTTCGCGGTTATAGAAATATTTATATATAGAATTGATACTTAGGGTTCAACTGTACGACCAGTTGAGCAGCAAGATAAGACCTCAAGTAACCAAAAAGCCAGTTTATATGGAAGCTGGACTGCTCCACTATGCCAAGTTGGGCAAGTCCATTATATAAATTCTGATTGGCTGCCAGTCTGAGAGTGAATAATTCTATATATAAATATTGCTTCATTAAAGCAACATTTGCCTATAGGATATTGGAGCCGTTAAGTGTTAATTTGATTCTATAGCGGTGTGATCCAATTGAATTTTATATTCGGATAAAAACAGGCAGGGGGAGATCTCTGGTTTCTGTTAGTCTCAGGAACAGATAGGCCTCTGCGCCCTAAGCTGAAAGACTGTGTTCAGTTGGAGTACTGCTTTATTTTGGTCAGGCTTCAGGTAGAGTCGAGATTTGAAATGGATCGATCTGTCGTTTTGTGTTCGCTTGGAAAAGACTGTTCTGCTTTTAAGTTAGTTGTTTGACAAGAAACCCAGTATCATTTTAACTTCATAAAATATTGTTACTTGTTTTAAAACTCAGAATTGTTGTAATTTTATTTGGAAGAGAGATCTAATTGTTACAGCAGTGACCGAGGCCACGTGATCGACATGATGGCCAGTGTCGAAATCAAGTACCATATTTGGACGGAGATAACGCACAGATGATCACAACCTGTGCAGTAAACGTGCACACGACGCAAAGTCACAGTAGTTAACATTTCATCAAATATTTATTGCACGGTGAGAATCGATGAGTCGATCACTGTTGTCCTTTTTTTATTGTGAGCTTAGCACACATGCATACACACATAACATCTTAGATACTTTGATACTTTTCTTCCGGAAAAAGGCTACTCAGCCTGTATCCCCTGCTCCATGCCTGGTCTTATAGTTTCAGTAGACGCATGCGCGGGTCGAAGAATGTATTGCTTACTGGACCAGTACTTGTCTAGTTTGCTTTTAAAGTCAATTGTGTCTTTTGCATTTACAACTGAATTGGAAGCTCATTCCAGTTCATTACTCGAAGTCCAAACGAATGCTTCCTAGTGTTGAGTCTGCTGTGCTTCTTGGACAGTTTGAAGTTGTTTCCTCTTGTCCTGGAATTGGTATTGAGTGGTAGAAGTTGTTTTTGGTTGATGTTGACCTTGCCTATTAATATCTTGTACACTTCTATCATATCACCTCTTTCACGTCGGTAGTGCATTGACGGTAGTCTCATCTCTTTGAGCCTCTCCTCAAGTCTTTGATTGAGGAACACAACTTTGTTGCTCTTCGCTGAACTCTTTCGATTTTGTCGTTATCTCCGGCATATTGGTGGATTCTTTGCGGCGTTTCTATATTCCAATATTGGCCTGACCATGGTTGTGTATAATGTCTTCGTGATGATCTTGTCGCGACTAAAAAACGTTCTTCTAATCAGTCCTAAAATATGATTCGCTTTTTTGACGGCATCAGCAACATTTTGGTGAAAAGAGAGTTTATTGTCGATATGCAATCCGAGGTCTTTTTCGTTTTCGAATTCCTTTAGTTCTTTTATTTCTCCATTACTGTCCTTCATTGTGTACGGTGTTCTGTTGTTACCATGCCCGAAATGCATTACACTACACTTGCCTGCATTGAACAGTAATTGCCACTCCTCCGACCACTTAGATAATTTGTCCATATCACTTTGTATTGATGATATGTCTTCTGGTGTGGTAGCCTTGTCGTACATTTTTGTATCGTCAGCAAAAATACGCACAACACTATTGATAGCATCTGGAAGGTCATTGATAAATATAATGTAAAGTCAGTCTCTTTCTGTTTTTTGGTCAATAATAGCTTCTTTTTTTTGGTCAATAATAGCTTCTTTTTTTGGTCAATAATAGCTTCTTTTTTTGGTCAATAATAGCTTCTTTTTTTGGTCAATAATAGCTTCTTTTTTTGGTCAATAATAGCTTCTTTTTCCCCTACAATATCAATATTTGATTCTGGTTCATCAGTTTCTTGGTTAAGACGAAGATGAGCACTTGGTGCCGACTGGTGGTGGCTATCCCGAATTCATCACTGTAAATCGGCATAAATAGACTGTTTCTCTTGTACGAAACGGTCATAAACATTTTAAGTCTAATTCAGACGCTGTCAAAACAATATAAATGATTTTGCACTAAAAAAAAAAAAGTATTAAAAAAAAAAGTATTAAAAAAATTAAAGTGGCTCGTTACAGTAACTTGTCTTTGTTTACATTTTATTCATTTTCGCAATGAGGTTAAAAAATTTCAATTTAGAAATAGATCTGAAGTGAACTCTAAGTAAAAAAAAAAATAAAACATACATTTATTAATTAATTTAGACAAGCAATATTAAAAAAATACTATCCTTATTCATTACTATACTATGTTGCAAGTGATGTTAACCGATACCCTCAACCTGGGTAACGCCGGTTAACCCTTCTAGTTGTACATAAGTGTAAAAGCTAAAGTAACATGTGATAAACAGGAAAAAGTATCATGGGTATGTTCGGAATTTTTTTTTTTTTTTTTTTTTTTTTTTTTAATTGAGTGGGAATATGTGAACAGATGTAAAAAGTTATTAATTATTAAACAAATGAGAAAGGAAAAAGGAAAATAGGAGAAAGAAAAAAGAGGAACAGACAGAAAACGAAAAAAAAAACGAAAGAAAAGAGAAAAAAAAGGGGAAAAAAAGAAAATGAAAAAAAAAAAAAGAAAATGAAAAAAAAAAAAAGAAAATGAAAAAAAAAAAAAGAAAATGAAAAAAAAAAAAGAAAATGAAAAAAAAAAAAAGAAAATGAAAAAAAAAAAAAGAAAATGAAAAAAAAAAAAAGAAAATGAAAAAAAAAAAAGAAAATGGAAAAAAAAAAAAAGAAAATGGAAAAAAAAAAAAAGAAAATGGAAAAAAAAAAAAAGAAAATGGAAAAAAAAAAAAAGAAAATGGAAAAAAAAAAAAAGAAAATGGAAAAAAAAAAAGAAAATGGAAAAAAAAAAAGAAAATGGAAAAAATAAAGAAATTGGAAAAAAAAAGAAAATGGAAAAAAAAAGAAAATGGAAAAAAAAAGAAAATGGAAAAAAAAAGAAATTGGAAAAAAAAAGAAAATGGAAAAAAAAAGAAAATGGAAAAAAAAAAGAAAATGGAAAAAAAAAGAAAATGGAAAAAAAAGAAAATGGAAAAAAAAGAAAATGGAAAAAAAAGAAAATGGAAAAAAAAGAAAATGGAAAAAGAAAAGAAAAGAAAATGGAAAAAGAAAAGAAAAGAAAATGGAAAAAGAAAAGAAAATGGAAAAAAAAGAAAAGAAAATGGAAAAAAAAAAGAAAATGGAAAAAAAAAAGAAAATGGAAAAAAAAAAAGAAAAAAAAGAAAAAGGAAAAAAGAAAAAGAAAATGTTTTCTATAATAAAACGTGTCTAGTGTAGATAATTTTCCACAGAAAAACTAACCTATTTTTTCTGTTTCTTCATAATTGCAACATCAGCTTGACAGTTAAATTAAAAAGATGACTAATTGAAATAATTGCCATGTAACCGCCAACGAAGGCATCATCATCTTATTCTTCTAATAATAAAAATAATAAGTGAATTAATGGTAACATCTTAATGATTGGTCGGAAATTATTTACACTGCAATGGGTTTTATTGGCCCCAATCTTATGTTTATTTAAACCAGGCGAAATAGAGTTTTAAGGGACCCGCAGACGATAAATTGACTTAATGGTCCCGTTACACTCACGTCGCATACACCTATTCTATTTATCTTTAATTTTTATGTTTTAATTCATTTCATGTATTGCCACCCGTACTCAGTGGTATGGTTAAAAAAGCGCGTGTTTTTAACTCGAGTTAAAATTTAATTTTCTATGTTGACTGACATTCACGTCAAGATATCAGTGTTAAAGATCGTAAAACAAATTATGACTTAACACTACTACTAACCCTAAGTGAAAGTGTCAATTTTCTTGTGTGTGTGGATATGGCGACTGCTTGCAGATTCTAGGCTGACTGACAGTGCTGCAATGATAACGTTATTTAGAAACCCATTCTTAACATGGGGATGGAGGGGGGGGGGGTAAAACCTATTGTAATTTCACCTAACAACAACAACCGTAAAATTGAATGTTTGAATTTAACTTCAAAATCATATCTAAAAAAAAAAAAATTTTTTAAAATAAAAAATAGCCCGGTACGTAAACTGCAGAAGTACCGAAATATTAAAGTAATATTTGAATCTTTTATACCAGTATTATTCCAAATAATAAAATAGACAACTTTAAAAAATAATATATAATAATAATAATAATAATAATAAAAAAAGAAATAAATGAAACATTTGAAGCAAAATATACACCTACTTTTTAACCCGAGACTTAAACAAAAAACAAAAAACAAACAAAACAAAAAAAAAACGTTATTATTGTAATCTTAAACCGTTATTTTATTTGTATGACGGAATTTGTTGCATTCACATCCGTGTCAAGAAAAAAAAAACGAAGTAGGATTTGGTTTTACATTTTCTACTGCTCCTAAAAACAAAATCGCGTGCGTATGTGTTTCTCGCCTGCACGTAACTTAGTTTATTTAATTACGATTCAATTATTTATTCAAATCAAAAATCGAATAAGAGAAAATAAACGTTTAATATTGAGGGGGGGGGGGGGGCTCAAAGTGTAGTATCTTAGTGTTCTGATAGTACCCTTAATCGTTTCTGTCCTCAGGCAGTGAAGGAGAGATCCTTCTAGTTTGAGGCATTTTTTATTTTTATTTTGGGGATCTCCACATTAAAAAACTGATCTTGTATCTAACTGCCCTTCTGTGGAGGCAAGTAATTATTTAGCCACAGCACGTTCTAGAGAAAGTAATTAAAAGTCACCACTGGTTTTAGAAAATAAAAAAGACAAAATGAATAATTGGCAAATAATAATAATACAGCTTGGTGTTGGTTTTCTTTATTCATTCATAAAAAAAATGTTGCAAATTAACAAAAGAAAATAGGTTTTGTTTTCAAACGAATGAATGAAAATGTCCTCGATATAAAATAAAAAAGTTTCGGAATTTTTAAGATTGGGATTGACAATTTCTATTATTCGGACAATCGAAATTTTTTCCAGCTTGCCTAGTTTGAAAAGTTGCACCTGAAGACAGTTTTTTTTTAATTTTTTAATTTTTATTTTTTACTTATCAAGGCCCAAAGGCCACTCGAGGATAAAGGTTAAATGAGTGTTAGGTGTTCACCGTAATGATGGTGGTGATTAGGCAGAATTTGATTTAAGAAGGCGGCTCAAGAAGAATTTATTTACATTGGACTTGAAAACGACCATGTAGTAGTCATCTGGGAAGCAGCCCCGCGATATTGTGTTCCACAGACGGGCAGTTCTAGGAAAGAAACTTCGTCATGGAAGTTTCATGTAGAGAGACACACACACACAGACAGACATACTATTGACAGTGGTTTTAGTTAGACGAGTTTTGTTGAATGTTTTACGGGGGGGGGGGGGGTAGATTTAAGCTCAGTCGAGCACCTGCCATGAAAATAACGATAGAGTAGAGAAAGACTAGCAAAGTCTGGGTTACATCGGTTGAAACGCTGTTAATATAACAACCAAGTTGAGAATAGTCAAAATCGTAATTTAAAAAAAAAAAAAATTATTATTCATCTTTTTAACTAATAGTACGCACACCAAAAAAGTGTCAGTACTTACGAATATTTCCAACTTTGGGTTAGTGGGAAATTTAAGGGCATTTTTTTGGTGGGGGGGGGGGGGCACACCGGACTTAAGGTTAGGGTTATAAGGGGAAGGGAATCTCCGTTTAATTCTTTGGTGCGTTTTCTGTACAAGTCCAAAATTAAAATTTAGTTAATTTGAAAATCTTAAAATAAATAAATGAATGTAAAAAGAGACTTACTCCCGGGCAACACCAATTGAGTTCAGCGAGTGGGTTATAAAAAAAAAAAGTTAATTTTTGATTTTGAAAAGAAATTATCGATATTCTTTAACATTGAATGTTAAATGTGCAGTGAAAAATAGATTTTTAAAATTTAAATTGCGTTGCCCGGGACTATGCACGTCGATTGTTAATAATTTCCAACAGAGAGAGAAAAAAAAAAAAAGGGGTGAAAAAAATAAAATATAAATAAAAAATACTCAACAAATAATTGTTACCAAAGGCAAGAAAAGTTACTTTTCTACTTACCAGCTTACTTTTTCGTGTTTTAAAGCGCTTTTATTTACATTTTTATCGATGCCTTCTGAGTCTTGGAAACCCGACGTATTCAAAATGGCGACTGATTTTACTCGAAATGAAACCTCGATGTCGTAGATTTAACAACTAGAAAATCGTAAAGCTTCAATAAAAAAAATTAAAAAAAGCTTATAACTTTCAACAATCAGTCGAAAATTTAATTTTCAACCGATCTGCAGATTTTAATTAGCTGTATTTTTGTTTACTTCTCAATCTTTGAGTTGTTCTCCGACATCGAGGTTTCACTTCGAGTAAAATTCGGTGCAAAATACGTCGGTTTACAAGACTCAGAAGGCAACGAGAAAAAAAAATGTAAATAAAAGCGCTTTAAAATACTTTAAAACACAAAAAACATAGGCAAGTAAGTAGAAAAGTAACTTTTCTTGCTTTTGGTAACAGTTATTTGTTGCTTTATTTGTTTTGGGGTTTTTTTCACACCTTTTTTCTGTTTTTCTCTTTACTTCCATTTCTTTTTATTATGCCGTTTTTATATTTGTTTCGGAACCAAATTTTTTTAATAGAAATTTTGAAAGTTACATTTGATGTTCAAGGTAGCGTTTGGTCATTAAATTATTGATATAAAATCGTTTTTTTTTTTTTGTTGTTGTTGTTGTTGTTTGTTTTAACTTTTACTCCCCCTAAACACATTGGGCATTGCCATTGAGAGGTAAGGGGTTACTGTGATTAAGTGCACGATTTATAAAGGGGGGGGGGTCCTAAGCGGGGAGTTGTGCAGCAAGATCTTTGATGTATCGTTCACATTATATATAACTTTCTACATGTTGGTACAGTCGAGGAAACAGGGAGCAGGGAGGAAATTCCAAAGGCAAGCGATCCGAGGCAAGAAGCTATGAGAGTAGAAAGATTTCTAGCTTCTGGGGACCTCTACGGTGAAGGGGTGGAGTTTTGCTGTTAGTCCGGGGGGGGGGGGGGTACGCTAAGGAGGTACAGGTGCAGTAAGTTCATCGGAGCACATTCCGTTGAAGTACTTATAAAACAAGCACATGGATGCAACACTGCGGCGATGTGACAGAGACTTGAGTTTGGTAGACAGAGCGGGAGGAGACTCTTTAACGCCCTGTCCAAAAGGGAGAGACTAATGGTGGATGCACTGCACCGAATGTGGCAACAATACCCCATGCATGAACGAATAGTGGCTTTGTAGAGATACTGGCAGTTGTGAGGAGTTTCTAGCCTGGTAGAGGGAGCCCACCTTCTTTGCAACAGGCGTGGAAATATCTTCTATGTATTTATTTCAATTCGTGTTACCCGTGAATGTTAGGTCGAGGAGTTTGAACGTTGGACTCATGAAAATCGGTGGGTTCTGTTGTCGAGGTTAAGATTTTAATCTATAAAATGATTAGATGCAATTGAATATCTCTGAAAAATTTTCCATTTCTGAACTCAGAATTGAATTTTTTTTGCTAAAATTTTAAAGCCAATTTAAATACCTTTCTATTTAACAATTTAAATGCTTCCAAACTCCTTTGAAATTTCGAAGAGTCACGAAGTAATTGTTTTAAAAAAAATGAATTAAAAAGATTAAAATGGTTGACCTCTTCACGAAGAAACCGAAATGCATTCTGGGAGATTTTATTTCGTAATCATATTTTTTATAGGATTTTTTAAAGTCCGTTTTATTAGTTTTCGCCATTTCAATTTTTATTTCAATAATGATGGATTCATAGTAATACTATTTGGTGCTTCTGTAGTTTCACAATGACATGTTAGACCTCTCTAAATAAATTTAAAAAATAGCTAAAGAAATGTATAAACTAAAAACTTTGGGCACTTCTGTCGTATATATGAAGCAGCAGATTTTCTGTCCTCCTATTGAAAATAAAGGGAGGTAATTCAACCGGAAGTGATTTTATTTACAACATAAAAAAATGCAAGACTGATTTGTTTTTGGGTAACAAGAAACAATTAACAATTTCTTTTTTTTTATTATATGAAGTAAAAAAAATTTAAATAAAAAACCCTAACCCTACCCCCTAAGAAATCAGGCGGTGTGCCTGTAAAAAATCTATTGTTTTTTGCGGCTGGTTCATTAAATTACCAATGTCTCGAAGATTAATCTCATTTAACTCCATTTTCTAAATACTAAATTCAACTTCCGGTGAATTCTGAATGAATGGTACTTGGAGAAAAAAAAAACGGAACTCTTCAATTTCGATTTCTTAATCGGCAGCTGCTTCATATATACTACAGAAGTGCCAAACTGTTATGTACTTACGTGGTAACTGAAAAGAAGACTGTAAATAAAAAAATAACGCAAATTCATCCAGTATTTATTAAATTAAAAAGATTTTATTTATATGTCGCCATTTTTCTTATATTTTGACTTTTCCCGAGAGTTATCTCCCTTGCATAACCTGTAAGCTGAAATGTCTACCGATACGTAAGATCGTTTTTTTTTCTTATAATTTAAGAAATACTGTTTGAATTTTGGGTATTTTTCTGTACAATCTTATTTTCAGCTAACACATGATAAAATTCATACATTTCTTTAAATATTTTCATGTCATTGTGAAACTACAGAAGCACCTACTATTTTATGTGTAAGTCACGTAGAGGCGAGAAACACACGCGCAAAATGGTCACAATATTAAAATAGAGATTTCCTTAAACTGTTGGCCAAAACATTCGTCCACCGATAAATCCTGTTTTCTTCACGATATAAAAATGGGGAAGAGAACAAAAAATTTATTTAACGTTGATTAAGTAAAAAGGCAGATGCGAAGAACACTGAGGAACGCTGGCTTCCGGTGGAAAAGGGTTGAAGAAAGTGTCTACGGATGCTTGAAAGTGATACAATTTTTTTATTCATATTAATTTCAGACTTTTCTTTCATTATAAATAATTAACATAATACAGACTATTTGAAAAATAATTTATTTGCTTTTATTTAATTGTTTTCAAAACATTTTTTAAATAATAGTGAAAACCTTTTTTCTTGGAAATGGAGTAACTTCCGGAATCAAACTTTTTTCTTAGAAATGGAAATGCCCTAACAACATTATTTTAACTAAATATTAAAAAAAAAAATTTTTTTTTAAAACATTAAATAAAAAACACATTCCGGTGCTCAGAAACATTTCTTAAAAAAAAAAAAAGAAAAAAAAAAAAAGAAAAAAAAAAAAGAAAAAAAAAAAAGAAAAAAAAAAAAGATTCTATTTTGTTTATTTCCTTCAATGAAAATTTTTTAAATTTTGAAAACAATCAAGTAAATTATATTTTCAAATAGTCTATATTATGTTAATTATTAGAATATGATGAAAGAAAAGTCTGAAATTAATATGAATAAAAGAATTGTATCACTTTCAGGCATCCGTAGACACTTTCTTCAACCCTTTTCCACCGGAAGCCAGCGTTTCTCCGTGTTCTTCGCATCTGCCAGTAAAAAATATGAGAAAAATATAATTGAGGAAATTTCACACATTAAAATAATTCAATAAATATTGTGTACCTTTGCATCGTATGCTAATCCACTCAAACATAATGAGATTCTACTTTTTTAAACAACCTGAAAATCTTAGTTGTAAAAATGAATAAATTATTTTAGAATTTAGAGTGGGGATCAGTTTCGCAATGTCAATGATCACCCATTTCTAGCCACCAGGCTGTAATGATAACCCACATCGAACCGAATAGCGTTTTAAGGACATAAAATCATTGTTCTAAAGGGAGGCAAGTCTTTTTATTAAGACAAAGTAAACAGTTAAAGAATTTTTAAAAAGTAAGAAATGGCAAAAGACGATTTCCAAGAAATAGTCAATTGAAAAGTTGTAACTTGGACGTAAAAATACAAATGATGACATTCTCTCCATTAACCCTAAGTATGGGTGACAATACATAAAAACAAACAAAAATCCACACACAAATTGATTTAAATAAAAATAAATTGGTTACATATCCTTAAATACGCTATCTGGTCAGGAAGTGTTTGATCATTGTACGTTAAATGTTTATGCGAAACTGATCCTCGACTAAATTCTAAAAGTTCTTTCTTTTATTTATTTTTATCGCATAAAACTGATTTGCACGGTGAATTAATTTTACTCGTCACCGCTACGAAAAACAGACAAAACTATCCGTTAATTTTATTTTTTTTTAAATGGTCGCGTCTTTGGGAGCTCACGTCTTCGCGGTGGTCGATGACCAATATCGACCCGAATATCTTCGATTTACCGAAAAGGCTGAGCAGTTTACGATTTGAAATCAAATCCGCGAAAAAAAATAATAAATATAAGGCAGACGACACTAAAAGCATAATACAAAAGGGTTAGGTTAGGGTTAAAATATAGGCACTCCCCATCCACCTCCAAAAATGAAATCCATTCCGCAGCTTTTATGTTTAATAAACAATTCTAGTAAGTGTGGAGCGTACGAAATACTCAGCAATTTGACCAATATAACAATCGTAAAGCATAGCGATTGTGAAACAATGTTCCCGATAATTCGGTCATGAAATTT